>JARHVA010004366.1:1212500-1591281 GCA_037957365.1 Torreya grandis | reverse complement strand
TGATTAGCTACCTTAAATCATGCATCAAGATAATAGCCTTTATGTGAAACACTTATGCTTGGATCCCCTTTGTTTTAGTAGTGCAATTAGGTTCATGTCATAATTCATTTTCTTAGTGCATATAAAATAGGTGAAGGATACATTTTTGGTGTATCAACCCCTTAGGTATATTTTCTTTCATGTTATCCTCCTCTATTTTCCCTTGCAAGTGAGTAGTGTAGTGTAAAAAATCCTAAAGGATACATCAAGGGGAATCTAACCCTATAAATATAGAGATTCAATCCATTTTTTAGGCCACCCATTACCTAGGGTTGTCTCTATGTCAATCCAAACTATGAAGGCTTGAACAACTTTCACAAGGGTATAGGTTTGAGTAGATAATAGTTACTTCATTTGATCATGATAAATTTCATCAAATCCATAAAGATATCATGGATAATTTACAAACTATTTAAAATGAGACATTATTTCAAGCACATTAAGTCAAACTCCTATTTTTCCTACATTTCCAATCAATATCCCCCTCTTATTGAGGGTGATGATTCACTTTTTCCTTCATTTGATATTGCAATTTTTTGAAAGGTAAATAGTGATATCATGGACTCTTTGATTGATAATTTTAAACCACCATGAAGAAGAGTTCATTACAAACCTAAATTCACATAAATCCTTGAAGAAGTTATTTTACAAAACCTACCTCAAATTCCATGTGTTATATCACTACCAAAGGTAGATGCACCTTTAAACATTATGTAAATATAAAATATTCCAAAATTTCCAAAATAAATAGCAAAGGTTCAAAACTTCAATGATAATAAATGTAGATGTGTTCTTCATGGAGATGTTTAATGTGCCTAATTGTCATGTGGAAAAACATTCACAACTTACAAGAAAATTTTTAACCTCCTTACCAACTTCTTCAAACAACATTATATCCATGATAAATACCATAAATGATCTTCAAAAAACAAATGGCTAATATAAAATTGGCAAATTACCTCACATGAGGCAACATTTCATGATGATATATTTATGGACCAATCCATTAATAAAAGGTTTCTTTAAACATATATATCCCTCTAAATTTATTATGCCTTTATTTACACTCTTCTATGGCAAAGGAGATCCTGTAAACCATTTGAAACAATAAATACACTCTTTTGGCCATTGGGGCAAAGGATGGTCATTTGTTATTAAAATATTTTCATAGGATATTAATTAAATAATCACTTGATTGGTTCTATAGCCTCCCTAATGGGTCCTTATCATCTTTTAAAAATTTGAGGATTTATTTTAAGTGCATTTTAATAAGCACATGATTCTTAAGTTATCAATGGAACATTTACAAGCACTAAATCAACATGAGGATGAACATATTCAAGACTATGTTATAATATTCAAAAATATTTTATATTTTGTACATTACATCCCCTTGGATTTGTAACTATAATTTATTTTTAGTAGGAGTTTTCTCTCTCCACTTAGAGAAAGAGAATTACATGATCCATTTGTTTTGTTTTATTTATTATTTATTATATTGGTATGTTCATATATAAATAATCATGATACCAATATTTCCAGAAATTAGAAAGATCTTCAAGCTAAAAAAAATTAAAAATAACTCATGCCATTGAAATATTACAATTACATTATTTATGGGTGGTGCTTACTTTTGGCATAACTAATTGCAATGTAAGACATTTACAATAGCTTGGCTTTGATCTAAAATACTTAAAAATCAAAGGAGGTTGGAAATACCCATTGGAAAACATAAGAATACCAATTTATTAAGGTACTAAATTAATTAAAAAAAGGAGTTGGTTTATGCCTACCACATATCCATATGCATTTACATTTATAACTCTTTGGTTATATCAAATTGAAGGAAATTTTGACCAAAAATCAGCAAGGTATATCTTGTTATCATGAAAGAAAATTGATCCCATTTTCTTAAATGATAGCTTTGGTTCTTCTACTACACATGTAAAACATGAGGAGGAACATGATATGTCCCACTTACATTTATCTAACCAATATTTAAAAAAATTAAAGTATCCAACTTAAGGGTGAAAGGTCTCACATATTTAAAAAATACCAAAAACATAAAAACTTTTAAAAATCCAAAAATGCTTTCATCATTTTCATGTTATATTATATCCTTGGAATATATGTTATTAGTTCCATGATAGTGGATAGCATGCCATTTATTTATATATATGTTGTGTTTCATGCATCTTTTGAGTGTGACTCAAACATACACAGATACATGATCTATGCACTTTCAGATGTTGGGCCTTCTTTCTACTCATGTCATGTGGGCGTTGAGGGCATGTACTTATTTGATCATGATACACCCAAGTTATATAATTATATGGTCAATTTACATTATCATATTTGATTTTTTATACTTATACATGCCTTTATCATGCTTATATCTTTTACAATGTACTTGATATGTTATGTATTTAACATTTTTACTAACACATATATCCAAGGTCTCATTTTTTATGTTTATGTCTATTACTTATGCTTTTAATTTATGTACTTCCTTGAGTGTCTTGTATTTCTTGTTAATCACTTGAATATGCTCCATTTTTTGTGGCCCCCCATGCCTTTGGTTTTTTACTTTGACATTTTCATACATCATTGATTGTTGTATGGACATTTGAATATGGCATTCCTTGCTTTGTGGGCATTTGACTAAGTCATGTCCCCTTCGATTATGTGATATTTGAATATGACCCTTGTTATCATTCTCCTTAGACCATTGTATTTTCATTTAATTTTGAGTGCTCTTGTCTATGTGCTTAATTTATTCCTGAGTTTGTATTATTACCATATATACACTGCCATGATTCACATCATGCATCTTATGACTTGATGTGATCACATTATTCATGATTTAGTGATATATCTACCTCAACATGTTCCTTTTATATGCCACATGGTTCATACATATATTATATAATTATCTTGTCCTTCTAAGATAAGGTGACTACTAGTTTCTACTTTTACACACCTCAAAATGGGCACATATTACTAGGAGCATGAAATAGAAGCATGGATTACACATTTTTCATAGTTCACCAAATTTAGATATACACTACATGAATGTCTTAGAATCATGTTTTCCATAGTTACACTAGTTTTAGTATTAGATATACATTGAGGGTATATTATGGAAACATGTTTTCCACACTTACACAGTTTGTAAATTGGCCAAATTACATAGTTATATGACTCAAATACATAGTTGTAGTAGAATTGCATATATGAGGTTCATATGATACGCGAAGGGAACCTAGATTGAAAAATCAAAATCAGTTTCAAAATTTAAAACACTTTTATGGATTGTCATCACCCACCAAGTTGGAATTTTATGGATTGTATTGAGCCAATCTATTGTAGTAGTTATTTCATTTCTTGTATGGATGAGGTGATTAAATCACTCAATATTTCCAAGTTTATATGTTGGATTTAATTACATCATCCAAATTCACCATATTTATAGTGTGATTTGACTTGGTTTACTCATGCTCACTAGGTTATAAGTATGATTGGATTACAAGGTGAGTTAATCTCAACTGTTAGGTGGAAATTCACCTTTAACTTTTGGGTTGGGGCAATTTTTGTCCTTCAATATTTATAATTTTTTTCTCTTTTTAGATTTATATTTTTCCTAATAAAAATTTTAATTGTTCATGATGATACATCTTTTCCAAATCAAATTTCCAAAAGGTAAGGTGATTGCATCAATACATAGGTGTAATCTTAAAACTTTCTTTCTTTACTTTCATACATTTCAAATGCTTTAAATTTTATATTATATGCACTGATTATATATTAAAACATGATCTTTGATGGAGGTCAATCACCAAAAAATCACTCAAGTTGGACTCACATTAAGATAAGGTGTGTTATACACACCCAAGTACACATTTCTTTTCCTTTAAACTAGAAATTTCATTACTAGATTACAGTGGGGTAAATTTAGCCACTATTTTTGAATTATATAACACCTCAATATTTTTTCAAAATGTGTATCATGAATGTATCTTCATCTTCTATACCTTCTAATTATTGAAATACTTGCATACACTATGTCTTGGTTCCTATTGCTTATCTCTTAGTCCAACCAATGTTATTATTATGACTCAGACCTTTTATCATACCCAGAATGCTATAGACCTACCTATCTCATGTCTCTACAAGTTCTAGACATGTGATTATTTTCTAACTTTCTAGACACTTGTGTCCCAATTAGATGCCTACATTAAAACTAGTGTCATATTCTAATGTAAGTGTCTAGTGCCCTAAAGTCATCCAATTTACAAATTCATCTGGTTAGCCTAAGTGTTTAAATTTGATATATTATCTAAGAGGATTGGTATATATACAATATCAACCCTCTTTCATTCCTCACCTAGCACAAACTAAATAACTCACAAGGTAACTTACCTAAATAATTCTATCAAGCATTCAAGTGATCAAGTCTTACTTATTTTATCATATTTCATATCAGTCATAGGGGCAACACATCTATAGGTATTAATTATTAAAGGAGCATCTCATGAGACACATTTTTCAAGTTAAAAGATAGGTCACTTTATGTACTTTATTATCACACATTTCATCTTTATGCACAAATAAGACAACACTTAATGGATAATTACATAAATTTAAGGCCCTCTTTAGATTATTAGATATGTAGGTAGTGTTCATTGATACAGTGATCTTTAGGTAAACTCGACATTATGTGAAAACTAACCCATTTTTCCCATAACCACTATAAATATAAATAACTAGGGTTTCGCTATTTGACAAAGAGTGATAACCCATGATACATATATGAGCACGCTAGACCAAAGGTGACATAGGACCCAAAATATTTCAGGTGGTTGCATCAAATCTAGAAAGTATTCCATATAGGACACTTATATTAAGGTTAGATAGAAGCATCGACATAACCATTTAATTTCAATGCAAGTGTGTAAGGTCATAAAAGTGCTTAATTTAAAATTTAATGGTGGTCTTAAAATCCACTTCCAGCCTAATTCATTTGTATTATATATTTAGATCTATATTAACATTAAAACAAAACTAATTATATTTTTTTCATTATCATTGTTATATCTAGCATAATTGTATTTTTCTATTTTTATCATATCTTAGCATAATAAATTTAGTATATGTTTATCTAAGTTTAAAAATCAGTTGTCATACTTTTGATATAGTTTATCAACCTTATGCCTAGGCTATATCTGCCCATTTAACCCTAGATTCCTCAATCGATATTTTAGGTTTAAACACATAGGAATGATAATTTATTTCTCATAAACCAATTATAATAGAGTGTTCCTAGTCACACATTTATAATTGTTTATTTATTCCCATAATAATACTAATATGTGATCTTCCCATTAATCTTTTTGTATATCATATATCTTCAAGATAATTTTCTCTAGTGTTTTTTTAGAGGCTTTAAATTGAACATTTTCCTAAGGGTGATAATGTTTAATTTTTTGTGTGAAATCATTAATTATTTTTCTAAGGTTTTAATTATATTAAAAAAATTGTCCTTTTGTAATTTATAAAAAAAATTGAACACCCACACCTTTTTATAATACATACATACAATAATTTCATAAGATCCTTTGCATTACATCTTGGAGTCATAGTTTCCTCAACCTATTTAGTGAAACAATAAGTTGTATTGATAATATAACTATCATGGGATCACTTATATGGAGTTTTAATAGGTTAAAAAAAGAGGAATTGTTTTGGTTATACAACTAGAACTATATTTAGAGGTATTTGATCTCTAGTTTTATTTTCCCATGCACTAAAATATTTTTAAATATTATATGCATCATGAAACAATATAAGACACAAAACTCCAATTTTTAATATATTCCTTGCAATTAATCTACCTAAAAAGTATCCTCCAAGAACCCCTTGATTTACCTTCTTTATCACTTTTGGTCTCTCATGTTCCAAGTCCACTATATGAAGGACATCATCTTTGTCAAGCTTATAGATAAATGCATTGATAATTTTGAAAGGAAAAGAACATGTGATAAGTTTTATATTATCATATTTTTTATAGTTTTCAATAAATGTGTCCCACTATATAAACATCATGATTTCTTTGAGATTATTTGGATAGATTTTCATATGGAGATTCATCTTATAATTATTATTATTCTATTTTAATGAGACTAAGATGGTCTAGGCTAAAATTTTCCCTTCGTAGATTCACATTAATTTTAAACTAAAATTCTTAAAATAGAATTATCCATCTTGAGACCATTCCTCCCAACATTGATTCATTCACCAAGTATCACAATGTTTGGTGGTCTATCAAAAATTCAAAATGAACCACCAAAACATAGTGTCGAGAATTATACAGTGTAAATAACACCATTAAATATTATCATTGTGTTTTGTATATAATTTTCCTAACTATTATAGCTCAAAAAACCACCATATGAGAGGGTGATTCAAACCTTCTCTTTTTGAGATATGCAATTAGATTGACCCTAGGTTGTGGGTTACCTACAAGTGAGTCAAACCTCTATATTTTGGGCTAACTCCCAAGATTAAAACACCCAAAATAATCAACCACACTATATGATTGACATGGAAAAGTGATAATTTAATACTAAAATTAAAAAATAACTTGAGGTGATGCACCAAATGTGAAGTCCTCAGCTTGTTAAAAATGCACTATGAAACATTAGACTATAATCTAATTATACTACTCCAAAATAGTCCTAATCACATTAGTATTTCAATATGAGGGTTTGATAGGCTAAAAAGGTATTGGAATGATAAAATAATAAGTGATAATAGAAAAAATTAATAGTTTATTATTTCTCTAGATTAACAAACTAAGTAAAACACTTCATATAACTTATGAGAGACACAACTTGCATAAGGCAAGGACATGAAGGACAAATACAAAGAATACAACACTATCAATAATAAATAATCAATATAACATATAAAAATTCACTATTTTTAATAAGGAGATATAATATCCATCTTGAATTAATTTCAATAGGCAATTACAAGACTTAATTTTAGTAGGGCTTTGTCATAACCGATGTGAGGATAGATTACAAGGCCCAAAATCATTGTTTCTATAGATAATTATCAAGAGAGAGAGAGAGGTAGGAATTCAATATAATAATGATGAGTCATAAATCATCTTGAATTTATTTATTCTTCTCTTCATAACTAGAATACAATCATAAAAACTTGCTTTGAAACATGTGTCAATTTGATCCCTAAATAACTCCATGAGGTTGGTAAAAATGAGATGATAAAGAATTCATTTTATCACCCTTGAAGTTATGAATATCCACCACTTCATAATAAATGAGTTACATTAGTGGAACATCCTCCTAACTATCATGATCATCTTGAAACCTTCTTAAATTCTTGACATCTTAGATTGACACTTCTATATTCTTTCTATGCCAAAAGGCACCTTCTTAACTATGGAGTTAGCAAATAGTTTGAAACTACCTTGGATAATTTTGACACCTTATTTTGGTTTGAAAGATGGTAATAATTCTTGAAACAATTATCAAAACCTTCCTTTAACTAATATATCTTTTATACACCTACTTTTTATGCTCTTGTTTACATATTATGAAGTCTTCTTTCAATGATCAAATAAGCCAACTAGAAGTGTTGACACTTATTCTTTGGATGGATATAGGAATTAAAGATCACTTATTTCATGAATTATATACGTGTATAAATCCAAATTATTCCCTATTTTATCATGAAAACCTTAGGATAATTCCAACTTGTAGTTTCTTATTCATCTAGATGGCCAATTTACTCCATTTTAGCCCTTTGAGATTGCCTTTATTACATAGACCTACATAAGTGGTTTTATGAATGATGAAGATGAGTTTGAGTTATGGGAGATTTAAAAACATATTCACATATATTCCACTATGTTTCTTATTCATTTATTCATCTTTACACCTTCATATCTTCACAAAAACCTACAAAAATGAAGCATGTACCCTATCCATATAGATGATAGTATAGAAAAATTATGTGATGATAACCCTATGGGAGTTCTTAGCATGATAAAATTTTTACATGGTAAAATTCAATCCATCTACATACTTTTTATTAATTTTTCTATATTGGGTACATATTAGGGTTTAAGAGGGGTTTTTAGAGGTTCATGTTCTTAGAAATGGCTCATAAAGGTCAGGCCCCTAACCTACAAATGAATGCCACTAATTCCTTATAGGAAAGGCCCCTTAACTTTCATAAAGTACTTAGGATCCCATGTAACTATTCTATATATTTATGATCTCCTAAATATGATCCTCGGGTGGAAGATGTGCATTTTGTGCATTTTAATAGTAGTTCTAGGCCAAAATGACCATTTTCATGATTCCCTCTATAAATCAATGCCTTTCTCACCTATTAAAACTTATTAGGAAGGATATAAAATTTGTATTATGTATCCATTAAACCCCTTTTTATCTTAACCTAAATTTTCAAGTGTTGATGCCTTGAAGAGGGTATTAGGCTAATAAGCCTAATGTTTGAGTTCTTTATATTCTACCCTTGAAGAGAGTGGTATAATCACTTAAACACTTATAATTATTATTTAATTCATTATATAAACCCCTTAGGTCACTCATGTTGTATTATTTAATCCATTTTTTCACTCCATGATAGTTTACATAGTCAACTCTCAAAAAACTTAGGGTGTAATTGTAGGTCTACTTCTAAATTTAGAGACCCTTGTAGATGGTGATTCTAATCTAAAAGGTTATGTTTCATGTTACTTTACATTAATTGAGATTATTAGAGATTTACATATTAAAATGGAGTTAACCCTACCTGGAGTTATTTGAATATATATCTCTCTCCATTGAAGACTAGATTTAGGTGGTGCTCTCTTTGGGAGTTCTAAGCATCTAGCTATAAATTTGAATTAACTTTTAGTGACATCGATACTGAAGATAGTATAACTTACTAGTAGTTAAAAATATTAATTTTTTCCCTCTCTAAAGACATATACATATTCAATCTTTAAAGTATCTTTACTCATTGCATACCTACCTATAGGTCCACTTATGCCTAACAGTCTTCTTGATTCCATGCACTTGTAAACTGTACCATTTTTTGCCTTGATAACTTTTCACTATCTCTTCAAAGGGTCTACATATTCTAAGTGTATCACAATTATTCATAAAATTTTCTCTTAAGTGTATAGAACTATGTGTACAGTGGTTCACATGAGTTGTAAGATCCTCATTTTCCCATACCTTATTTGGTGACGTTCAAAAGAGATAGTAAAATATGAATGGATGTCATAGAATTTAGGGTATACATTCATTTTATCAAACACTCCTACCATAGACTTGAGCTCATGAATGCTCACTAATAATCTTGTAAGCCTATATGACTGAAACACTCTATTATCCCTTACTTTAAGGTAAACCTAGATTATCACCATCACTCTCAATCTCTCTCAATAGTTCAATGGTCTCTTCTTCATGTTACTATGGATTTCTTAGTAACACTCAGACCAAACATTGACACTTAGACCTAGAGAAGGTTGCTCAAATACCATACAAATTTTTCAAATAATAAAACATGTAGATATTATAGACAATATTTCATTCCAAGGGGAAGCAAATTTAAATATATGAAGTTGATGGATATTCCATTAGTGATGAATCACCTGGGAACATCTGATATTGATCACCATGAAAATAAAACATAACACTTACAACATGAGTGATTAAACACCTTGTACTTCATACATTCTTATTCTTCTTTGAATAAACTTGATGGATATTATCTAATTGATAAAACCACTATGAAAATAAGTTATTTTCCTCTTAAAACACACTTAAAAACCATTGTTCTCCATTAGATTGTGAAGTGGGGATAAGGCATAGTGACCTACTGTCACTCTTAGTAATTTTTCATAAATAAGGGGGTATAAATCTAAAAAATTACATTAATTTAAATCTTACTATGACCCCTACCAATTTCCAAATTTTTAGCTCCTCTCTCTCTCTCTCTCTCTCTCTCTCTCTCTCTCTCTCTCTCTCTCTCTCTCTCTCTCCCTCTCTCTCTCTCTCTCTCTCTCTCTCTCTCTCTCTCTCTCTCTCTCTCTCTCTCTCTCTCTCTCTCTCTCCTCTCTTCCCTAAACATACCATTCACTTTAAAATTGCTTTTTTGAGCTTGTGAAGGTAGAAATGGAGGAGAGAGAACTATTGAAGTGTCTTTACAACCTTAAACTTTTTCCAAATATTTGAAATGATCTTAGGGATCCCAAGGGACACTCTAAAACCATTCCAATTGACAAATGATCCTCCAAGGTTATACAAGCACCCAAAAGTTCTCATAAAGTGGCATTTTTCCCATTTTGGACATTGAACCTAAAATTTTGTTCATATATGACTATTCCTAAACATCTTTTAACATTATGTATATTTTGGGATCATATTTAAATGTTTTAAATTTAATTAAGGATGTATAACTCCATAAAACAAGCCAAAAAGATGGTAAACTGACCTTTTAGCCTATAAGGACAAAATGAAATTTTAACACATGATATTATGGCCTTAAAAACCCATTAATAATCATTTTTAATGGCTCTAAAACATTTCACAACCTTTACCACCATTGACAACACCAAGGCCTATAAATGACCCTTAGGACTTGACAAGTCATATAAGACTAAACCTTGGGTAATGCTAAACCAGTACAAGTATGACCACATGAAGACATTTCAAGATCATGACAAGACATTTTTAATACCACATAAAGGTTTCAATAGTCCTATGAAAGTCTCAATCTATAGGGGGTTGACATTTTTGACTTAAAATTCAAAACTTGGTCAACAAATTGGCTACTCACAAGGGAAATATGCATGTATAGATGATAGATCAGTGGTCTTATCCATTCTCATTAGGTAGTAGGGTCAATATAAAAATATAACTTGACACCTACCTTGAAACAAACTAAAATTGGATAACACAAAACAAAATAACACAACAAACATGTGTCATAAGACACTTAGAATAAGGAAAGACACAAAGCAAACACTTATGCATGAAGTAGTTAGGGAACTCAAAACCTACTCTAATATGTAAAAATATATAGATCTGACCTTAATAACATGGATTCAATTATATCCCATTAATTAGGGTACTGAATTGTTCTCAATTTAGTCTTTCTAGTTGAAAGGCATTGTGTTCTTTGCAAGCAATGATGATATAAGGTCCACTCCATAATGCATCAAACTTGGTATTCTTACTAGGATTAGCTCTATCAGCATCCCACTTCAAGATAAGATACCCTTCTTGGTATTTTATTAATAAATATCTCTTTTCAAAGTTTCTCTTCATTTATTCTTGGTGGTATTCCATGGTGTGCATAACATGATTCCTTACTTCCTCCAAGGCCATTAGTTCTACCCATATTATCTCCATAAGATCATTCTCCTTTCTCTAAATTTATGTGCCAACTCAATATTTGGTAAATCAATTGAAATAGGTAACTTATCTTTTCTATCATATACAAGAATACAAGGAGAGTTACCATTAATAACTTTGGGAGTGATCTTATCAACCCATAGTGTTGTCTTCAGTTTAGTATGCCAAATAATTTGATTGTCCTCTATATTTCTCTTTATAATTTTGAATAGGTTATTATTAGTGGACTAAACTATCTCATTACCTTTGGGATATTAATTAGAGGAAGTACTCAATTATATGCCATATTGTATATCCCATTCCATTGTCTTTACTCTAGTGAAATCCATGGCATTATCAAAAATTATGGTTGCAAGTACTCTAAACCTTGTTACTATGTTCACATAGAAGTCAAGAACTGAAGTTTCATTAGCCTCCTTAAGGAATACAACCTATACCCATCTTGTGAAATATTTTTTAGCTACTAGAACCCATTTATGACTAGCACTAGATGGAAGGTTGGTCATTATAATGAAATTAAGCCCCCATTGCATGAATGGTTGTTCACCTTGGATTGGGTAAAGGGGAAGGGCTGAAAGTATTTGTTTACCTACAAATAATTCACACTTTTGGCACTTTATAACCTGAGCATCTGCATATTTTAATAGGTTAGGCCAATAATAACAAGCCCTCATTATTTTTTAGTTGTGGTTATAGGTGTAAAATGACCTCCTACTATCCCATCATGAAATTATTCTAAGAGTTTATCAATCTAATCTATCTCTACACATCTAAGTAGAACCCCATTGAGATATTTCCTAAAAATAAATCCATCCAAAAGTATATAAGGTATTAATTGCAATCTGAAATAACTCCTTCTTGCTTGATCTAATCCCATAAGACACTCACCTATTTCCATTTCTTGTGTCCAACTTGTAAGAGATGAAATTGAAGTTGTACTAGGACCTTATTTCAATACCAAAACCATTTATTCTTATCCCTTTAGGTTTTATGCTATGTGCTCACATATCCCTTTTCCTCTTACTAGATTGGTGACCTTCATCTCAACATCATATTCCATCACTTTAGTTATCCACCTAGCCCTTTTCTCATTCAAGTCCTAATTCAAGAGGAACTATCTTATACTTGGATGGGTTACCATCACATGAATTTTTTTATTTGATACCATATGTCTGAATTTATTAAGGATTCTTATCACATCTAACACTTGTTTTTAAACATGTGTATACCTTTATTCATAGTTTTATAGTCCTCGACTAAAAAATGCTATAAGTTGTTCAAGTATTTCATAATTTTGTTGCATCAACATAGAAGAGAAGTGTTAGTGTTATCAAAAGTATACAAGAATTAATGTTTAGATAAATTTGGATTTATTAGTGTGGGTGCTTGAGCATTAGCTTGTTTGATGGCCTCAAAACTAACTTTTCATTATTTGGTCCATTGGAATGTTTAATTTTTATTAAACATAGTTGGTATGGGTTTCAAAAGATTAGAAAATCTAGGTATGAAACTTATAAAAAATTCAATATTTCCAAAGAAACATTTTAAATCATTCTTATGCTTAGGTAATGACAAAGCTAGAATAACCTCAACTATATCAGGATCAATATTTATTCCATCTTTAGAAATAATGTGTCCAAGTAAATTAACTTCATAAATAACAAAGACACACTTATTTTTATTGGGATAAACTCCATATTATCTACACCTTTAAAATACTAACCTTATATGCTTCAAGTGGTCACTAACATTATTGGAGAAAACTATTATGTCATCAAGATATATCAATAACATCTCATTGATCAAGACTTATAAAACCATATCCATGGCTCTTTGGAATGCATAACCTTTATTAGACAACCAAAATGGAATTATATTATATGCATATTTCCCCTATTTGGTAGTGAAGGTTGTCTTATATTGGTGCTCCTCTTTTACCAACACTTGGCTATACCCTGAATAGTCATCTAATTGTGAAAAATGTTGTGAACCTGTTACTAATTGAAGTATTTTCTCCATGGAAGGTAGAGGATAATTTTCTCTCAATGATACCCTATTCAAGTCTCTAAAATCCACACATATCTTGATTTCCCACTTTTCTTTCTCATGGTAACAAGATTGGAAACCCATGAAGAGTGTTTAGTAGGAAAGATGATCTTTGACTTAATCAACTTGGTGAGTTCTTTTATCATGAGCATCTCTACCTTAGGATTGATTAGATTTTGCCTTTGCCTTTACCTTATATGATTAGAATTGGGATAAATTTATATGGTTTATTTATTTAATGAGGGAAAAAACCCCTTAAAGTCACTATACTCCCAAGAAAATATATCCTCAAACTCCCTAGATAGTTTAATGAACGCTACCTTTTCTTTTTGTGTACATACATTCCCAAGCTTGAGTAATTTATCCCTAAAGATAGATATCCTCATTTGATCACATTCATTAAATATACTCTCAAGAGTAACTAATACTTTAGGGAGATTGTTAGAACTTAATTTTATAATTTTTTCCCCATATTGATGTTACAACTTGACTTAGTTTGTAGAATATAACTCAGCTTCATGTTGTATAAAACAAACTATTTGTTTTTCACTTTCAAACATCTACAAATTTACATCATTATTTGGTATGGAAGTCCTTATAATTACCATTATGTGTGACTAAAATTTTGGGTTCTTGACATCATTGGTAATGTCAAATTGTTTTCCAACTAATGCTAACCTATAAGCATGTTGATTCATGTGATCATAGGAATTTGACAATAGAGAAGAGGTTAGATCAAGTGTTAGTTATACAAAATAATGAAATCAACACACCAACATGATAAAATATCTAAGCCTAGATCTTAGGGGAGTATGATGGAAAAAATATAATTTTAAACCCAGCTAAAATATAAATAACAACAATCCTTACCTTCCTTGAGAGCTCTAAGTTATTTGTTCGTGGCTTCCTCATTTTATTCTCAAAGAGTCTTTAGCAATGGAGTTTTATTTGCTCCTTATTTTCATGGAACCATTGTGGCTTGCTATGGATTGTGATTTCTTGATGGTTTGGCTCAATATTTTGAAATTATAAAATTATTGTCATGAGTCTTCTGCAAAAATATGCATTATAACTCTACAATATCAAAGATATTTTTTTAATAGGCAATGGCTTGTATTTATAGGCTTAGGAACTAACCCCAACTCAAAGTGATTTAAAGTGTATTTTAAACATGGAATGGGTTAAAACCTAATATAAGTGATTTAATTAACCCCAATAGATTTAAAATGTGTCAAAAGCTCATTATTTGTAATGAATAGGCATGGGTGAGATATTTTGAGATATTTGCAAAGATATTGATAACTCACAAAGGTCATGATGAAAGGCTAGGATATTTCATATTTTTTAATTTACTTTTTATTAATTAATTAATTACACATGGATGATTGCACTAGGCCTTTAATTTGGTTTATCTTGTTAATTAATTCTGATTAGCCAGTTAGCTCTTTCAAGATTTGATTTTATGTGTGCACTTGCCCCATTTAATAGGTCTATAGGCCAAATTGCATGATGTGATGCCATAGGTTGATTAGATATGAATTCATGAGAGTTTATGATTGTATACAATAGGATACCCCTGTTATGGATATATCAATAAGATTCTAAGCTTTGATGAATGATGCACAAGAAAATTTGGGATGTTCAGTGTTTCCTAGGCTTAATTTTCAATAGTTGGTAGGAATCATTTTAAAGTCCACTCGAAGGCCATTAGTGGCCAATTTTAGGTATCTATAATTTTTTGGCATTGGTTCTCTGATAAACAACATCGATCATGGTGATTGATATTAGTCTTAGGTGACTGATATCAATCTCTATGTTTTAAAAATAGGAAACCCAAGAGCTATGTTTTGAAAACTTGTTTGCACATCCATTAATTTGCTTCAAATTAAAAGGAAACTCTCTAAAACTTAAAAGTCAAAGGAGGGATTAGAACATGGATTTTTAGATTTAAATGATTTATCACTTTGTTTTGGTGCCTAAATAAAATTGCTAAATCTTGAACATTTAATTTAAGTGCTTAAAAAGAACCTAGGTGATTTGTGTTAAGTTAATTTATAAAAATTCTTACAAGCTTTGAAATTTTAAATCCACTAATCCAAGAAGGAACTAAATCAAACATTTTATTTTTTTCCTAAAATTTACATTCACTTAGATTTCAAATTCTTGAAAGTGTTTGTTACTTGTTTGTTTATTTGTGCAAAATGAAGAGTGTGTATATGTTCTCCCCCCATCCCCTATAGGGAGCTTGGGTGACCAAAAGCACCTTTTCACTTGTAATTTGTGCCTAGTCCAAGGTGTGGAAATAATGTTGTCTAAGCTCTCCTCAAAACCCATATGGTTTGGTTTATCTAAAAATAACCTCTAAAGTTTTTCCACTTAGTCATTTTCTTTCATACAACTTAGCTTGTGAAGGGGAGTTCATAGATTCTTCATGAGTTATTTAGGGAAGCTTTGACCTAGGGTTTTATCTCCATAAATTATATCAATGCTAATCCATGGTGGGGTATACAAATCAAGGTACACATACTTTGAGATATAAGTGGTTGAGTGACTAACCTCTCCTTTTGTAATAAAAACTTGAGTCATATTTGGTTAACTAGGGGATTCCACTAAGCATTACATGGATTAAATCATTATGAAAAGGAATAGACCCTTACATAGTAAGTTAATGGTATGAAATCAATTTACATGAGGCATCTCTAATACTAGCCATGTTTAAGACCATCTATATGATCAAAAAAATTAAGTTTTAGATAAACCCCACTTGCCATAGAAATATTATTGATGCAGGGTGAGTATCTTGAAGGTCCATGTCACCATACAATCTCTTAAGAGAAGGAGGGGGTAAAAACCCTACTACTTCATGCACCTTTATTTTGGATTAACACTTAAAATCCTCCCAAGAGAATGTATATAGATGGAATTCAAAATTACCATGTAACCTTGTCAGTTTAGGGCTTAAGATGATTTACTTAGTTGTATTTTGTTATTTATTCCTTTATTTCTTGGTCTTTTGAGTCTAAAACAATTTGTGTGTGTTTATTCCATGTAAAAATGAGTCTTGCATCCACATTACTCTATTATTTTGGGAGGTGTTATTCTATCCATTTGACATCATACTTTTACCTTAAAACATTGTGTCAAAGATGTGTGTGTCACTTGATCAAAATGGGTAATGTTACGCTACCCAAATAATTTCAAACATTGTGCCTTAGAGTCTTTGAAACCAACCATTATTTACATATTTATAGAGTGATAACACCATTACACTGCTCAAATTATTTCTTAGACTCATATTATCTTGTGTCCATGTTTCATGTTTGAACCAGACCATGTATGCCTTTGTGGTATTTGTCTAGTGGCGTTATGCCATTCAATTTTTTCTAGCTTGTTTGTTCAAAAATCCTAGTTGTCCTAAGTTGAGTTTTCAATTAACCTTGACAAGTTTAAATTAAAACATTAATTGATTTTTATTTAGGCCTTGTCTAATTTAGGCTTAAATACTGATATTTCTCTTTTGGGTTGCATAACTTAGGTTAATTATATCAAAAGGGATGTAACGACTTCACATCCCTTTTAAATGAGAGATGCACCTAATTTTATCCATTTTGGGTCATTTATAATCCCAATTTTAACTTCTATTGTGTCCTTCACTAGAAGGGTTGAACTATCTTCTAGAATGGTTGGCAAATATATAAACTGGTCTACAATAGTAGATTCCTCTATCAGGACTAGCTCTTCAAGTTCTCCTAGGGATGATGAATCAAAATCCCTCAATGGTAGGCATGGCCATGTGACAAATATAATTGGAAAATATTTGATGATTTGGTAAAAATCTTGTTATACTTCAAGACTAAACTCAGACTCATAGGCAAGTTCATCATTGGTGGTTTCCTAAGCTATGTTTGAGGAAGGTTGAACACCCCCATCTAATGGCACCTAAAACATGTTTTCACCACTAGACTAGCCTCTCTCTTTACTATTTCCTTGGTCTAAAAGTGCCTCAAAGAGGTTTTCACTTTGGGGCCTCAATGTTTTATTTAATTTTTTGTTATTATGGGTGTTCACCCATTCTCCAAAATAGGCTATAAGATCCAGTTTGGTTGAGAACCCTTGTTTATAGTCTCCCAATAGAACATTGTCTCTCAGGCCTATAAAATCACAAAAAGCCTCATCATTTTAAAACTAATTAACTAACACTTTTCATTATTTTTGGTCCCACTCTATTAGTTGAGGGTAATATAATGGTAGTGGGTTATGATGACTAATTGGGAAAAGGGTACAAATGGAAATATTGTCAAATAAATTAGTAGTGGAAATGTCATCAAAAGGGATATGATCAGACTCTACTTTTTTATCAGCATCATCATCACTAGTAGTTGGCAATGGAAATTGAATAATATATGTAGGGTCACCCACAGGTAGTTTAAATCTAATTCCATAGGTTCCCTTGTATTGAGTGGTAGAAATTGGATCAAGTAGATCTTGTTGATTCAATCCAAGGCCTCATCCTTCATAGGCATGCTTCTCCATGATTTTGTTCAAAATGGGATACTTGGAATTTATGTCACAGTTGGATAGTTTGTCATTATACAACCAAGATTCATCATTTACAAGAGGGTCATGTCTTGGGCCAAAGGCTAGTATGAAAATAACAAGTGTTGGACTATATAGTTTGGCTTTACCCTTTATTTTCCATTCTATATAAGATGGTTTGGATTTAGGTCTTCCAAAGGACTTGGGTTTTTATGGAAGCTTAGCATTTTGAAATGTGTTTTGGGTCAAATATTCTCCTGGGCCATTAGCCAAGATAGTATAATGATTAGATATTTCAAGAGATAACATGTGAGTTATTGAATCAAGGGTGTTAGGGTCAATGCATTTGGCCTCTAGTGAATAAACACGTATTTATTTTCCCTTATCCTTTTTAACAATCAGATTCAACCAAAATGTATTTATAGCTATGGAATTCAACCTCTAAATGCTTGCAATGATCGTATGGCTATAAATATCCATGAATGGTAACCTCCATACCTAAATAAGAGAACTTGATACACTAGTGCAATGTTGATGGGATTGCATAAATTTCATATATCCAAGGTCTTCCCAAAAGCATATTATATAAAAAATTGAGGTCTAACACATATCATAGTGTATTATGGGTTATGGGCCCAATGATAATTGGAAAGATGATGATGCTTTTTAATTCCTATTCTTCATTGTCATAGGCCTTGATCATGATCATTTTTTGTTAGAGATTGGTTTTAGTGTACCCAAAGAGCTTGATGAGTTTTAGAGACATAATATTTAGGCCTGATCCATTTTTTAAGAGTACACATTTCAGTTTGTGTTATGTTATAATAAATTTGATGTATAATGGATTGTTATGCAATGGGACAAGGGATGATATATCACTTTGGTCGAAGGTTAATTGTTGGCTTGGAGCTAGATGTCCAACCAAAGCTTGAAATATGTCAGGAGATATGTCATTAGGAACTTGGGATTTGCTAAAGAACTCTATCAATACGTTCTTGTGGATTGTAGATGTATGCAACAAATATAAAATGGATATTTGTGTTGGTGGCTTCTAGATTTATTCCACAATATTGAATGTATTTTCTTTCAAAATGATAAATGTCTTATTCTTAGTTAGAATATTTGGTTGGATGGGTTAATTGGTAGATGGTTGTGAGCCTAGTATAGTAATATTTGATTGTAGAGTTATGATTGCACACTCAAGATTAGATACAAGACCATTATTGCTAATAAATGATGGTGGAGTGGGACCAAATAGGATAACTCTCAATTTTTAGTGCACTTGTGCATAGTCATGGGTCAATGATGAGTTATTGATATAAGGTCTAAAAATGGGAATCCCTACTTGTTGGTATGCCTATATGTGGTCCCAAGTCAAGGAAGGATCATTTGTATGGGTTGGTTTATTTGTATTGATTAGAAATGATCTTGTTTAAATAGTATTTGGTTTTGAATTTAATGGAAATGGTGTTAATGCAACCTCCTGCAATATGGCCTACAACTATTTTATAGTCATGTGAAACTGCATGGTAGGTGGTTGTTGGCATCATTTTCACCTTTTTTTGTCCATTTTTTTGATGTTATTGGTTCTACTACAAATTTCTTTGGTTCTACCTTGGTTATTGATACTTTTATTATTGTTGATTTTTATGTTGAGGAAAAGGGTTCTTATAAATATTGAGGTTCTTATTAGATATGGAAGCTCCTTGATATAATGTGATCTCTCTATTTTCCAACATATTTTATATTAAAATTTTAATTTTCACACAACACAAATTATGGCTATTAACCCTATGATACTCATAGAATTCATTTGGCTTAAACCAATATGGATAGTCAATGCCCTCAAGACAATGCTTTGAAATAGGGTAGTTGATCAAACTAGTTGTAAAAATCTTGAAAAACATATATTCAATGGGTTCTCCAAGGTCACTAAATATGTGATTAGTAGGCACAATTCTTCTTGGAAGAGGGTTTTGTAAAGTTATATGTTAATGCATTTATTATGCTGGTCTAGGTGACTGTGCTTATCATGTTTGTTAAATGGGTTGGTGGTTAGGAGTAATTTATATATGTAGTGTAGGTTGAGTAGATGGTATTTACACCATTTATAAATTTCATATCTCAGTTACTCCATTTCCAAAAAAACTCTTGTTGTGATTGAATTACCTAGGTTTGTCATAATTACTGGCCTGGGTTTGTTGTGATGCTTGCACTTGGACTAGGTTCTGATTTTGGCCATTGTTTTGGTTTTGATTTTGGGTCTAATTTGACAAGTTAATTTTAATTATCCCTTTATTATAAGGGATATTTTGATCAAAAAACCCGTATCAATTATTTCCTTAAAAGTGTGTATGTATTATAACTCCAAATGGTAAGATATCTCACTGTGTAAATTTTTAGTAAACACAATATCTAATTACTTGTCTAGTAGACTATGGGTGAATCAGATTACAAAGGATCCTCATCATTATAAATAACTTATGAAACTTTCATTATCTTTCTACTTATCTTGCATTAAATCTACCAATAAAATCTCATGTTCAAGATTGTAGAAGTGTTACACAAACTTATCTGAAAGATCATCAAAATCAAAAAAATTATGTAATAATTTTAAAAACCACTCCAACACTTATCCTACTAGGCTCCTTGGAAATAATATTAAAAGGTATATGTTATTATAGGCCACTGGTTGGCATGCAAAAAATAATTCCATCAAATGGGCCTTAAGATTTCCTTTCCCCTTCTATTTGTTGAATTTTGATGGTTCATACCCTAAAGGAAATGGTATTTACAAATGCTCCATGTTAAAAGGGTAGGAACACACTCATCCAACTTAAAAAATTTAGTTTGTTTCCTAGCTTGGATGGTAGAAATTGCATCATTCATTTATTATAGTTATTGTAGAAGGAAACCAGTGGGAACATTATATTGAGGTGGAGGTTGTGTAGTAAAAAGCAAACTAGTTTGACTGGGGTATATAGAGGTATTTATTAGGGAATGTTGGTTTGTTTCAAGAATGGAACAGGAATATGCATGCATGAATTAGGATATGATTGTTTATTTTGCATGCATTTTTATGAGATATTATGGTTAGGATTGGGTATATAAGCCTAATTTTGGGTAAATTATGACTAAGATAGAATGACACAACCATACTATTCCTATTTAGGTTGATTAGGGACTTCTTTTCAACTTTTCAAACCTTGTTGATTGATGAGAACTTATGAACCAAGACCCTGTCATTGGATTTGTGGCACATTTGGCACAAAAGTCAATTATTGCCTAATCAATACTTGTGGAACATTAAAACCTCTTAGTTTCACAAACCCTTGTTAGTAAGTAAACACATGTTGGATTTTCAACATTTATTATTGACCAATACTTGTACGATGTTGATTAGATATCATTTGTGATTATATTAGCATGTTAGTTTGTGACTAAAGAGGTATGTTTATCATTGTTAGGTGAGGTGGAACATTTGTTTCACCCTGTTGAGGTGGTAATATTTTTTTCCTCTATTGCATGGGTATGTTGGAATATTCTTGTTTTTTTGGAATTTTAGTCATCACCTATTGTGGTGGATTAACATTCTTTACATTTTGTTGAGGTATGACACTAGTCTTTACTTGACTACTTAATCATTGAGGTTGGGTGTTTGAAGAATCAGTTGGTTGAGGATTAGAGGTAGTTGTTTGAGTTTGGGAGGTAAAAGTTCCTACCCCCTACATTTGAGAACCAATCATAGTGTTAAATAAAGGAACACTTTGTTGTGGACTAGTTGTTTATGAATTTACACCACTTTGGTCTAGATTGGATGATGTTTATGCATTATCCACTAGGTTTAGATCGCTATGTTACATTAAAGTAGAAGACACTTCTTAAATAGTAGAGGACTTGAACATGTCTCCAACTAAAGTGATTTGTGTGAATGGGTCTTTACCCTAATTTTCTTGGCCTGTCAATTCCATTAAAACTCTTGTTGAAAGAGCTAACTCAATAAGAGAAGCATTTGACATGGTCATGTTGTAAATTTGTGCACTAAATTCAAATATGTTTGGTATGCTATCTACATCTATATGAAATTATCCTCTATGATTCCTTTTCCTATGACAAGCATTTTAGGGTTTTGATATAGCATCAACACTATGGCATGAGGATTATTAGAATATGCATGTTTGAAATTTTGATTATAAGGCATGTTGTAAGGCCCTCTTACTAGACTTGACAAGTTTTCATGAGGAAAGTATCATAAAAACTTATCCCCTACCTCTATGAATATGATTAATACTTCATCCTTATTCTCAAGCAAGTGATGATCAAACAATTAAGGGTCATATGATGATGGTATGGTAATGTAATAAGGCTACTATTAGAATTTTTTTAAAACCAAAGGTATGCTAGCTAAGTATTGTGCCATCTATTCTTAGTCCTAATCCAAGTATGGAGTTGTGTTAACAAAAAAATGGGCCAAAGTATCTTGGATTTATTCCCCCATTTAAGTGTTTTAATGTGGATAAGGATCTATCTCACAAATGACATTGTCTCCATAGGGGTCTTGAACAAAGTCTTCTTGTGTGACAACATTATTATACCCTAGATTGTATATGACACCACTACAGGAATAGTGAGACATGGTCAGATCAATGGTTAATTATTCATGACAAGAGGGGTTAGAGTTATACAAACCCCTTAAAATAATGTTGAAAAAGACAAAAAAAATTCAAACCAAGTTTAACTTGGTTAAAAGGGATGGAGTTGTATCTCCAAAATGGTTTATGCAAAGACTTGGTATAAAATAGTATAATGTCAAATATCTAATGCTAAATGTTTCACACAAATAGGTCAGGTGGATGAACTAAAAACAAAATGCCAAAATATAAGGACAAAGTGCTCCAATTAGGTATAATCTAGTTAAAATAAAGGTTGCTAGGTCTTTTGGCCAAATATGATGTCAAAATCTAGGATCAAATAATGCATGTGATAGGACTTTTGGAAAAACATGAAATCAAAATATAGACTTGAAATAAAGGGTTATCTAATCTAACAAACTTGGAACACTATATCATAGACTAGGAACTTGACTTTAAACATGAACTTGATCAAATTGGCATAAGACATGAAATAAAAGGCACTTGGGGATAAACTGCTTTCTCCAAAATAAAGGCACAAACAAAAAAATTTAGAATTTGGTTAAATAATTATCCTAATTTACACAACCCAAAAGATAAATATCAGTATCTAAGCCCCAATTAGACAAGGTCTAAACTTAAATCAATTAATGTTTGAATTCAATATTTTCAAGGTTAATTAAAAACTCAACTTAGGAAAACTAGGTTTTTTAAACAAATAAGTTAGACAAAATTGAATGACATAATGAAACTAGATAAAGACCACAAAGGCATACATGGTTTGGTTTAAACATGAAACATAGACATAGGATAAGATGAGTATAATAAATAATTTGAGCAGTGTAATGGAATTATCACTCTCTAAAGATGTAAACAATTGTTAGTTTTAAAGACTCTAAGGCACAATACTCGAAATGATTTGGGCAGTGTAACATTACCCATTTCGATCAAGTGACACACATAATGTTTTTAAAACAAATTTTTAAGGTAAAAACATGGTGTCAAATGGATGGCATAATGCCTCCCCAAATAAAATAGTAATATAGACACAAGACTCCTTTTGATGTAGCATAACCACACACACAAGTGTTTTTAGACTCAAAAGACTAAGAAATAAAAGAATAAATGACAAAATATAACTAAGTAAATCATCTTAAGACCTAAACTAACGAGGTATCATCGTATTGTTAAAATCCATATATATACATGCTCTTGGGAGGATTTTAAGTGCTAATCTAAAAATAAAAGTGCATGAAGTAGTAGGGTTTTTATTACCCCTTTTCCCAAGAGATTATATGGTGACATGGACCTTCATGCTACTCACCTTGCATCAACAATATTTCCATGACAAGTGGGGTTTATCTAAAACTTAAAAAAATTGACCGTCTAGATGGTCCCAAGTGTTACTAACACTAAAGATGCCTTGTGTCAATTGATTTCATACCAATTAACTCACTATGCAAGGGTCTATTCCTTTACATATATATTCCATCTATGTACTACTTAGTGTAATTCCCTAGTTAACCAAACTTGACTTAGGTTTTCATTATAAAAGGATAGGTTAGCCACTCAACCCCCTAGCTCTCATAATATGCATACCCTAATTTTTATACCCTACCCTAGAGAGGGGTTTAAATAATGCTAGGATATGAAACCCTAGGTCAAATCTTCAATAAGGAACTTGTGAATAATCTATAAACTCCCCTTCAAAAGCCAAATTGCATGAAGGAAAATGACTAAGTGGAAAGACTATAGAGGTTATTTTTAGATCACCCAAACCATATGGGTTTTGGGGAGAGCCTAGACAATATTCTTTTCACACCTTAGACTAGGCAAAAATTCCAAGTGAAAATGCACTTTTGGTAATCCAAGTTCCCTATAGGGGATGGGGGAGAGCATACATGCACTCTTCATTTTGAAAAAATAAACAAACAAGTAACAAACACTTTCAAGAATTTTAAATCTAAGTGAATGTTAATTTTAGGCACCAAATGAAATGTTTGGTTAAGTCCCTTCTTGTCCCCTTGGCTTTAAACTTGTAAATCTTATAATAATTGTCACAAAACAACTTAACATAAATCACCTAGGTTCTTTTTAAGTATTGTTGACCAATTTTGACTTTTCAGTCAAAATAGGGCACCTCTAGTAAAAAAATCATTTTTAGGTATATTACGGGACATAATATTTTTCATAAGGTGTTTCATAGGTTAAATAATGTCAATTTGTGTTATATTAACTTTGGTCAAGTAGATTCTAGGTCTATTTATCATTTTAAGTCATTTTGAGGGGTTTAAACAGTACATTTAATGCTTTGTACGAGTTTATTAGGAAATGTACTAGTGTAAAAGAGTTTTATCATGTGCCATGTGTCTTAAGAGGTTTATAATAACTATCACTCACTAAAAAATTTAGGTTGTTCAGACAAAAGGCAATTTTCTTGGCCAAAGAGAGAAAAATGGAAACTTTTATGATTTCCTTGGGAAGTATGCCACTTGGAAAACATGAAAATGTGACTCTTAACCTACCCAAACCCATTTCCACAATTTTTTTTCAAGGATAATTTATAAAAGCTCATATGCAACTTATCTTTCCCCCATTTTCTCTTGGCAAGAAAAGAAGGGTCAACTTCAAGCACTTGGTGTGGACAGTACAGGTGGAGTTGGGAGAGTGCTTTTGGGAGTGGATTTTACTCTGAGCACACTTCATTTTCATAACAATAATTTTCAATTTGGTGCCTCCTCATTTATGAAAATGGCTAACACTCTAGGTAGTTTTTTATGGGCTTGAAATCATGAGGGGTAGTTTTATATGCACAGAGAAGGAGATTCTTGACCACCTTACAGGTCTTAGATAATTAGAGATGACATTTGTAACTCATAACATGACATGAATTTCCCCATACCTCTCTCTCATGCATTTGTAACTATTCTTCACATTGTTGACACATGTTCAAGTGACTTCTCATTTCTTCTATAAATTGAGCCTTCTTGGCTATTATATGCATCTCTACACTTGGCTATGGTGAAACCCTACCAAATGTTTTCCTTGAATCAATAAATATAGTTGTTTTTGCCTCATTCAATAATTATCTAAGTGTATGTGATGGTTGTGGTCTTTTTCAAGTGTATCTTAGCTTACCTTCACATGTCAACTTTCCTAATACCTTGTGAGTTTAAAGACTTCTCTTTGTAGGTCAGCAAGAAGTGTCAAATGGAGTTTTACATGTAGTAAATATCTCATTAAATAGTGTTTCTTAGAATGCCTATTGTCTAAGTCTTCCTAGCCTAAGCCAACTTCAAGACCCCATGTTGAAACATTGATGCAAAAGGGAAGCTTGTCATTATATGGAGTGTATGTTAGGATTATCTTGGTTTAAACTGTGTGCCAAAGATTTTGAGTAGATAAAACATTTGGTGTATCACATCTTTATTATAGTTTTCTTTTCATTGAAACTTCTAACCCTTTTCCCATATACAAGCATTATATTAGGTGATGTGCACTTCAAGAAGAATCTACGGAGCTATCCCTTATAATATAGAGATTTATCTCTCCTACAAGTTCACCCAAAACTTGAGATATGATGCAATGTTGCATCAAATTATAGGATCTTGATAGGTGCACAATTTGATTACAACAATTTTTGTATTCTCGGTGCGACAATTAAATTCAAGTGAATGAATTCTTGGTACTATCCTTCAACTCATTAGCCTCTAAAGGTAATCAAAGCACCAATAGTGACTCTAACTAATTTCAATTTGTGTAAGTAGTCCTAGTGCTTCAAAACATCAATTCTAGTATGCATATTTCATCCTCCAATTAACACGTATCTCCTTATCAAGATGATTCTAATTTTGGTGTTCATGGATTCTCCACACGCTTCCCTCAAGAGACTACACTTCATGAAGGTCCATATCAACCTTTATACCCTCGTCTAACATAAACTCACTCCTATTACCAATCTTTTATCCCTAATGATCAGTTTAATCAAGATGAGAATGAGCCGAACCTTGATTTGGAGGGTTTGAAAAGTGAATTGAGGTATTTGAAATAACTTTTAAAATAATAGAAAGTAATGCAACATCAATCTCATGTTCCTCAAAAATTCAAGAAGGTTTTTCCATCTCCATTTATTACCACCATGATCATTGGTATGTCTTGACTCATAATTGTGATTTTAGTACTACTGCAAGTCATTCTTTTATTCCTAAGGAAATAACTGATGAGTTAAACCTATAGTATGAGTATGATCCTAGAGTTGAATTACAATTATAAGGAAGAGATGTAAACACTCTTGGCATTGCAAGAAACATAAAGGTGTCTTTTGATTTTCCTACTTATCATAATGTTAGAATCTTAAAAGATATAATAGTTACAGATGTGCAACCATACTTTTCTTTATTATTAGCTAGTGACCTCATGGCTAAGATTAGGGGAAGGGTGTCCAATGATATATCTCAGTTTATATTCAAGTTTAATCCTAGTTGGAAAGGACAAATTGAGTCAAAGACACATAAAAAGTTTTATTTGTAGCTCCTCTCTTCAAGAAAACCAAAGGTTGATGATTCTCATTCTTCTACTCCTAAGTCTCTTCCCAAGCTTACTAAGCCTACTCAAGTGGCTACCATATATTCATATTGCATTCCATATTGGACTAAGAACCTAGACTATGTCATGCCTAACCTTGAGAGGAAATAAGTTCTTATGCCTAGACAAATTATGAAAAAAGAGGATTGTGTTGGGAAAAATTCAAAAGGTCTTATAGGTTATTCCAATTATCCATCTACCCTTCATGCCAAAGCTTATCATAAATTAGTAGACATACCAAAGGTTGACAAGGTACTTATATAATTTCCATTTAGTACTTCTTCTCTATTGCCTTCACAACTAGAGAATCATTTGATTGTTCCTAAGATTCTTCCAGAGTTGGAGGATGATGATGCCATATATGAATTCCTTAAACATATTAAAGATGATACCTCAAGAAAATATGATGAAGATATTGTCATTGGCACACCTCTTCACCCTAGTAGATCATTTTTTGAGCTTGAGGAAGGATTTGATTACATGGAGTAGTAAATAAATGTTCTAGGAGAAAAATACACTTTAGCTATAAGACAAGAAGAAATAAACTTTGAATGGATTGATGAATTTTCATGCTTCATAGAAGATGATGATGATCAACTTGAAACATAAGATGAAGAAGTGGATATTGAAGGTGGTATGGTTCAAGGAGAAGACATAGGTCACTCCTACATGCAAATGTTCCAAGAATATGAAGATGAGATTGACAAACTTAACATGTCAATGTTGGATGATGGAGAATGCAAGTATGGTGATCTCTCTTCCCCTTTGATGAATTTTCTTCATGATTTTATGAATATAGTGACCTAGCCATGATACATGAGTTATATGAAGTTCAATAGCATGCTATTTAATAGCTAGAGACCCTTTTTTTTAGCAAGGAGAGGAATCAGGTTGGTGTGATAGAGGCATTGAAGAGAGAGATTTAGAATAAGAGAGTGATGATTTTGGGATGAATTAGAGGAATTTTGTCTCAATTCAAACATCATACTAGCTACCCTTCCTCAAGAGGATCATAAAGAGGTTGAGGATTAGTTTGTAAAACTTCTTGAAGAAATAGACAAATATGAGTTGGTCCAAGATACATACCAAGAAGTATATGAACAAAATGAGCCTTATGATGATGAAATTGTAGCCTTTGATGTATTGATGGATTATACTAGCATGAAGGACCAGCATGAAACATGTTTCAAGGAGAAAGATGAGTAAATGAATGTTGGATACATGTTTGAATTTGATTCATTTGGACACATGCCAATCAAGGTGGCAAGCAAAAAGGATGAGTCGCCAAGATCCTACTTTAACAAACTAATTGGTTACCACCATAAGGTTGCTTGTCATGAAGGAGATCTAAGAAGCTTCCCCTTTGATCCAATAGAGGGAAAAACATATCAATTTAGTTGTACATACTAGTTTTTTTTAGTTGTCTTATATTGCCCTAAATGCTTAGTAGCACAGGTGTGTTTCCTTGCTTTCACTTTCGTCTTTGTGTGTGTTTTTATTTCCCTTTATGTGGTTAAGGTAGCAACTAGTTATCTTGTTGATCAAACATTTTAGTCAATGGTCAAGGTCTCTTATTTGTCTCAGTCCTTAGATGACTCCTAATCCTAATGGACTAATAAGGATACTGGTCTAGTTAGTATAGTAGGCATACTACCCCTATGAGTCACTAATTTATTGACTAATTTTGACATTTAGGTCAAAATAAGGCACCCATAGTAAAAACCTTCATTTTTAGGTATATTAGGGGACAAAATATGTTGTCATAAGGTGTTTCATAGGTCAAATAATTTCAATTTATGTTATATTAACTTTTGTCAAGTAGATTCTAGGTTTATTTATCATTTTAAGTCCTTTTGAGGGGTCTAAATGGTGCATTTAATGCTTTGTACAGGTTTTTTGGGAAATGTGCAAGTTTAAAATAGTTTTATCATGTGAAATGTGTCCTAAGAGGTCTATATAACTATTATTAACTAAAAATTTTAGGTTGTTTAGACAAAAGGTAGTTTTCTTGGCCAAAGAGAGAGAAATGGGCACTTGTACAATTTCCTTGGGAAGTGTGCCACTTGGAAAATGTGAAAATATTAATATTCACCTCCCTAAACCCATTTCCATTTTTTTAAGGATAATTCAAAAAATTTAATCTAAAACTTATTTTTCCCCCATTTTCTCTTGGCAAGCAAAGGGTCAACATCAAGCACTTGGTGTGGATGGTATAGGTGGAATTGGGATGAGTGCTTTTGGGGGTAGATTTTAATCTAAGAGAACTTCATTTTCATAAAAATAACTTGAAATTTAGTTCCTCATACTTTATGAAAAATGGTTAACACTCCAAGTATATTTTTATGGGCTTGCAATCATAAGGGGGAATTTTTTAAGCACAAAAAAGGAATTTCTTGAGCACCTTATAGGTCTTGGATGATTGGAGATGACATTTATAACTCCTAGCATGACATGGTTCATCCCATACCTCTCTCTTATTTTTTTTTAACTAATCTTCACATTGTTGACACATGTTCAACTGACCCTTGGACCCCCCTTCTCTATGTCTTCCCATTTCTTCTATAAATTGAGCCTTCTTGGCTATTGTATGCATCTCTCCACTTTGTTATGGGAAATCCCTACCAAATTTTTACTTTGAATTAATAAATATAGCTATTTTTACCTCATTTAATAATTCTCTAAGTGTTATGATGGTTTTGGTCTTGTGTAAGTGTATCTTAGCTTACCTTCACATGTCAACTTTCTTAGTACCTTGTGGGTTCAAAGAATTCTCTTTACATGTTAGCAAGAAGTGTCAAATGGATTTGTAGGTGTATTGAATATCTCATTAAATAGTGTGTCTTATAATGCCTATTATCTAAGTCTTTTTAGCCTAAGCCAATTTCAAGACCCCATGTTGAAACATTGATGCAAGAGGGAAGGATATCATTAGATGGTGTGTATGTTAGGCTTCTCTTGGTTAAAAGTGCATGTCAAAGAGTGTGAGTAGAGAAAAAAACTATTGTATCACCTCTTTAGTATAGTTTATTTTTCATGCAAACTTTTAACCCTTTTCCCATATACAAGCATTAGATTAGGTGGTGTGTACTTTAAGAAGAATCTACAGAGCTAGCCCTTATAATCTAAATATTCATCTCTCCTACAAGTTCACCCATAACTTAAGAGATGATTCAATGTTGCATCAAATTGTAGGAGCTTGATAGAGTATCCTAGGGTACAAAATTTTATGACAAAAAGTACTTAAATCAAATGTTCAAGATTTATAAATTTGATTTAAGCACCAAAATAAAGTGTTAAATCACTTAAAATTGAAAATTCATGTTCTAATCCCACCTTGGCCCTATAAGGGTTAAAGATTTTCCTTATACTTTGAATCACATTAATGGATGAGCAAACAAGTTTTCAAAACATAGCTCTTAAGCTTCCTATTTTTAAAACATAGAGACCCATATCGATCACCTATGACTGATTTTGATTACTAGGGAACTAATGTTGGTTGGTAATAACTGATACTAGTCGATAAGGACTGATCGATTGCCTGTGAACTCAAAGTAAAACCAACAGAATGTAAAAAATGTTAGTTATCTAAAAATATGATAAAAACCCCTCAAAAACTTGTAATGAGATGATTAAATAGGGAATATAAGGTCATGGAAACCAAGAAATAACTAGTAGAAATGCTAAAAAGATTCAAAATTCAAGTTTTTAAGCCATGTGTTTACCCTACATCCTGAACGATGGCAGTTACCTAGAATCAAGCTCAATTAGGGAGAATCGATGATGATAGGTAGAACTGATGTTGATTATGCCTAACAAATTTCAGTCTCTCTATAGATCCAAGTTACCAAAAAAACAAAAATATGGGAAAAAATAAATATAAAACTTCAATTTTGATGATATTCAAGCATTCATTTGAAAAGTTAGGTTTTTCATCTTGGTCTCCTTGGTATGTGGGGTTCTTTAGGTCCCATTGGTTGTGCCATTTGTGATCATAATAATTTGATAATAGAGAGGAGGTTAGATCAAGTGTTATTTCAATAAAATAATTAAATCAACACACTAACATGCTAACATCTCTAAGATTATATCTTAGGGGGAGTGTGATGAATAAAATACAATTTAATACCTAACTAAAATGCAAATAATAACAATACTTACCTTCCTTGAGAACACCAACTAATTTTCTCATGGCTTTTTTGGTTTGTGTTTAAAGAGTATTTAGTAATGGATTTTTCTTTACTCCTCTCCTTGGCACCATTATGGCTTGTTCTTGCTTGATGGCTTAGTTCAATGTTTTGGCATTATAACATTATTGTCATGAATCTTATGCAAAAACTTGGATTATAACTCTACAATATCTAAACTCTCTTTGTGAATAGGTATAGGCTTGTATTTATAGACATTGGAACTAACACCAAATCAAGGTGAGTTAAAGTGTAGTTTAAACATAAAATGGGTTAAAACCTAACCTAGGTGAGCCAATTAACCCCAATAGAGTTAAAAGGTATCAAAAATTAATTATTTTCAATGATAGGCATAGGTGAGATATTTTATTTTTGAATTTTATTTTTTATTAATTCATTAATTGCATATGGATAATTTAACTAAGAATTTAATTCTTTTTATAATTTTAATTAATTTTAATTATCCATTTATCTCTTTCAATATTTGAATTTACGTCCATGTGCCCCATTTAATGGTTTATAGGCCAAATTGCATGTTGTGATGTTGTAATGTGCTTAGATATGAATCTATGAGAGGTTATGATTGCATATGATAGGATACCCAAACTAGGGATATATCAATGAGATTCTAAGATTTGACAAATGATTCACAAGTAAATTTGGGACTTTCAGTGATTCTTAGGCTTAATTTACAATGATTGGTAAGAATTGGTCTGGAGTTCGATCCAAGGCCATTGGTGGCTAGTTTTAGGTGTCTACAATTCTCTTCCTTTGGAACTAATTTGATGTTAAAATCTTCAAAGTCCTCAATAAGGTCCAACACTCTATGTTTATAGGACTTCAACAAAGTGTTCTTAGATTCACTCATACCTCTTACTTGGTGTATAACAAGTTCACTATCTCCAATGGATTGAACTTTCTTGATTCCTTTCTTCCTTTCCTATTAAAGCCCATGAATGAGAGATTCATACTTAGTTGTATTGTAAGAACAACTAAACTAAAACCTAATAGCTGAGTAGTACCTTTTATTTGATGTAAAAATAAATATCATTCTAACACCTACATCATTCTTGCTATTGAGCCATCAAAAAATAAATTCCACAAACCATCATCATCATTGGGATTAAAAAGAGAAGGTATGGTTATACCTTATTCATGTAAATAGTAAACTCTAAGACCAAACTCTTATATATTATATATGGATAAAACTCATGATTTTCTTCCCCCCATTCATCAAGGAAGAGATCTAAAATGTCTTCAAGAAGAATAATTGGTTCTTGATCCCTAGGCTGATCTTTTTCATCAATAATGGAAAAATTGATATTAGTTACATTTGGATTTTATGGCTCAATATGAAACCTTGAGATAGTTTCTAATCTTATAGTTACTTTCCTGCCATATCTTGCCCTAAAGGCCATGTAAGACCAATATGATAATAAGTATCCACCTATCTTTTTCATGAACTCCCTTGAAAATAAAAGGGCAAAGTAGGGTGGTAGATCAACCAAAACTACATCTTAATAAATAGAGAAGTTAATACAAGCATGAAGAGCTAGATTTAAAACCTTAATAGCACCAACTATCTTAGTGGATGATCCATCTAGTTGTAACAGACCTTTATCATGAGGTTGACACTTGATGCTTAATTTGTCTTTAATTTTCTTTGGCATTACTAAGATACTAGCCCTACTATCTATCATGTAATTATCCACTAAAAAATCACCAATGATGACTAAAACATAGAATGGAGGAGGCTTTTTAACCTTACCTTATTGTGGCCCATGTCAGCACTCCAAGTTTCATCCTAGCTGAAATGAGGAGTGTTCAAGTCCTCCCCTCAAATCTGGAATAACATGGGAATGGTCTAAGGCTATGGGTTGCCTATATCTAGACTTGTTCTCTAGGATTTTTAATGAGGATAGCTCCTCTGATGCATCATTTTGGACCTTTGCTTCTAAAACCTAAAACTGGTTGGGGTGAAAAGAGTTAAGAGATTGCATAAAATGAAAACTATTCTAACATGTGGTGATGCACCAAGAATTTTTCAAATCCACTCTTGGTCTTGAACTCTTTAACACACTAATGAAATATGAAAAGAATTCAATACTCACTATGATTTATATGCAACAATATTTTGTATAAAGGTCTATTTGATGCACTTAGATTAGGGATTAATGAAAGTAAGGTCTGGTTAAAGACTATTAAATTCAGCTATCTACCATATCTTTGAGAGATCAATGCTGAGACACAATATACGACTTGTAAAGAATATGAATAGTAGTTAGGTTGATTTTGGACATGAAAAATGATGACATTCATAGATGCATATCACACAAACATAAAATACTAAATATTGATTAGCAAAAAGACTACAAAAGTTTATAATCACTACTCCAAGAGGCATCAAATATAATTATGGTAGAGTCTAGTTGTACCAACCTAAGGATATAAAATGATAGCTCATAATTATAGTGAAAGGAAGAAAGAGAGAGGGAAAATTGGCACTCAAAATTGGATGAAATTAATTCAAATCCATTTGAAAATCTGTTACAACTACCTCCATAAATAAATCTCACTCACACCCTTCCTGATTGATCTAGGTCACTCCAATCTATTGCATTATTACAATATCTTATATGTGATGTTTCATGGTGGTTAAAATGATGGGATCAAGACATTTTCATTTATCTTGGTATGAAATCACTTATGACTAGTTTGTTGATGCATGCCCAAGTAGGGAAAAAGGTCACTTTCCTTTATCTAGCTTTGGTGATAGCCATCAAGCTCTATGTGTCTTACTCTATAGACTCCTAATGATGTTTCCTGATCCTAAAATATCTACTCCTAGCCCCAACTAAAATGTGTTTGAGCTTATATACATCATGTTTTCTTGCCTTAGTTGAAAATTGACTCTTTGACCTCTACCTAAATCACTTGGGCTCTCTTTTATTATGACTAGTTGTCAGAACCATCTTGTATTATAAAATCTTAGACTCATCTCACACCATTGGATTTACCTATGCATAAATCTCCATGATCCATCAATATTATACCAATAAATTGTGTTTGTGCTACTTGTCATGCACCTATTCACCCTTGTGGTTTGTTGACCATTTTGACTTGGCTCACTCTATTAGATTTTTTAGGTTTAAATGAATGTGAGCCCTTAAATCTACCTTTGAATCGTCAACTTTGTCCTGACTCACACCACATGTCAAACATGCATTAATCCTCAAGATCCTACTATCAATATATAACTTTGCATGCTTATGCCATGTGTCAACCCCTTGATCTCTCTGACTATTTGCCTTATCTCATGTCATTGGATTGAGATGTACAATCAAGTGAGGATCATTGATCTTGTTGGGACCCACTATTCAAAACCCAATGACTACTTCATGATCTTAAAATTAATAGTCTATGGGACATTTTTTATGTTTACATGACCATCATTAATGGTCGCATGACCATCAAATTTAAGCTCAAAAGGACCTAATTTTTTTGAGTTTAAACTCAACATTAGTGTGAAGTTCTATATATTTTCAAATCCAAATAGCTAGTGACTTGAATTTGATGTTTGTGGGGCTGCCCAAGACTTTTTGAAATTAAATGGCTAATCCTTTGAACCTTTTATTGGATAATTATTTTGAGATTTATGTGGAACACTTTTTTAGAAAGAATTCATTTGAATTATCCTTGCCTTAAATAATTCTTGTGGGAAAAATGCCCAAAATAATTCATCTTGGTCCCTTTCCCTCTAAAAAGTTCCCTTTAAGACTTTGACTCACTTCACCCCACTATAGAAATATATCCTTTGGAGAAAGTGCATATGACACTTTGTTAATAAAATTCCCTTTAGAACCTTTGAATTGGATCACTTTGCTTACAAGATATCCTTCAAGACTTTTGGATTGGAATTTTCCCAAGACAATACCTTTCAAGAAAAATGTTTCAGGCACTAGGTTCTAAAAGGACCTTTTAGAAATTTAAAAAGTAACTTTTGGAAAAAGTGTAGAGGACCATTTTCTCAAGAAAAGTACCCTTCGAGAAAAGTGTATAGGATAATTTTATTGAAAAAGATATCCTTCAGGCTTTGTGCAAAGGTCTACTTTATTATAGAATGATCCTTTGGGGAAACTGTGTTAGACCTTAGCTCCAAAAGTGCCCTTTGGAAAAATGAAAAGGACCTCTTCAAATAAAATACCCTTTGAGGAAATTGTTTTGAATAAAATGTTTGAAACAATTCCTGATACATGAACAAAAGGTTGAAACAAAACTTCTAAAATAATTCTATACTTAGTCAAATGAAGTGGAACAAAACCTCCCAAAATAAATTTTTTCCTTGGGTTTTGTGTGGAACACTTCCTCCAAAGGAATGCTTTAACACTTTGGCCAAATTCCAAAATATTTGTCTAAGTGCAAACTTAGGCCTTTTTTAGACTTTTTCCTATAATTGTTCAACACCATAAAAAAATCTTCTTGGATCCCTCCACTTACAAAAGTTGAGCCTAATTTAAAATCCACTTGATCCATTCATCAACTAGGACCTTACTTATCTGTTTGAACTAGACAAAAGCTTGGTATGTGGGCCAAAATGGCCAATAATTTTGACAACTCAACTAGCTTGACTAACTTGCTAGTCATGAAACCTAGACCTTGTACGAGGTTACTCAAAAAATGAAAAACTACTATTTAAAAATAGACTTCACTTAACTTATGAAAACACTTTATGGATAAATGGGGATGGAAAATAATGATGAAGAAATAAAATACAAAGTAACAAACTAAACTACATATAGAATAATTAATAATAGCAATGTGCAAAATCACTTGGAGGAAAAGAACAGATCTATCTACTTATGTAAAAGAAGTGAAATATGGGACTAGTAGTATAAATTGAGATACCTCCCATTGATAAGGATGAAAAGGATGTCTCCATTAAATTTTTCAAGATCAAAATCATTGCTCTCTTTGCAACCTATGATGACATATGGTCCACTCCAAAGACTATTAAAGTTAGAGTGTTTTGCTTGTTTTGCATGGTCCTCATCCCATTTAAGGACTATGTCACCTTGCTAGAATGTCTTTGATGAAGATATTTTATAAAAGTTCATCTTAACCTATTTTTGGTTTCACCACATGGCATGCATAGTCCCTTATTTCCTCTATCTCTCTTAGTTCATTCATCCTGACCTCCATTGCATCACTTTTTAGAAGCTCTAGTTGGTGTGCAAGTTGTAAAGCTAGAAGCTCCAAAGAAATGGGTAGCCCTTCTTCTCTTCCATAGACTAAGAGATAAAGGGAGTTACCAATGGCCTTCTTAGGGATGACCCTATCAGCCCATAGGATAGTCTTTAGTTTTGTGTGCCATGATCTTTGATTATCTTCCATCACTCTCTTAATGATCTAAATTATGTTATTATTCATAGACTCAAATAATCCATTACCCTATGGATAATAATTATATGAATAGTTTAGATAGATACCCTACTCAAGAGCCCAATAACATACCTTTAGGTTTCTAAATGACAAAGTATTATTTGATATTATTGTGGATGGTGCTCCAAAATGGGTGACTAGGCTTTCATAGAACACAAAAATAGAGTTCTCATTTGTTTCCCTCAAGGGGATTGCTTCCACACACTTGGTGAAGTAGGATATGGTTGTCAAGACCCACTTATGGCAAGCACTAGATAGAGGATCAATCATACCAATGAAGTCTAAACCCCATTGCATGAAAGGCCACTCAACTTGAATTGGCTTCAATGGCATAATGGCTAACTTCTATTTCCCTATAAACATGGCATATTTTGAACACTTCCTCACCCATGCATGTGCATCTCTAAATAAATTGGGCCAAAAGTAACTAGCTCTGATGATTTTTATATCTACAGTCTTGGCTACAAAATGGCCTCCTTGAAGATTGTCATGGAATTGTTAGAGAAGCTTATCAAATTGGTTAGTTTTAGCACATCTTAAAATCATACATTCAATTTACTTTTTGAACAACACTCCATAAATCAAGATGTATGGCACTAATTACAGCCTAAAGTGTTTTCTTTGTGATACATTGAAACCCATTGGACACTCTCCCATTTGTAGAAATCTTGAAATGTTTAGTGTCCATATAGATGGAAGAGTGTCCTCATCTTCATCTTGGGTGTATTTGATTACCAAGATTGTCTCTTTTTCTTCTCTCACATCTTTAGCTAGATGTTCACATAATCCCTTTCCTTGAACTAGCTTCATGACCCTAACTTCAATGTCATATTCTATACACTTAGTGACCCTTCCAGCTCTCTTTTCATCCAAATCTCTATTAAGGATAAAATCCTTCACACTTGGGTGAGCCACCATTATTATGATCTTACTGTTTAAAACTAGATGCCTAAATTTCTTTAAAATTCTAACAACAACAAGCACATACTTTTCAACAAAGCTATATCTTTCTTCATAACCCTCCCAAGCTTGGCTAAAGAAACTAATAGGTTATTCTAAACCTTGATTATTCTACTGCATGAGCATGGAAGAGATTGAATTTAATGTGGAAAATGCATACAAATAGAAATCATTGTTGAAATCTATATTTAATAGAGTGGGGGCATGAGATATGGCCTCCATTATGGCCTTAAAGATCTTCTTTCCTTCTCTTGTCCATGTGAAGTCTTTGCCTTTTCTTAGCATATGAGTGAGTGGCTTAACCATCTCTAAAAAGCCTAGAATAAACCTCTTGATGAAGTTGATCTTTCCTAAGAAGATCTGTAACCCTTTCTTGTGTTTGGGCAGTGATAGATAAATAATTCCCTCTATCCTTTCTGGATCAATGGATAGAACAGCTTCAAACACCACATGTCCCAAAATACTTCCCTTTTACATCAAGAAAATGAATCTTTGGATTAAAAAAAACCCTAAACTATCTGTATCTATCAAAAATAGCTCTCAAATGTGTTAGATGATCATTAGGATTCTTTGACAAAACTATTATATCATCAAGGTAAACTAAAACCATATCATTGAAAATACCATGAAAATTAATATACATTTCTCTTTATAATATAGATCCAACATTGGAGAGTCTAAAAGGAATTTTAAAATATGCATAGGTACCCCATTTTGCAGTGAAGATAATCTTATGCATATCTTCTTCCTTCACCATGATCTGATTATAGCTAGAATAACCATCAAGTAATGAGAACCTTTGAGAACCTACCACCTTTTACATAATTTGATCTATAGAAGGTAGTGTGTAAGGGTCCTTTAGGGACACCTTATTGAAGTCCCTAAATTTAACACATAGCCAAATCTCTCCATTCTTTTTTCTCACTGGCACAAGGTTTTCCACCCAAGAGGAATGTTTAATTAGAAATATTATCCTAGATTTGATCAATTTATAGAGTTCTCTTCTCATGAGATCATCCACTCTTAGGTTGACAAGCCTTTGTTTCTACCTAACTATATTGGGATTAATTTCCAATTCAATAGTGTGTTGGGAAAGCTTGGGATCAAACCCTTTCAATTATTTTTGCTCCCAAGAAAAATATCAAAAAATTCTTGGCATAATGCAAGAAATGTAACTCTTTTTTCTATTGTATTGACTTTTCCTAGTCTGAACAACTTTCCCTTAAATATCTCTACCCTTTTATAGTGTTCATCTTTAGTTTAGATGCATTCCTTCCATTTTTTTAATTGGTCATTTCATTAAATATGCTCTCCAATGTCACAATTCGTTTGGGAAGCTTATTTGATCTTAGTTGTATTATTTGATCATCATATTGATTCTAGAACTTGTCTTGGTTCTTATAGCCAAACTTTGCTTCTTGCATTAGAAAACATATGATTTGATCATCATTATCAAAGACTTTTTATCTCAATTCATTGTTAGGTATATTTTCTCTACATATAATATTGACCTTATCTTAGCCTTGGCTACCTTTGACTCCTTTTACTATCTCATACTAGGCACTAATGATAGAAAACCTATCTACGTGTTGGTTTGCTTCTCTTGGTATGGACTAGATATTAAATGCCAATAAATCTACCATTAATTCCCATACCCAATGCTTATAGGCCTTAAGATGGTGATTATTTACTACACTTTGACCTCTCACCTATTACATTACAAGTTAATTATCACCCTTGACTTTGAAGAGATGGATACCTCTCTTATTTTCTTCTTGTAAACCATATAAAAGAGCTTCATATTTAGTTATATTTGAGGTGCAACTAAATTGGAGTTTTGTAGTACAATGGTACTTTTGACCTAAGGGTGAAACCAACATGGCTCCCATTTCACTTCCATTCTTAGACCTTGAGCCATCAAAGAATAAGGTCCATTTACCATCTTCTTCTTCAACAATATTAGTTAAGGAAGGTATTGTAACACCTTCCTCATGCATACACTAATCTCCCAAGTCTATCTCTTTAATGATGTTGTATGGATCAAATCTATGGTTTTTAGCTACCCACTCATCCAAGTATATATATAAGATGCCTTCTAGATGACAATGGGGTTCTTATTCATTAACCTCTTCAACCTCCTCAAATATGGCATAATTAGCATTTGCAAGATTGGGCATGTAGGATTCTAGGTGGAACTTGGTGATAGGATTAGACCTTATGGTGACTTTGGTCTCATACCTAGTTTTAAAAACCATGTATAACCAATAAAATGAAAAATATCCCCCAATATTAGCAATAAAGTCCCTAGAAAATCATAGGGAAAAATAGGGGGTAGGTCTACCATCATCACATCCTAAGTAATGACATAATTTGGACATATAACCAGGATGATTTGAAGATCTTTTAAGATGCCTACTATCTTAGTAGGGGATTTATCTAGTTGGAGCACACCCTTTTCATTAGGCACATATTTGAGCCCAAGCTTGTCTGTTATGGCTTTAGGGATCACTGAAGTTGAAGCACCTAAGTCAATCATGCAATTGTGCACCAAACAATCCCTTATGATGACTGATAAATAAAATTGGGGATGATTTACAACTTTAGGTGAAGGGGAAACATTTTGAGGTTGGATTGTGCTTGGAACTTTATTGGAAACTTGGCTAGGGATTTGCTTAGGTTGACTATTATTGATGAAAATAGAGTTCACTTTATCAGCTATTTATTCCACCTAAGAAAGTTTAGAGATCTCTTGATGGAGAATCTCTTTTTTCCCAAGGATAGATAGAGCATCATACATGGACAAGTTAAATTAGCCTTCTTTAAATGATCCAAAATATTAAAAGGAATATTAGTACCTTTGGAATACCTTTTGGAGGTAGAGGCATCACTTGGCATTTGAGTAACATGAGGAATGAAATGGTGCCTTTGTTATTGTCCATGGTATTGGGGCACTTGTTGATTTACAAGAGCTTTAGTAGCTATATTTGAAGAAGTGGTTTGTTGATTAGTATATGTAGAAGCCTTAGGTTTCCCCAAGTTATCTTATAGCATCCTTTTTTATCTCTTATTTGAGCTATAACTAATTCAATTGTCCTTTGGACTTGTCCCATATTGGCTGCTACATACTCAAACACATATTCCCCTAATTGGAAATTCATACATGTGGTATCAGTAGATGATCTACTCATTCTCCCTTATTATTGGCTCTAAGCTTTGATCATGACATGGCAAGCATGTTGTCTTAACTAACTTGAGGGGATTGTGGTGGAGGAGGTATCATGTCATGAATCTAAACTGAAGGAACATGTTGCCAATTAGGATCTTGATACATATTTCCAATAATGGACATTTCCATCTCATTAGACTATCTCTCTAACTACCATGAACCTTCTTAGGCATAGTTGTTCTGAGTTCCCACAACAACTCTAGAATTACTTGGAACAATGGGATTGTATTTCCTTGACTGAGGCTTCTACCCTTGTCCTTGTTGATTGGTTTGATAGGGTAGCCTATTTTATTCAAAATTCTAATTATTATTCTAGTATGGCCTATATGGTGGATCTTGTTGCCTCTCCATTATAACCAACTTGTTATTCTAGGCTTTGAGAAGACTCTCTATCTTCCCTAGTATATTAGTTTACTCGCATGTTTGATAAAATTTTGTTGATTCTAGAACTAGAGTGATAGTTGGATTAGGAGGATGTATTTTTAGAAAGAGAGGCATTGGTATCCTTGGAGCCAACTTGCCTTCTTGTATGAGAAAATTTTTATCCCTAATTACTACTTCAAAATCTCTAGGTAGGGTATTCCCTCTCATGAATTGAATCATTACAACTACATCCAAGTTAAGAGCCTTCAAATAGTATAGAAAATCATAGTTGTACATAGGCTTGATTACCATAGGAATTCTATCCCAAGTCTTCTATAATCTATAGTTGAAATCCACCATGAACTCATTAGGCAATCTCTTAATTATTGTGAGCTACTCCACAAGTGAAATATGATCACTCCTGTCTTCAAAGTGCTTGCATAGGACCACTCCAAACTCATCCTAGCTATTGATTGATGTAGGGGAAAAGTTATATACCACTAGAGTCATTTCCATTTGAGAGAATTTGCAAAAAACCTCATTGCTACATGTTCTTGAGTTATATGATGCACTGAACAAAGGTTAGCGATATAAGCAATATGGTCTAGAAGATTAACTAGTTTTTCTCCTATATATTAGGCAAGAGCCTTTGAATATAAGATTAGAATATCATCCCATTGAATGATATTCAGAGGGCTACCACCATTAAATGAGACAAAGGCTTGCCTCCTTGGAATGGACATCTAAGTTATGGGGTTTATAATAGTGTTTGGCTCAAAAATACTGAGGGTTAGGTGTAAGATTTGGCTAAGGGGCCTTCTTTTTATTTATTTATTGTAAAGGTAGCTCATACAAATTCATTCCTTTCCCTTTTGTAGAGGATATTATGATAACCCTAGGGGGAATAAAACATTATGCAAACTTGGAAATGAAACTCTGAAACTTACTACTATACTTAGATATGCAAGATTAGTGGTCCCACCAGGTGTGCTAGAATTGTTATCACTCTAGGTTGCACCCTAGCTGAAAGGAGGAGTGTTAAATTCCTCCCTTCAGACCTAGACAAACATGGGAATGGTCTAAGGCTATGGGTTGCCTATATATATACCTAACCTCTAGTATTTTTAATGAGGCTAGCTCCTATGATGTATCATTTTGGACTTTTGCTTCTAAATTCTAAAATTGGTTGGGTTGAAAAGAGTTAATATATTTCGTAAAATGAAAACTATTCTAACATGTGGTGATTCACCAAGAATTTGTTAGATCCACTCTTAGCCTTGAAATCTTTAACACACTAATAAAATATGAAAATAATGCAATGCTCACTATGCTTTCTATGCAATAGTATTTTGTATAGAGGTCTATTTTCTGCACTTATATTAGGGATTAATGAAAGTAAGGTCTGGTTAAAGACACTTAAATTTAGCTATCCACTATATCCTTGAGAGATCAATGCTAAGACACACTATACAACCTACAAAAAAGATTCCTAGCACCTAGATTAAATTTGGACATGAAAAAGGAAGATGGAATTCATATATGTATATCACACAAACACAAAACACTAAATACTAATTATCAAAATGACTACAAAAATATATATTCACTACTCTATGAGGCATCAAATATAATTTTGGTAGAGTCCAGTCATACCAGGCTGAGGGATACAAAAAAATATCTCAAAGGTTATACTTATAATAGAAAATAAGTATGAGAGATTAAAAATTAGCACTCAAAATGGGATCAAACAAATTCAAATCCATTTGAAAAGCTGCTAAAACTACCTCCACAAACCAAGATCACTTACATTGTTCCTGATTAATCCAAGTCACTATAGTCCATTGAATCATTACAATATCTTTTTTGTGATGCTTTATGGTGGCTGCAATGGTGGGATCAAGTCATTTTAATTTGTATTAATGTAAAACTACTTATGATTATTTTATTGATGTGTGTCCCATTAAGGAGAAAGGTTACCTTCTTATGGATAGCTTTGGTAACAACCATTGAGATCTATGTGTCTTACTCTATAGGATCCCAATGGCACTATTTGATCCTAAAATATCCACTCATGTCCCTAATTCAAATGTGCTTGAGATCAGTTCCATCATGCTTGCTTGCCTTAGTCTAAAATTGACTCTTCGACCTCTACCTAAGTCACTTGGGCTCTCCTTTATTCTGATTAGTCATTATAACTAACTTAGATTACCATATCCTAGACTCATCTCATATGATTAGATTTGCCTATGCATAGATGCTTATGATCTATCAATATTTTACCAGTCAAATGTGCTTGTGCCAATTATCAAACACCTATTTTCTCTTAAAGTTCACTAACCATTTTGAATTAGCTCACTCCATTAGATTTTCTAGGTCTAAATGAATGCAAGCCCTTAGATCTAATTTTGAATCATCAACCTTGTCCCTGATCATGCCATGTGTCAAACATGTGTTAATCCTCAAGATCATATTGTTATTTTATAGCTTTACGTACTTGTACCATGTATCAACCCCTCAATCTCTTTGACTGTTTGACTCATCTCACACCATTGGATTGAGATGTATGATCAAGAAATGACTATTGATCTTGTTGGGACCCACTATTTAAAACCAAATAGCTACTTCATGATCTAAAAATTAATAGTCTATGAGATGTCTTTTGATGTTTGCATGACCATCAATAATTGTCTCACGACTATCAAATTTAAGCTCAAAAGGACCTACTTTGTTTGAGCTTAAACTTGACATTAGGATGAACATATCTATATTTTAAAATCTAAATGACTAGATAGAGGGGCTTGAATTTGACATATATGGGGTTGCCGAGGACCTTTTGAAATCAAACAACTACTCCTTTGGACCTTTTGGTGGACAATTCTTTTAAGCTTTGTATGGAACACTTTTTTTAAAGGAATTCATTTGCTTTATCCTTGCCTTGAATAATTATTGTGGGAATAATACCCAAAATAACTCATGTCTTGGTCCCTTTCCCTATAGAAAGTGCCCTTTGAAACTTTGAATCAGTTCACCCCCTATAGAAACATATCCATCGAAGAAAGTGCATGAGACACTTTTCCTAGAAAATGCCATTCAGAACCTATAAATCGGATCACTTCTCCTGCAAGATATCCTTTGGGACTTTTGAATGGATAATTTTCCTTAGAAAATACCTTTTGGGAAAATTGTTTGGGGAACTTGCTACCAAAATGACTTTTTGAAACTTTGAAAAGTACCTTTTGGAAAAAGTGTAGTGGACCATTTTTTTGAGAAAAGTGTATAAGGCACTTGAAAAATATATCCTTCGGGATTTGTGAAAATGTCTAATTTATTGTAGAATGATCCTTTGGGGAAAGTGTGTTAGACCTTGGCTCCAAAAGTTCCCTTTGGGAAAATGAAAAGGACCTCTTTGAAGAAAAGACTCTTCAGGGAAATTATGTCAGATAAAATGTCTGAAATAATTCTTGATACTTAAACAAAAGGCCAAACTAAAACTTCCAAAATAATTATAATACTTAGTCAAATGAATTTTAATAGAGCCTCCTAAAATAAACAAGCCTTGTACTTTTGCCATGGGTTTTGTGTGGAACACTTCCTTCGAATAAATGCTTTAACACTTTGGCCAAACATCAAAATATTTGGCTAAGTGTGAACTTAGGCCTATTCTAGACTTATCCTTGTAATTTTTAAACACCATAAGAAAATATTGGATCCCTCCACTTGAAAAAGTTAAGCTTGATTTAAAATCCACCTAATCCATTCATCAACTAGGACCCTACTTATCTATTTTAACTAGACAAATGCTTGTTATGTGGGCCAAAATGGCTAATAATTCACTAATATGAGATGTGTTTGAATATATATTAGTAAATTTCATTGTTACTCTTGATGATATATTGAGATTATATAGTTCTTATTTCAATGTATCACCTTATAACTTATATAGATTGAGCTTATATATTTTTTCATTTGGTCCACTATATTAAGAGAAGAAGCATAAATCCTTGGTTGTCCTCTAGCAATCATAGTATCACCTTAGACCTATTTGTTTTAATGTACAAAGGTATCCTTTTCATTCTAATTTACATGAGGTTATTAAGAATTGATAGGTATATTATATTATATTACCCCTCAGGTCTTGGCTGGAAATACATTTAAACTTTTGCCACTCTCTTGTAACTCTTCAACAACCCTTTTTTTAGACCTAGTGTTGGATACAACTAATCTATCCACCCCTCTACTTGAGTTACCCACCTGATTTACTACATAATATTCCTCTTCTTGGAAGTTAACAAGGGTATCACTTAATTTACCTTTCTCTCCAATAATCATAACATAATTAAAAACCTCATATTGAGTCATAGAAGGGAAGATTTTTTCTTGTGCCACACAAGTTTGATTCAATGTCCCATCTTGATTAGTGGATTGTTTATGATCTTGGCTCTATTGAAAATGCCATTGATGATCTTAAATTAGATTATTTTGAGTTGTTACCAATGCTCTTAAATTATAGGTTGCGTTTGGATTGAAATTTTTATATGGTCTAATATTTTTGATAAGACCTTGTCCTTGAACATTTCCTTAAAAAGGTGGATTGTCTAGTTGATAGGGATAATGATCTTGATATTAAACTTTTTAAGGCATATGAAACTGATTTTTATACCTTTCCATGTCCATGACTTTTTTTTCAAGTGTCTTGATAAGTCATTCCACATTATTTGTTTTACTAGCTTGACTAGGGGCAATCAATTCATGACTAGTTATGGTAGGAATTGGGGCAAGAGATGGGGTAGGAGGTTGAATATCAGGAAACAAAGGAATGGGGGGTCTTGGAAAAAAATTTATCACTTAGATAAAATTTCTCTCATCTAGTATGGTAATTTTATATGTATTTGGTAAAGTATTCCCACCCATAGATTGGATAATTACTATAATATCACTATTCAATGCCTTAAGATAATAGAGAAAAACATAGTTTAGAGTGGGTCTAATAAGGATTGGGATTACATACCATGTATTTTTAAACCTATCATTAAAATCTTGCATGAATTCTTTGGGGCCTCTTTTTATGGTAATCAATTATTTAGCCAAGGATAAATGATCACTTTTGTCTTCAAATCTCTTACTCAACTTCTCTCCTAAGTCACCTCATGAGTCAATTGAATTAGGAGCTAAAGTCATATATCACTCTAAATCTTTTCCTTTGAAATTTAGTTTTTATAACATGATTTACACATTCTATTATGTGAAGTTGTGGAGGTTACAAAAGTTGGTCATGTCTCTAATGTGTTCAATTGGAGTAAGAGAGATTTCTCAATCAAAATAAGTAACACTTTAAGGGAAATCATGGCTATATCATCATATTTTTTAATTTTAAAATGAGTGTCACTATTTAATGCAACAAAGATAATATTTATATACATGTTATTAGCCTTATAAGAACTTGGATAATCTATAATAAAGAATCTCCTTCTAGGTGATTTAGTATATGAGAGGGTATGAATAAATCTATTTCCTTTATATGAATGCCAAGGTAATTCAATAAAATCAATGGAAATTCATTTAAATTCTTAATTTTTAGACACCTTTTTCAATAAATTTGGTCCACTACTTAATAAGTAAGAGTTCAAAACCTTTTGGATTCACCAAATGCTACATAAAGAAATTTACTACTACTAAAATAGTGCCAAGGCCAACATCTATCTTGGAAAACCTCTTTTATTTTTCATCCCACTTGGTGTGACATAACTATTATCTCTTAAAAATACACCCCATGAGAGTTTAATTCAAACCCTCTCTCTTTTAACTATGTAATTGGATTGACCCTAGGTTGTGGGTTACCTACAAGTGAGTCAAACCTCTAGATTTTGGGCTAGCTCCCAAGAATACACCACTGAAATTAATCAAATAAAATATATGATTAACATGGAAAAGGGATAAATGAATAATTAAACTAACAACATAACTTTAAGTTGATGTAACAAATATGAAGTCTTCAACTTGTTGAAAATGCACTATGAAACATTAGACTATAATCTAATTATGTTACTCCAACATAGTCCTAATCACATTAGTATTTCAATATGAAGGTTTGAGAGGATAAAAATGTACTATGATGATAAAATAATAATTTTTAATATCAACACTAATATTTTATCAATTATATAGCTTATCAAACTGAGTAAAACACTTCATATGACCTGTGAGAGACACAACTTTCATAAGGCAAGGAAGTGAAGGAAAAATGTAAAGAATACAACACTATCACTAAGAATTCATCAATAAAACATATCAAAATTCATTATTTCAAGAATGATACATAATATTTATCTTTAATTCATTTCAATAGGCAAGTACATGACTCAATATTGGTAGGGATTCACCATAACCAATGTGTGTATAGATTACAAGGCCCAAAATCACTATTTTTATAGAGAATTATCAAGAGAGAGAGAGAGAGAGAGAGAGGAATATGAGGGAACTATGATAATTCATCATGAATTTATTTATTCTCTTAAAAACTATAATATAATCACAAAAACCTGCTTTGAAGCATGTGTCAATATGATCCCTACGTAACTCCAGAGGTTGGCAAAGATGAGAGTAGGAAGCACTCATTTTGGCATCCTTGAAGTTTTAAATATATTCCACTTAAAAATAAATGAATTAAATTATTAAAATATTCTCCTAATTTTCATGAGCATCTTGACACCTTATTTAATCCCTAACATCTCTACTTGACACCTCTATATTCTTTCTATGCCAAAAGGTACCTTCTTGACTAGGGATTTAGCAAATAGTTTGAAACTACCTTGGATAATTTTAACACCTTATTTTGGTTTGAAATATGGAAATAATGAATGAAAAAAACTTCAAAACCTTCCTTTAATTTACGTATCCTTTAAATACCTACCTTTCATTCTCTTGTTTACATATCATGAAGTCTTCTTTCAATGATCAAATAGGCCAACTAGCAAACTAGGCCTATTGTTGAAACTTGTTATTTGGATGGATATAGGAATTCAATATCACTCCTTTCACGTATGAGATAAATTTTTATAAATCCCATTTTTCCCCTATTTTATCATGGAAACCTTAGGATAATTATATCTTGTAGTGTCTTCTTCATCTAGATGGCCATTTTACTTCATTTTAGCCTTTCAAGACTGTCTTTTGTACACAGACCTACAAAAGTGTTTTTATGAATTATTGAAAGTATTTTTAGGTATAATAGGTTTAAAAACATATTAACACACCCTCCACTATGGTATTTATTAATTCATTCATCTTTGCACCTTTGGATCTTCATTAAAACCTATAAAAATGAAGCATTTACCCTATCCATATAGATGACAATACAAAAAAATTATGTGATGAGAACCTTGTTGGAGTGCTTAGCATGATCAAATTATCACATTGGAAAATTCAATCTGTTTAGATACAATTTATTCAATATTTTCTATATTGGGTCCTTATTAGGGTTTAAGAGGGGTTTTTAGAGGTTCAGGTTCTTAGTAATGGTTCATAAAGGTTAGGCCTCTAACCTATGAAATAATTCCACTAAATCCATATATACAAGTCACCTCAACTTTCCATAAGTGATAAATATCCCATGAAACTATTATGTATAGCTATGAGCTCTTAAAGATGCTCTTCGAGTGGTAGATGTGCATTTTGTGCATTCTAACAGTAGTTCTAGGACAAAATGACCATTTCCAAGATTCCCTTTATAAACCAATGCCTTTTTCACCTCTAAAAACCTCTTAGTAAGGATATAACATTTGTCTTAGGTAACCATTCAACCCCTTTTATCATAACCTCAATTTTCAAGTGTTGATGCCTTGAAGAGGGTATTAGGCTAATAGGTTAAATGACTGAGTTCATTATATTTTTCCATTAAAGAGATGGTCCAATCATTTAAACACTTATAATTAGTATGTAATTCACTCTCTAAACCAATTTTTTTACTCATTTTCTCTCATTCAAGCCATTTTCTCACTCCATGACATTTTACACAGTCAACTCTCAAAAAAATTAGGGTGCAATTGTAGGTCTACTTATGAATTTAGAGACCCTTGTAGATGGTGATTCTGCTCTAAAAGGTTATGTTTTATTTTCATTTATGTTATTTTATATTATTATATATTTTCATATCAAAATGGATTTAACCCTTCTTGGAGGGATTTTAACATATCTCTTTGTCCATTCAAGACTAACTATAGGTGGTGCTCTCTTTGGGAGTTTTGAGCATCTAGTTATCAACTTGAATTAACTTATATTTCCATTGGTATTGAATATAGAATAAATTTTTAGTAATTCAAAACATTCATCTAGTCCCTCTCTCAAGCCATAAACATCTTCACTCTTTGAAGTATATTTACTCATTTTAGAGTGTGCTTGTAGGTCCACTTCTACTTTTGAGTCTTCTTGATTCCATGCACTTTTAAATCATACCATTTCTACCTTGAAAACTTTTCACTATCTCTTCAAACGGTTTTCATATTCCAATTAGATATCAATTATTCATCAAATGTTCTCTAAAGTGTATAAGATTGTGTGTACAATCGTTCACATGAGTTACAGGATCCTCATTTACCCATATCTTCTTTGGTGACCTTCAAAAGAGACAATCAAATATGAATGGATGTCAAAGAATTTAGGGTATGCCCTCATGTTATCAAACACTCCTACTATATACACATAATATTTTAAAAAAATTATCACTTACTGACACTCTTTATCTTGTAATAACCCATTGAGTCTCAATCTCTCTAAGTGCACACCTTAAGGGGTGCACCAAGAAGGGGGTGGGAATACCATTGGTGCTTTGTAGGATTGTTTTCCCTCTTTCCACTTGTTATCCACACACTTTTCACCTAAAAAACATATCCCTAAGATTTTTTTTTCTTTATTAGGATTGTTTTCCCTCTTTCCACTTGTTATCCACACACTTTTCACCTAAAAAACATATCCCTAATATTTTTTTTCTTTATTGTACACTCCTCAATCATTTCACACCTTTCATATCCCTTTTCCTAACCTAAACCCCCTTTCAATAGTTTATAGTACTAAGTCGACTCGGTCGACCCTATACTCTTATGGGTGAAATTCATTTAGGGTCTAGGTTGGCTCTTGGCTGACTTAGCCCATGATCTAGTGAATTTTTTATCTATAATAGTAGTAGGTCAATTGGGTCAACCTTATCAGTCAAAACTTTTGAAAGGTATTAGGTTTAAATCTACATATATATACCAGATCATTTCACCATTATTTACAAAAGAGAAGTAAAATATATTTTGCATCTACTTATCCACCATTCTACTTGAGGAGCAATCTTAAGGTTTCATACTTTCTTTGGAGATATGGATTTTGTATTATGGAGAAGTCTTTTAGATGCATTGATATGTTGTGTATCCTAGATCTGATTTATCCTTGTCATCCTTACATACCATAACATCCTCTTATTAATCACCTTGGCCAAGGGAGATATTAAGGCTCGAGGGGTTCATCTTCAAAGGTAAGTATTCCTAACTTTGTTCTTCCTTTTTAAGAGTAGATATATATGCATTTTTACTTCTCTTCCATGCATTAAGATTATATATACATTGACATGAGTATATATCTCTTATGCATGTTTACTTTTTTTTATTACCCCCACTTTGTGCCATAATCTTTGGTAAGCACCATATTAGACTTTAATTTACTTGTTATTAGTTTAGTGAATATGAAAACATAGGGCCTAATTAGGGTTATTTCATGATTGTGCTTGAATGGAGGCTTTGGAACCCTCCCTAGTATTATTTATTATGATAAGAGATCCCATAATTGGGTCTAGTAGATCCCCATATTGGTCATGTTCCTGATTATCTAATGTATCCCCAATCGAAAGTGTAAGTATGATCTATATTTTCTAAGTTAGGATTGATTTATAGACATGATGAATTTTTGATTGCATACATTTTAGTAAACCTAACATGAATCTAACCCATGTAGTTTTTCTTTCATGTTTTTCATTTTTTATCATTTTATTTATTATTTTTATATATTTGCAATATTAGGTCAATAAGGCCAGTATAGTTTATAACTTCTATGAAATTATTTAACACATAGTTACATCAAAATGAATATGTTCTATTTGTGCAAGTCTTCATCAGATACAAGTTATTAGGTTGAACAGGTTGACATAGTACAGGTTTCACTTCTAGATAGGCTATTGGGTTGAATGGGTTGACACAATACACTTATAAAAAACATACTAGGTCAACTAGGTCAACATAGTATATTTACAAACTTCTATAAAACACACTAGGTAAACTAGATTGGTATAGTCATCTTCATAAGATTCAACAAATAAGGAACTAGAGAACTAGGTTGACCCAGTCCACATAGTTGGTAGAATTTGTAAGTAAAAATCAAGGCACTTCAATAGTAATCTCACTTTCCAATTCATATTCCAACCCACCAAGGTTCTTTTACCTCTTTCTCTATCATTTTTATTATTCATTATAGTTATATTTATCATAGTTTGTAGTCTTTAAAACTTCCTTTATACAACAAACTAGGTTGACTTAGTAGACCTAGTTTTGTATTTTATCTTTTGTCTAAAAGACTAGGTTAACACTATCGATAAAGTTCCTAAAGACCCTTGCTTTAGTATTATAGTATCAACATTGTCAACTATGTACTATAATATCTGCATACACTATCATCTGAACTGACACTGTACTATATTTTAAAGTTGGAATTAACATCTATATGCTAGTAATTACTTCACACTTTCACTTTGAATTATGTGCATGCTTATAATAGATTACATATTATAATTAGGTGGTTTTTTAATATACCATTTAGTTACTATATTTTTCTCTTTCTTACACACTCGACCAAATCACATAATCTGAAAATTTATTTTAATAATTATCTAACCAAGGCCTACCTACTTGGATTTCATCACCAAGGGGAAATCCAACTTGGTTTTCTATCCATGTATAAACACATGGTTAATAGTATATATTGTAAAAACACCTGACACTTTATCATTATGGTTTGTGAAGTGAGGGGGTAGGCCCTAATATCAAGCTAGTACCATGACCAACATAGATCCCTTTCAACCTAAACATCCTAAAACCATCCATAGTTTGTTTTCTAGTTCCTTAGTTTCAACAAACTTCCTATCACACTTAAAACTCTACTCTTATAATCTAACAACATTCAAGATGACCATATATCTAGCAGTTACTTTTCAAGATGACTACTTTTTCTCTACTCAATTTTATGTTGTATTGAAAAAACTTGCATTGGCTAGCATTGGTGCCAAGTTTTGTGATGTGTTTGTCAATTCTATCATCCTCATTGATCTAATTGATTGTGGGTTTATTTTCATTTCTTGGTATCAAAAGTACATATAAAAAAATTCTTATTTTAGTACACTATCATTATCTTTGACACAGTCTCTTATAGACAATCTATTTCCCCTACCTATCATACTGAGTTGACCCTATCGACACAAAAAAAAATTCCCCTCACGATATAGTATTAAGTCAACCATTTCAAATATGTATCCTTATTTTCCTATTTTCTATCCCATGTTACAATACTATGTTAACCTTATCAACTCTATATCCTTGTTTTCTTAGTTTTCATATCCTATTTTCATTACTAGGTCAACCCAGTCAAATCTATACTCTTATTTATCCCTTCTATTTTCCTTGATTTTGCATCGCCTTTTCCTTATTTAGTCCTTCTCCTTCATCATGAAATTCTTATTTGAATACAACACTGATTTGAATTTAATGGATATGATGAGTCTTAAAAACACTTATAGGGTCTCTAATAAGCATATTATAACTCCTCTTATGGATGAGAGTAATGTTCATATAGCCACTCACAATAAAAACTATAGGACCCCTCATTCCTCTTCACTTTTTCATCCTCTCTTCTCTCTTAAATATCAACCCACATTAGAGTATAAACCTGAAATTCTCTTCCTTATCTCTAAATTTCCTCAACATCAAGGAAAATATCCTTCTAACATTTACCATCTCATGATTAGTGGTGAAAATGAAGAGCCTCATTCTCCTTCTCCCACATTATCACATGTATTTTGGGATACTAGCTTATTTTCTTCTTAGTCTCTTCCCTCTATTTTGACCCCTTCTCATACCATGACTTCTTCTTCTTTGAATTCCACTACCTCCATGCCTAGTATCTATACTAACATGGTAGGTTCCACATCTAGTGGGCCTCTTCCAAAACCCACTCTCCTCAATTATTCTACTAGTGTATCATTTGATCCCCATGATAATCATGCTTCTAGTGTTGCTTCTTCTCATCCCTTTACTAGACCATCTTTCTTCACATAGGAAAATTTTGCCACTAGTGCATCACATTCTAACAATTCTTCTCAAGTTCTTACTAACACCCATAGTGGTACCCAAGCCACTACTACCAATTATAATGATTCAAATAATGGCAACAATGTAACTCAAACCCATCAAATCCTATTACAAAATCTTAATAAAATGAATGATTTTTAAGATAATTATGTAAATTCAAAACCACCTTATCCATATTCAAACCCATCCTCAATAGATGCCATGGTGCACACATAATCAAAATGTTCCCCCACCTCCTCTCCAAGATTCCCATGGTAATATTATCCCATAACCTCTTCTTATCAATAATATAATAAATCATCTTCAAAATGAGCCTCTTACATATAAAATTATTAATATCAATATAGGAGGTATCACCCCTACCATTTTTTATAATGGGTCAACTAATCCTACTCTTCATCTAAAAATATTTGGAAATCTATATAAAGACTAGGTCAAATTAAATACCTTTTCCACTACCAATATATTATCCTAAACTCTCATGGTTGATGGTTTAGATTGGTAAAACCAACTTAAAACTCATTCTATTACTAGTTTGGAAGATTTAGTAAATGATCTCGTTCAAGAGTTCCAAACTAGTGATCTTCTTGAGAATACCTTGGCCTATTTTATCAATTGTAAGTAACTTGAAAATAAAACTACCTAATATATCATTAAATGATAGAATATATTATCAAATAAATGTTAACATAACATGGTTGATGATAACCTTTTCCATCTCTTTACCAATTCTCTATTTCTTAAGTTTTAATATCAGGTCTAAACTTTATTTACGTACCTTAGAGGAGGTTATTGACCAAGCTAAACACAAAGATTTCCTTATGCATAAACTAAATCCATTCTAACCTTCTATGGGTACTCATATATTACTTAAAAATAATAGTTTTCATGCTACCAATGATGGTATCATAGACTCTTATGATACCATTCACACTATTCAAGTTGTTATTCCTAACCAATCTTTGGAACTAGCTCCCTTTTCCAACCAATTTACCAGTCTTCATTTATCTTCACCCTATAACATAAATGTTCCCAAAACTTTATCCTTAATATAATTAATAAAATTTATACCAATTCCTCTCCCATGATAAATTGATCCCACTTGTCCTATAAAATCTTGGTATGATCCCAATAAATTTTGTTAGTTTCATGCTAGTTGGGGTCATTCTCATGAGACCTATAGGTAGCTTCATAATTTATCTATGGATTTTATTCTTGGTCCTAATTTTGACCATGATTATATTATTCAAAAATTCTAACAATCCTATGACATTTCTCTCAAATCCCATGAAACACATACTAAATCTCAAGCTTTAAATCAGGCTAATGCTCATTTAGCCATCTATAAATATCCTCTTCCAAATCACCAAACTATCCAAGATAAGCCCACCCCTTATACCAATAATGTATAAAGTCTTATTAACATACATATTGAAAAAAATGTGGTTAATATGAATAATATGTGAAGTGTGGTTGTTTTCATTAATCCTCAACCTATCTACACACCTCCATTGTCTCGCTCATTTTGGGTTATCCAATATTATTCTTCAACTCACTTAAATGAGTTGGGGAAAGATGACCTTATAAATTTTTATGAACCAATTCCAAATCCTCCCTTAGATAACACTTCTCATACTATTTATACCATCCCTCCATCTTTTTTACCTAACACCAATGACACTCAAGCTTCTATCAACACTTCTTCAAGTAACTCTCAAAACCAACTTGCATCAACTGCTCCATCTTCTCAATATAATCTACCAACTTGTCCTCTCACTAAACCTTCTACATATTATCAACATAAATTCACATGTACTTTGGATCTTCCTTTTGAGGACCTCCTTCAATATTATGCACCTCTTTCTAATAATCTTCTTATGGGTTATGATGAGTGGGATCCTATCAAAGAACTCACTAATCTCCCATACCAAATTCCATTTATTAATCTTATGATAGCCTCTATATATCATCATAACTATATTATATAACTTTTATTCAAAATGAACATCCCTCATCCTCCCCTAGCAGGACTTAAAGCAACCTTATCTAGATTTAAAGATAGCATATTGTAATAATATGAAGATATATCCATACAAGTTGATGAAATGATGGACACTTCTATTTTTCTCAAATTTCCCATCACTTATATGATCCCCAATGAGATTCTAATTCATGTGGATGATCCTCCTTTATTCATTAGTTTTTAAATTAGTGATATCTAGGTCAAACATGCCTTGATTGACAAAGGTTCTATAATTTGTGTTTCCTTTCTTGAGTTTACCAAAACCCTTGGATATTTTGAACTAAATCTCAAATCCACATGAACACATGTCAAGGTTATGATCGAAGGCAAATAACTCCTTTAGGTTGTGTGTGGCTCACCATTATTGTCCCACCTCTTACCATTCATGTGAAGGTGATGATATTTCACTTTCCTCTATCTTAAAACATTTTATTTGTTAGGACATCAATTCATCATATGAGATTAGATGCTTCTTTTTCTTACCAGTGCATTAAATTTCCTCATAATGGAGCCATATATAGGATTTAGGGTGACACCAACCCTTGAAATTTTAAACAATTCAAAGATCAGGGTGTATTCAAGATTCCTACCCTTGAACCATTACCAAGTGTTCCATTTCATGAGTCTCAATGACTTAACTTTCCCATAAATTCCACTCGAGGTTATAATGGTCATCTAAAACTCATTGGGAATATTCCCCATAACCTCTTAGATTTTGATGGTGATGACCTTGATGAGATCAATCTCAAGATTAAAAATTTTGATCTCTCACCTCATCTCATCTCTCAGTTTCCCACTTATTTACAACCTCATTCTCATCAACCACTTTTTTATGACATCCCCTTTGTATTAACTAAGACTTATCATTCCATTCATCACACCTCATCAAATGATAATGCCATCCCTACCTACATCGTTGATCTTTATACACCTAATTATGATGATGGTTATACCTTAGATGATCCATTCTTAGGAGGTCTTCTTTATTTCCATGATGCTGATATTATCCATTATCATAATTCTTGTTGGTAATGTATTACAAGGTAAGCATAAAGTTGTCATTGATGTCATTTTATGTTATCTTTATTGTTCTTGATGATTGAGTTCTTGAAGCCTTAATTGAGGAATCTAATGAAATGACATAGGCCAAGTAGCATGATGAATTGATCCATATGAGACATATGTGAGTAATATTTTTAATGTATGATCAAGATATGAGTCCATATGACATATGGTTGAAGCATTAAATATAGTTTAAAAGGTTTCAAGGCATGATCATAGCTTAAGTATGGTTGGCAGTGTTTCATGTAAATTTTTACTTTAAATTCTAAGGAAAAGAGAAAAGAGACTTGATATAGGTGTGGTTAAAAAACCTATTTTTTGTGCACACATTAAATAAAAAGATTATGAATATCTCCTCTTTAGCTTAGGAGGAAGACCTTCAAATAAGAAAGCATTGAAGCAAACTTTTTCATTAGATAGATAGTTAGGTGGATTACCTAGCAATAGCTAGATCTCATAAGTGAGAGCTTCCTTAGGGGCTATCAATCCAAACATTTTAAACAATTAAGTTCACAAAAATATAAAGGAGGTAATTGAATTAATAATCAAAAGGTACTAAAATTGAACACAAGAATGCTTTATTAGAAATTAGACTAGAGATGATGAAATTAGTAATAAAATAATTAATAATAGTGATAAGGGGTTGGGGTATGCTCAAAAACACAAAAAAATAGGTTTGGATGAGGGTATATGGTTAAAAATAGCTTGCTATTTTTCACTACCATAGTGACCTTCAGTGGTTAGGGTGATCATCGAAGGTTAAGGTGACCATCGGTGGTTACACTAACCATCAATAATTGGGCAGACCATCAAAAGTTGAGTCAATTGTTGACAGTTACTATGTGAGTTTTGGGTTGTTAATTACTAAATAATAAGATCCAAAAGATGTATTATGGGTGATGGGTAAGGGATGGACTGATTACAAAATGGGAATAAATTAAATGAATATTGACAAATAAGTAATCATCTTACTAGAAGTTGATCAGGTGAGTGGTTGAAGTAGTTAAGCCATTGGTGGAATCTAGTTTAATTCTAGTAGGGTAATGGTACTCAAGAAATTGGTTAATAGGTGATGATAATTTGACTCTCGATAAGATTACTGATGACACTCAATAATGTTGATGACATTGATTGACCTACAAAAGGAAAATTTTAAATCCCTAAGCTCTTGATAATTATTTTAGATTCTTTTGACCTCCTAGGCTCCTTTCTTCTTATAGGAATAAGCAATAGGTGGAAGTCAAGGTATAACTAGGCCATCTAAATATAACTCATCCATGCAAAGGATTGTAACAAGATTTAGATGAGCTATATTTATAAAATCTTAGTGTGTGGTTTCATATTCTTTGTTAAGGAGGTGGACCCTAATCATTGATTGTCAGGGTTTCCCATGGTGACTGTTGATGGTCACCCCAACCATCGACAGTCAAAGTTTCCCATGGTGATCATCGATGGTCACCCTAATCATCAATGGTCAAGTTATAAAGGAAAGAGGTCTTGAATGCTAGGTTGATTAAACTTGTGAATCTGACTATGGGTTAGCTTGGTTAGGCTAAATTAGTGCAAATTAGTCCCAAGAGGGTCCTAGGTAGGTCTAGGGGGTCTTTTGACATGTAGAAGCATATGTGTGCATATTTTTAGTGTTTATATTTTTCCCCTATTTATTTTGTTGCTTGTGTGAATGATCTATGAAACAAAAATTGAGAATGGTTCAAGGTTTGGTTTCCTTGAGAGTAGGAGGAGGTATTCCCCCTCAAAATAGGAGTTGATGAGTTGAAACTAAAATTAGGTTGGGGTTTGATAAATAGTAGTTGGTAATTAAAATGGATTAATAATAGGTTGGGTACTCGAGATGTAAACTTGTGCATAAAGTGTGAAAAAAATATGATAGCCAAGATCATGCATAGACTAGGTTGCCAATTTTTAAAAAATAAGGGTCAATGCCAAGAAGGACAAGTGACAAGTAAGAAAACATGACCACCTATAGGCATAGTGGATAATACCAATTGTAAACATAAGTCTCCTAAGTGATTTATGTGTTTTTGATGGGTATCTAAGGTAAGAAGTGATCCTGGTGAAAACATAAACTAGTCAAGTGTCATGGATATCTGAAGTAAGAAGTGTTCCCAAAAAGACACAATTGGGTTAGTATGCATGAGGTGGTGTAAGATCTAAATGGGTCAACATGCCAATGTTGTCACTAGAATCAAAAAACCAAGCAAAAAGTGTCTAAAATTGCATGCCAGATGGGTCAAAATAGACCAATGATGAGGTAACAAGGTGGTTAGGTTAGTTGGAGAAGGTAATCTCCAAAAGTGGGTAAATTCTAGTTTAATTTTACTAAGAAGGGATGTTATAGGTAAAAGTGCAAATTTGGGGAATCCTAACCATCAATGGTCAGGGCTCCCAAGAGTTGATTATTGATAGTCACCCTGACCATCGATAGTTAGGGAAAACCCTAAAAATCCATAGGGTAAAGAGTGAAAATACAGTTACTTTTTACCATTTGTAACTTTGTTGCTTGGTTGACTTTGATCTAGTAATTTCATCATTTATGGAGAGTTTGATTATTGATTTGGTGACTACTTTTTCGTTAGAGGCATGTGGGTTTGATCTTCATGGGCCAAAGATGTAGTGAGCACGTGGGCATGGCTAAATAGCTATTCATAAGATTTGACCATGACAAAGATCAAGAAATGAGGTAGGTGGTGTCTTGAATTAGTAGTTAGTTATGATTTTATGTAATTGAATTTGGTTAGGAGGTCACAGTTGTGCACAGAATACTTAGTTTGGGTTGGAATGCCCTAGGTAGGGTTTTGGGTTTTGTGGCCAAATCTACACATAAAAATAGGAATGGTAGGGGTAGGGTAGGTACATTGAGTTGGGTGAGGGTTAAGGGTAGTAAATGTGACTATTTTATATGCTTGTTAAAATAGAATCTAATGTGTTAGGGTTTGGACATACTAGATTTGAGTAGTGGGAGGTTTCCCCATTTGTTATTAAGGGTTTTGGTAGAGTTACTACTAAGTCAGATGGTATTTGGTTGGGTCCTTATTTTGCTAGTGTAGATCTATAGAGAGATATGGGGGTTTAAGCACCATAGGAAATATGACATTAGTGTTATCCTAGTTATACATTACTGGGCCTATGATCATATTCAATTGTTGAGACTATTAGGATTATCATGGGTTATCTATACATATAAAGAGTTCCCTATTGGCTTCATGTGATAGAGGGATGATTTGGATACATTAGGTGTAGGGGATGGTGCCCATAATGTTGAGTGGTTTAGGGGTGCACTAGGTGCACTAGTGGCTGGATATATCACTTGGAGGCCATATGTCCATTTTCTAATATGGCTAGGGTATAGGAGGTAGACCCTTTCCCTTTAAATTTATAGATGGATCATTGATAGGCAAGAGGGAGAGGTGGAGCTGATCCCATTTGATAGGGTAAATCAATAGATTGGTTTGATACAAGGTGTCTCAAAACCATTTCCTAGGTATATGAGGGAGGATTCAAAGCTTTTATTTCTAGTGCCCCAACCTAATTTAATAATTTTAGATGGTGGTTAAGAGGAGCTTCTTGTTAGGGATCTTATAGATGATGTTGAGTATGCACATAGATATATGGTCTGGTACCATATTATATATGTATCTATAGATATTAGTAAAGAGGATGAAGGCATGATGTTAATGGATATATATCTAACTGGTCATGATAGATAGGTAGGGGAAAATTTAGATACATCCTAGGCATAGGTATAGACATTATAGGGATAGGTAGCCACACTACAAAAATAGGTTGTGATATTGTAGGCATAGGTGGTGACCCTAATGGATAAGTAAGATTAGGCAAGGATCTCTCTTGGGTTGGTGACATATGAGAGAGACTCATTAAATAAGAGGGTAGGAGTGGCCATGTTAGTAGTGGGAGGACCACCAGACACAGTGATATGGGCACATTATCTAGCCAATGTGGAGGATATTAGGTATTATGAGGCCATAGTATTATATTAACTTCCCCTTGAGATGAGATATGGTGAATATTGGGCCATCTTGGCATGGTGTCCCTCTGTAGATACTCTAAGATAGTAGGCTTATATAGTGGGCTATGTAGGGATACCAAGGGGGCCACCACTAGATGGGAGTGTAGGTGTAGGTACAAGTGGAGCTAGTGGTAGTGGTGCCTCATGACCATGTTTTAGACATGTTTTAATATATTGGAAGTGATAGTTATACACTATTTTGATATCAACCTACATGCTACTATAGTGATATGTACATGTTTTGAAAGAGAGGTTATACATTGTCACATGCATTATTTATGATGACACGATGTATATGATGTATGGTGTTATATATGCTGTTTGCTTATGGTTCATGTATGATGTTTTATGTTTTTTTATGGTTCATGTGGTTATTTATGTTCATGTTTATGATTTATGATTTACATACTAATGTGTATATTAACATTCATCTTTATGGTTGATGGTCTATGGTTTTCTACATATGCTTTATTAGATGTTGACTCAATATCCTAAGCATGTGATGCTAGAAAGATAGTTATGATGTTTTGATTTTCTTCATGCATGTGATGGGATGTGTTGTTGATCAATGTATGTCATATGATAATGTAATCATAATGGCATTTTTTATGGTTATGTTGATACATTTTGTATGAGTTGATGTTATAAGATGAATTTTGGTAATGTTATGGTAAATGGATAGATTGGTATATGATATGGTTCATGATGTTTTGCTCATGGATTTTATTTATGCTCAAGATGATGAATGGTGTAATTAGGATGGTTTATGATATATATGTTAACATGATGTATTGATAGTAGATGGATAGGATAATGCTCATGATATGCTATAATATGATGCCATTTCATGGTATTTTGATTATAGATAGATATACAATGTGGTTCATAATGTTATGCTTTGGATTCGATATATATTGTTTATGATCATGGAGATAAAATGTGAGTATGGTTGAAGATGTAATGAGAATACATAAAGTAAATAGATAAAAAAACAAAATGCTTAAGATGGTGAAAGGAATCATGAGAGGTATATCCAAATGAACCAATAAAAGATAAGAAAGGAAACATGATGAATTTTCATTGGTAAGGGCCAAAATGAAACCTGAAGTTGGACTGGCTTAATGAAAATAAGCCTTTCAAATACATTGCATTAACATGATTTGGTTGATAAATAGCTATCTTGATCACATTGTGTTAAGTAATATTATAATCTCGTGCTTATGATATATGAAGGGAGGATGGGCGAAAATGGAACCTTTTACAAGACTAGCATGCCTCTTTTGGAGGCTTCTAAGAGGATAGTATAAGCAAGTCTATGCTCATATATAAAGTGTAGACTGATTGATGTAGGAAGTCTACTAAGGAGAGATGATTATGGCTTTCTGAGATTATTAATTTTATGAGAGGTGATTGTGGTGTTTCTCATTGATTTTTCATTTGCTTATGCATCATTTGTTATTTTGATCTTGCTTTAGTGTTAGGGAAGATAATCGATGCGAGACGCTTCTAATAAATTGCTAGCTTTGACAAATGCTTTACTGATCCATCCTTTAAGGGAGTGGTCTAAGTTTATATTCTTAGTTCGAATGATTTTGATAGTTTTTCTTCCAGGGAAAATTCCACCTTATACTTTACAATTTTGAATAAGATTTTAACAGCTATCCTTTAAAGGACCAATCTATGAATTGCTAAGAATCACCCATGATTTGGTTTTGCCTTTGATATTGTTATTTATTTTGTTTGATTTTTTATCACATAGACTTGATGATACATGCTCAAGGGATTAGCTTTATGAAGGTAATCCTAAGGGCACAAGAAGGTTCAATAGGTGAAAAGAGGTTTAAGTGATAATGACCATGGGAATCTATCCTGAAGAGGGATAAAAGTACCATGAGAATCATACCATGGGTAGAGATGTGGTACCCATAGTTAAGGATTAGGCTATGACTGTGATGGATAATCACATGATTTAGATATAATTAGTTGTCCCTAGAAAGATGGAAATGAATTTGGTTACAGGGGATGAGCTTAAGGTAAACCAATGATGATCGTGACCCATATTTAACAATAGAAATGATGTAGATACAAACCATTGAGAGGCTTAGGTTCTTGTTTGCCTTTAAGAGAGGATAAATGATAAGCTCCCAATCCATACTTATGGGTATGATGTAGGTTCCAAGCTAATTAAAAGAAAATTTTCCCCTTTTGTTTTTCTCTATATTGGTTACATGTTCATTTTCCTTGAGAATGAGGTCTCCAATATTGAATTCTCACACTTTTAGGTTCTTTTTATAAGCATGATTGATTCGTTATTGACAGATATAGAGCTGAGAAAGAGCATTCAAATAATTCTCATCAAGTAGCTCAAGTTGAGCTAAGCATTCTTGATGATAATCATCTTCCAAAATAAGGTCATACAAAGAGATACAAAGAGATGGTATTTGAACTTTAAGAGGTAGGATATCCTCAACTCAAAACATAAGATAAAAATGTGTAGCACCTATAGGGCTTTGGATGCTAGTGTGATATGTCTATAAGGAAAAAGGGATGTGCAAGTGCCAATCCCAACCCGAAGCATTGACCATTTTAGTAAGAATTTTGTTAAGGGTTTTGTTAGAGGATTTTGCTTGTCTATTTACTTGTCGGAGATAAGGTGATAAAAAGCTTAGTTTAATACCAAATACATCACAAAATCCCTAAATTTTTTTATTTTTAAAGGATTTTCCATTGTCATTGATGATCTTATGGGGAACGCCAAAGTGGCAAATGATGTGATGGGTGATAAATTCAATAATTTATTCATTTTTAGTCAAGATAAGAAAATTAGCCTCCACCCATTTGGTGAAATATTTGATCACAATGATGATAGAGTGATGCCATTGTGAAGATCGGGGGTTAATTTCACCAATAAGGTCTAGACCCCATTATGAAAAAGGCTAGAAATCGATGGAAAATTGAAGACTATGACTAGGTACATGATGAAAATTATCATGTTATCGATAATTTACAAACTTTTTCACATAATCACAATAACTTTGGTTAATGGTAGTCCAACAATAGCCTAGGTAAAGGATGCACTTAGCCATATTGAGTCTACTAAAGTGACCCCCACAGATAATGTCATGTGTCTCTATGATAGCATGAGAGGCTTTTGGACCATGAAGGAAATAGAATAGGAGGCCATCAAAACCACATTTATAGAGGATACCTCCCATAATGATATAATGGGAGGTGCTCTAAATAAATGCTCGATGGGAATTCCTAGAGAGGCCAGATGGAACTATGCCAAGGTTAAGGTAATTAAAGGTTCATTGCTAATAAAGGTCAAGTACGATCTCCTCCATATTAAAGATGGTTGGATTTTCTAACTTGATGTAGGAAGGTTTAGTAAGGTGATGGATGATGACTAATAGCATAGAGTTCAATGATGTTGATTGGATTTGAGAAGTAAGAGAAGTTATGGTGTCAACAAACTTGTTGGTAGATCATGGGGTGGTTTGAATATGGTAGTGTTTAAATGATGTCAAGATTTATGCAATTATCTATTTGTATAGTTGAAAAATATAATTCTTACACTAGTATATGATATTGACTTGATTGACCATAATTTAGGAGTCACTAAAGATGTTGATTATTCTGACCCCTAAGGCTAATGTGGCTTGGAGACCTATTACTAGGGTTTCATATTTAGCCACATTATCAGTACATTCAAAGTCAATTTTAAAAGATAAAATAATTGGTTCACCAACAAAGGGGGTAAGGATGATACTAGCTCCCATACCATGCTAACACTTCAATCTGCTGAAGAACATGGTGACTTGATAGGTAAAATCTGGTTAAGACAAGATTGTGATAGATTCATTTTAAAATTCAAGGGGAGGGGGTTCATTGTCTGTTAGAGGTGCATCAACCAATTTGTCAACAATGACTTTCCCCTTAATTTAATTCTACTATAGGAACTCAAGGTCAAACTCAACTAAAAGCATGATCCACTTAGCCATACATTGGTTTTGGTATGGCTTGGAATGCATGTAATTGAGTGGGTTGGTATTGGTTATGACAAAAGTTTTATGGTTAAGAAGGTAATGGAAAATTTTGGTGGCCATGAAGACTAGGGCCAAGGAATATCTCTCAGTATGAGTATATAAATTGCCATAGTCTACATGGGTGTGGCTTATGTAATAGACAACTTTTTATTTATGGTGTTCATCTTGATGGGCAAGTATTGATCCTAAGGAATGGTCAGTGATAGAGATATAAAGGTAGAAAGGTTGGTCATCCTTAGGGGGTATAAGCATAGGTGGAGATATAAGGTCTTCTTTGAGTGAAATAGAGGCCTTTTGACAATTGATTTTCTAATTAAAAGAGATGACCTTTTTCAAGAAGTGATGGAAAGGTTGGCACTGGTCAGAGAGTTGAGAAATAAAGCAATGAATGAATGGAGCTTCCCATACATGCTATGGAGTTTATTAATAGTGGTTAGAGGTATCATCTCAAGGATGGATTTGATTTTGGTCAGATCAACCTTGATTCCCTGAAGGGAAATGATGAATCCAAGGATTTTTCCTGATAAGACCCTAAAAATACATTTCTTATGATGGCAGACATGGTAATGGATAAGTCTCACCAAGATAATCTTGAGAATGGTTAAGTGGTCTTTACAAAGTTTGGATTTTTTGAGGAGTTGATCCACATAGTCCTTGATGATTATATTGATAACATCATGGAAGATGTAGATCATATCATGTTTTTATGTTGGACTTGCGTTATTAAGATCAGAGGGCATGAATCTATAATAGAAATCTCCCCCTTGGGGTGATAAAGGAAATCTTGTGTTGATATTTATGGGAAATCAAAATTTGACTATAACCTGAGAATATATCCATGAGAGACAACAACTTCTGACCTATTATAAGATCAAAAAGTTGGTCAATGCTAGGTAGGGGAAAATCATCATTTGGGCAGGTAAGGTTAAGGTCATGAAATTATACATAGATACATAGTCCCCTTGTGTCTTTAGTGATAGGCATGATGTTTGAAACCCACTGGGGATAATCAATGGGTTAAATGAAATCAATAGAGAGGAGGCATTGAAACTCTTTTTTTACAAGAAGGGATATGTGAGGATGCATTCATCAAAGTTTCTATCTGACAGTCTTGGTTTCATGATTGGTTACAATGTTGTGGGTGGCAATGGTTGGGTCAATACTAGGCATATAAGCATATGACTAGGCAAATGCAATGTTGCAATCCTAGAGGAAGGTAGAGAAGTCTAAAATTTCCTCAGTGGTGAGAGACTGGCCAAGTTTGACAACATGAGGGTTGCCTAAAGTGCATATTTAAATATCCATAGTGGATTCAATCAGCATGGTTGAGTTTTAAGAGGTAAGTATTTGTGGATGGAGGAATCGGGTACACCAAAGTAGGTGAGAATAGAATCATCATCTTAACACTCAATAGCATTAATAGTAGGAGAGTCATCTCCTACTAGTTCAAGATGGGTTATAGAGATGGATCATTGTACCCCTTCCATTTGATAAGTCAGGGGGCTGAGGATAATCATGTTGATGAAAAAAAAAGTTAGGCAAGATAATGTCTTCATCTTCACACTTAGGTGGAGGGGACATTGGTGAGGAAGGGGACTCTGTTTCAACAATAGTAGTGGTAGGTCATGTGGTTTTATTATTATTGTGTCTAATAAAGCTAAGTTAGTGTTTCTTATGAGGTTTTAGGTCTCAATCAAGATCAATGTGTGTGGGCCATGCTTGTATCATCCTAATCTAAAACCTTTCTAGGCACACCTGTGAAAGTATAATTTGGCAAAGTATTAATTATCTAAGTAAGAGAATGTAGGGATGAATAGTTATGATGAAGAGGGGGTGATGGAAGCATTGAGTGGCTTTTCAATCCCCCATAGATAAAATGGGATTGATAACTTAGGGGCCCCAAAGGAGTAATGGTTCTAATGTTGAGGTCATAACCTGGTTGGTGGTTGAGTTTCCCATACTCTTGGGGAGTAGGGAAAGCATCAAGGGTAAGGATTAAATATTATCTAAGGGTAAGGTAGTGGAAGGTAGATTCCAAGGGATCGGTGGTGGGTATCTAGTTGGTGGGAATATATGAACTAGTAGATGAATCTGTGGAAGGAGAAGGAATGGTTGTATTTTTTGTGGTTGAGGGCTTGGTGATATATGCTTGGGGTGATTTTATCATGGGTAGGAGGATGTCATTAGGTTGGTAGGTCATTTTTTATGTTGAAAAAGGGCTTGGGTCATCTTTATAGTAATAACTTGACCCTCATGCTTAAATTTTACACAACAGTGAAGGGTAGAAGGTAGGCAATGTATAGCATGGATCCAAGGTCTCCCTAATAGAACATTGTACTAGAATTCACCTTAGACCACATAAAAGAGTTCAATGAGCATGTGTATTCAAAGCCAAATATGGAGGACAATGATTCCCAAGGTAGTGGTCATGGTGTCATTAAAGAATCTAAGGACAACTAAAGTTTGGGACATGACATTATCTAATAATTTGAGTTAGTCATAGGCATGGGAAGAGATGACATTGATGGCAGATCCCTAATAGATCATAAATCATTTGATATAGGTTTGGTTGATGTGGGTAGTAATAAAGAGAGGAGGATTTAGGTCCTCAAGATGGATAGAGGGTATTTATGAGTCCTTGAAAGTAACAAGGGTGGAGAACCAATGAAAGCCTCTATATGTTGGGAGTCTCCTGGTTTGACATCAATAGCTTGAATGGCCTCTATCATGGCTTGATGATGGTGAGGTGAGGTGGAAATGAGCTCATAGAGGCTCATCTTAGCTAGAGTCTAGTGGAGTTACTTAAGAATGACCCTCTTAATGGATTCAAAGGGGTTAGCCTCAGAGGTGCCTAAGATGGTAACTTTGGGTAGCTGAATAGATTGGGATTTGGTGTATTTTAGGATGTGAAGGTGGGCATGTCTATGGAATGAAAAATTTAGGCTTCCCTTTATCTTTTTTTTTAATCATGTGACCACATTAATGGTATGTATAGAAGGGAAGGATAGGGCATGAGGTAGGGTAAGTGTTAGTTTACTTTGTGGTGAGAGTGGAGAATCAAGTTGGCTTTGGAAAATGGTTATAAAGTACATTGGTAGAGAGGTAAGGGGGTTCATCTAATAAGAGGTCATCTTTCTCATAGAGTTTATGGATGATATCCTAGAGATATTTGCATTTCTCTGAGTCATGCCCAAGTGTCATGTGATAAGAACATATTAGACGGTCAGTATACCATGCTATTTTTAAACCAAGAGGATTGAAGGGCATGATAGGGGGTAAAGTGAGGTAAGAGGCTTACAAAAATCCTTAAAAAATGGTTGTATAAGATTCATATAGAGGTTGGAAAGGTATATAGGTTTTATTTTTAGTTGGTAAGGTGGGAATGTTGGTAGTAATGGGTTTGGTGAGAGAGGGTTTAGGTAAGGTGGTGTTTTTGGTCAATGGTTTTGGTTTGGGTATGATAGTATTTGGGGTGTTCAGGGTTGATAGCCTGATTATTGGTAATTTTGGAAGGATAAATGCATCATACAATAAATGGGCTAGTGTAACCAATGATGTTGTATGACATATGTTAAAAGGAGATTGATTTTTAATCAAAGTTGAGGGATAAGGCCCTAAGATAGAAGGAAAAGTAGAGGGAGGTAGAGTCCTATCCATGTGGATCTTTCATGATTTCACCCCCTTGGATTATTTGGGTTGGGTTTTGGGTATAGGGTTGAATGGGGTTAATTCCAAATTTAAGTATGGGTGAACCAAACTTTGTGTAGGGAAGGCACCAAGAATTTTGAAAGGTTTTGTTGGTGGTATGGTCATTTGAGATGTAGTAGTTTTGGTTGACTAAAAAGGTGAGGGGTTGGTAGAGGTTATGATAGACTTAAGGGGTGGTGGAAAAATTATAGATTCATTTGTTAAATGAATGATATAAGTTTTAGGTTTGTTGATGTAAGGGAGCCCTAACTATTATTAGAAAGTGGTTTGATCCATGTCTAGTTTTGTGACCATGCCTAACTTCTTAACAAGTTTAGAAAAAGGTTTATATACTGTTCTAGCCTCCTAGGTAATGGGTGTCAAGGATACACCTATGGGTTTATGAGGAGGATTTCTAGCCTCATCTATTTCTTTAAGTAAGGGATGTAAGTTTGGGCTGGGTAGCTACTCCATGAGGGGTGCTTGTTAAAACATTATTCCCTTAAGCATGATGTTCATAGTTGTGGTTTGTTCCATGGTTAGGGGAGATGATAGATTAGGAATGATTATTTTTTTGGATAGGATATTCAAAGGGGTGCTTGATTATTTTAAATCATCTATGAGTGCATCTAAGGGAAAAGGAACCTCCTCATTTTGGGCTTCTAAAGGAAGGGAAGGTGAATCCACTACCTCGATAGGTGAAGTGGGGGAGAAATAATTAGGTTGGATGATATATTCCCCATTGATTAGTGTATCAAGGATCATATTAACCATGTGGGCATTTGAGAACATTCAACCTATGTGTCCTTGATCTTGACAAGGGCATGGTTGGGAAAGGGTTTCTTGAAGATGTCAAGAGCTTAATTTTGAGGGGCATTAGGATTATCTAACATGAGTTCCCCCTTGTTGATAAGGCTCTAAAAACATTCTTAAAGGTATTACATCTATTGAAATCATGTCTAATTACTTGATGAAAATCACCAAGGTCATTCTCATTGTACCAAGCAAGTGTCAAATGAGAAGAATCAAACTACTAGGGAGGTTTGATGGGTAGATGTTGTATAAGGTTAGCTTTTAGTAGTTTATCCAAAGCTGAGGCATAAGATTCTCCAAGTGGAGTGAACTATTTTTGGTTTCTTCAATTTGGGTTCCTTGTGTTTTGGTTGGAGGTAATAGGAGAACTTTGTTGATTGGAATTACATCGAGGGGCAGCTTTAAGGATAATGGCATTCATAGTTTCATTGCTCTTAGTTTCAGCATTGGCTTATTTGTTTGGTTTGGAGTAGGAGGTTTCATTGGTCTTGAAGGTAGAGTTCTTATTTTTTAACTTCAATTTACCCTTGTCTATGGCTCATTTTTATAGCCTACGTGCCATGGTAAAAGCTTCATCAAAAGTTCTAAAGCTTTGGACATGAAGTGTATAAGATATATGTTTGGCACAAGCTTGAGAAAAAAGCTCTAGAAGTTCAAGTTGAGGCAAGGAAAATGAAATATAATTAATCAAGCTTCTCCAATGGGTGATGAAATCAGAAATGGACTCATCATCAAATTACCTGATAAAATAGAGGTTGGTGATAGAGACCTTCTTAGAAATGTTAATGGAAAAGTGATTTAAGAAGACCTAAGCTAGTTGGGTAAAAGAAAAGATTAAATGCCTAGTAATGGCACTATACTAGTCAAGTGTCAGGCTAGATAAAGACATGGGGAAGGTTTGAAGGAAAAGGGCATCATCACAAGCAATCATGCAACATGCATGCCTGAAAGCCATAAGGTATTGTTAGGGGTCCTCTTTATTCTAAAATTTGGTAAATTTTAGAATCTCCTATTGAGGAGGATAAGGTTTGATGGGGACATAAGTATGGATGGTTTCATTTTAAATTTGATCATAGGATAAGATGTTATGAGTCCTTGAAATGGATGACTCAAATTTTTTCACCTTTTCCATGAGCATCTTCATTAAGTTGGTTTGAGGTGGTGCACCTAAAGCATTATAAGGTATTTATTGTGGTTGTGGTTAAGTAGTATATTGGTAATCAGTTGGTGCTTGAGGGGCTGCCACATATTGGAATGTGGATGCTAGAGGTTGGGTAAGTGGTATGTAAGGGTAGGTATATGGTGGTGGTTGGGTAGTGGGTACATTACCTTGTGGGTTATGGATGTATCTAAGGTTGGGTATAATGGGTACCTACTGAGGTATTCTTGTGGATTGGACATGAATGGTAGTTGGGTTGGCAACAAAAGGAGAGGTAGTGACCTTTATGCTAGTAGGTGGTGACTTATAAGGGATAAATACCACTAAGCTTGGTAAATAGGTATTGATCAATGGGTTGGTATTGATAGAGGGAAGGTTAGTAGTGCTAGTGGTAGGTACTCTAGTAATAAGTGGATTGTGATGGGTTAATGGTTGGGTTATTCCTAAGGTAGAAAAGTCATTGGTAGGGGTGGAAGGTGTAGGGATAGTGGTTGGTTGGATAGGTTGGTTTTTAGCTATGGCATTAAAGGGGTTAGTAGATGAAGATGATTTGGTATTTAAATGTTGGGTGGTGACTACAGCATAGGGATACCCCTCATAAGGTGAGATGGCATGCCATAAGGAGGATACTAAGGTAGAGTTAGAACTGAGGCGTGGTAAGGGGAGGTGTTAAGCTAGTGTTGAATGGAAACTGGATTATTATCTAAAAAAGTGGTAAATTCAATGTCTCCTTGGGAAAATACCTAAGGAAAAGTAGGGATTCCCAATATATGAGGTGATTCTTCTAATTTAGAGATGTACTCCATAGATAAGGAGGTAGAAGAGGTTGATTTAAGTGACAGGTTCTACTCTACTAAGTCTCTTCATTATTGGTGAGTGAGAACCATACAAGAAAAAGGGGAGATAAAACAAGAATAAACTCACCACTCAAATAGGAAGAAGACAAGAAAATGATTAAGGTAATCAAGACACACACTATAAAGTACATTAAGCCTAGAGGCTAGTTTTAATCTCACTTTTGGCTTATGATTTAGTTTATGAGAATGTGTGATAAATATTAGCTTGTAGATAAGGTACCATAGAAGTAGTCTACGGTTGGTATTGGGTTATTTAGGTTTTCAAAAAAATCTATATTGGAATTAATACATGGCTTGGTATTGGGTCTCACCCCCTCACTTCACACACTACAGTGATAAGGGTGTCAGATGCTTAGCCAATATATATTGATATCAAGAGTTTATACTCAAATAGAGAGCTGAGTTGGTTCTCCCCTTGGTAATAACCTCTAAGTAGGATTATCAGGAAATGGTAAGATGACTTCTAGGTGATGAAATCCCAATCGGGCCTTGTCTCAATTATTTTGATGTTTGATTGATGAAAGTGGTTTGGCTAGTATGGACAACAAAAGTTGTGCTATGATAAGATTACTATGATTTAATTCAAAGTAAACTAATGTTAAAAACAAGAAATGGATGTAGTTGATATTAATCCCAAAAGAAATTTTAGTTTTAATTATGATCACAAATAGAGAGAAAATCATACAAATGCAAAGAAACATGTGGTTAAAGACTCTAGGTCCCACTAGGTGTGTCAGAATGTTACCTGTAAATTTTTACTTTAAGTTATAAGGAAGAGAGAAAAGAAACTCGACATGGGTTTGGTTAAAAAACCTATTTTTTTATGTGAATGTTAAATCAAAATATTGTGAAGATCTCCTCTTTGGCTTGGGAGGAAGTCCTACAGATAAGAAAGCATTGAATCAAACTTGTTCATTACATAGATAGTTGGGTGGATTTCCTAACAATAGATAGATCCTATAAGTGAGAGATTCCTTAGGGGTTGTCAATCCACACATTTTAAATAATTAAGTTCACAAAATTAGAAAAGAGGTACTTTCATCAATAATCAAAAGGTACTAAAATTGAACATAAGAATGCTTGCTTGAAAAATAGACTAAAAATGATCAAATTAATGATATAATAATTAATACTAATTTTAAGGGGTTGGGGTAAACTTCAAAAAAATTGAAAGAGGTCTGTGATTTCTCAAAAACACAAAAACCTAAGTTTGGTTAAGGGTAGATAGGTAAAAATAACTTGCTAGTTTTCATACCACATTAACCATTAGTGGTTAGGGTGACCATTAGTGATTAAGGTAACCATTGGTAGTCAAGTTGACCATCAATGGTTGAGCAGACCATCAGTGGTTGAGTCAACCATTGATAGTTATTGTGTGAGATCTAGGTTATTAATTATTGAATAATAAGATCTAAAAGATAGATTCTGGGTAATGGGCAAGAGTTGGACTGATTGCAAAATGCAAGTAAAGCAAATGAATATTGACAAACAAGTACTCATCTTACCATAAGTTGATTGGGTAAGTGTTTGAATTAGTTAACCTATTGGTGGAATTTGTTTTAATTCTGACAGAGTAATAGTACTCGAGAACTTGGTTGAGAGGTGATGACAAGTCAGATCTCAATAAGATTGTTGATGATGCTAGATAATTTTAATGGTGTTAATTAACCTATAAAATAAAAATCCTAAATCCTTGAGCTCCTAATAATTATTGTAGATGCCTTTGACCTCTTAGGCTCTTTTATTCTTGTAGGCATGAGTAAGAGGTGGAATTCAAGGTAAAACTAGGAAATCTAAAATATAACTCATCCATGCAAAGGCTTGTAACAAGATTTAGATGAGATATATTTAGAAAATATTTATGGGTGGTTACATTTTCTTTGTTAAATAGGTATACCTTAACTATCGATGGTTAGGGTTTCCCATGGTGACCATGAATGTCACCCTAACTGTTGATGGTCAGGTTCTAAAGGAAAGAAGTCTTGAAGGCCAGGTTGAGTCATCTTGTAAATCTGACTATGGGTTCACTTAATTAGGAAAAATTGGTGTAAATTTATCCTAATAGGGTCTTAGGTAGGTCCAGGGGGTTTCTCGACATGTAGAAGCACAAGTGTACAGATTTCTAGTGTTTACAAGCATTATAAGGCCTCGTATGCAAAGTGACCTATAGTAGCCTAATGAGGGGTCAATATCATTTCCAAATGTGTTAAATATATTTAAATTATTAACATAGGTATGATAATTCATGTTAAGTGTTTGGATAACTTTTTAATTCAACATCTGAAAGAGAAAGAAAGAAATTTGGTGGCAAGGTTAACTTTGTGCACAGAATGGGGTGTTGAAAACTTGAGAATTTTATCATGCTCATTTGCATGTGAAAAATTTTAATGAGAAATTAATAAATTATTATTAGTTATTTAATTTCCTTAACTTGAATTTATTGGCATTGGTTTTGTAATTTAGGGACAATCCTTTATAAATGATTACTACGAAGGTAAGGTAGTTAAAACACTCCTAAATCCCTAACAAAGACTTGATAAGAAATATATAATAATTTATGGCTAATAATGGTAATATTGACCTAATTTTATTCTTGTAACATGTAAATAATTATTTAATTTTTCCTCAGGTCTTTTTGGTTTGTCTTGATAGTGAGTAAAAACTATACAAAAACCCTTGTTTTTAGGGTTTTTGATGCTACAAGTAATGTTGACCAGGTCAAAGCAAGAAAATGTATGGAAGATGATATTTAATACTTATATTCTATTAAAATTAAATTTTATATGTAATTTTGTGACCAAAAATTTTCTAAACCAATCATGAAAGTTAGCTTGTCGCTAAATTGGCCTAATGAAAAGAATAGTGAAGAAACTAGGTGAGAATGAGAATGAGATTAGGGATTGGTTATATAAGAATAGGTATGGATCCTAAGGCATGGAATAATTATTAAATACATATCCCTACTATCCCATTTGTTTATAAGTGTTGATTATGCCTATACTCAAACAAAAAGTTGTCATCAAACTCGTCTATCTATCATAGTGAAATCTGTGTAGAATGACATAGTGAGATTGGTCTGTAAGACCAATATTGATATATGAGCATGAAATATATATTTTCATAAATGTTATAAGGATTATAAATTTTCAAAAAAAAATCATTCTAATATCACATAAGTGTTTTTTCATGTGTTTTAAGAGTTGTTTTTCTTGATTGTGTTTTTTGTTCGACAGGTAACTTTCTATGTGTATGTTAAAAGTATGTTCCTAAGTCATTATGAACTAATTTAAAGGATAAAAATATATTTAAGGTGTTTTAAAGGAATTTTAGTATAATTTTAATATATTTTTATTCATTTTAATTTCATGTTCAAGATTGGAGAGTCAAATGATTTTGATTGTGTGTTGACAAGGTTTAATGTTTTTGAGTAAGCCTTTTCCAGAAGTGTTTTTTAGGCCTTTTGGCTTATTTAGTGAAAAAAATGATTTTTGGGAAATTTTTTAAGTATTTAAGTTACTATTCATATTATTTTATATGTGGGTTATGTGTCAAATTATGTATTTCATTCAAAGTTGAAATATAGACTTTATGGCAGTAATTAGGCCTATTGGCGAGGAGACCTAATTGGTGGGTCCAAGTAGTGAAATGGGCCAAATAGATTTGGGTACTCAAAGGTTAAATTATAAATATTATATTATATTCATATATTAATTTTTTCATAAATTTTTTTAGACATTAAGTGTTCCTAAGGTTAGATTGGTAACGTGTGGATAAGACAAACCAAATTGAATTAGGTCTCCATTAGGCTTAATTAGAGATATTGTCCTTATGGACCATGACCAACTTATGTAAGTTTTTTCACATTTGAAACGTGTATGGTGATATATTACAAATTTATTTCATGTATGTAAAGGTTCATGGCCAACTAATATGGGTGAGAACAAGGGTCAAGTACTTAAGAAGGCTTAAAATGCCTAAATTGACTAGTTGAAGATATTGAGATATTGATTCAAGGACATAGTGTTTTAGAGAATAGGATTAGGGTTTAAATATAATAAAAAATATGAGGTGAAAATTCCATTATTACCTAACTATTTTTATACAAGTTTTTAGTAATCTCATTTTAACTAATTCCACCAAAGAGAGGACTAATTGAGTGAGAAGGCCTAAGAGACTGCTTGAGTGAGATTGAACGGTAAAGAGTGAGAAATAATGTTTTCATCTACATTTAATTTATAATCAGGTGTTATAATATTTTTATATATCATATATGAATTATTTTTTGCTAAGTTACCTAGGGGTTTGGAGCCTCCTTGCAAGATAGAGCGTGCAAAAGACTAATTGAGTGGGTATTTAACTAGGTAGGGGTTGGAGATATTTGTGAAGTTGATACTTCACCAAAATTTAGATATTTACATTATATGACTGTATTCCATGTGAATTTATTATTGGGTTTTATCCCCAAATATATTTTCCCATATATCTCTTGTTTTTTCTTTTGATGTGCTTGTATAGTTATTTTTTTGTGCATTGATATTTTATGTGAATGAATGCCTCATGGAATTGAATAGATTTTGTTAAGAAAATGATTTACCTCCCCACTCTCATTATATACTTCCAATAATTGGTATCATATCTTGGACCTTTGAGTATACCTAATATTTTAAGGGAGATCTCTAGAACATAGATATAGATCTTAACAATGAAATTTCTTTATATGGCTATAATGAGAACCTACCCAAAGTCATTTAAATAGATTGTTAATGTTGTTAAAAAAGGAAGGATCAAATGTAATAATTCACTCATCTTATAATTAAATAATTTTATAAAGATTCTATCAAGAGATGGACTTATCAAAAGTATGAATAAAGTATTGGAAAGCTTAACAGTATCTTGGATAGTCAAAGATCCTTTTATGACATGAGAGGTCTTGGATTCAAATAATAAAAAAAGGAGTTCAAGAAATTTTAGGCTCCAATAGACATTAATTATTCAAGGAGTAATTAAATTGGTAGAATCAAGACCTATGTAGAAGCTACCAAACTGGAAGTTAATCATCATCAAGTCAAAAAGGTCTTTGCTCCATAAATTGAAATCAAAGGTAATAATGTATCATCTTATGTTCTTAAAAGGACAAATAAGGTCTAATAATCATAGTATTTGGAATATTTCATTGTTATTTATTTATTTTATGGTATATTTAGACATAAAGCTATTAATTTTAGATGGAAAAGTAGAATTCTTTATTATAGTTGCAACCAAAGATGACACATTGCAAGATAATGTAAGATAAAGTATATCAAGAAAACTAGTCATGTTGAGAGGTTATGGAGTCATGACACTAAAGAATAGATCAAGAAAGTAGATCCTATAGAAAATAAGTATAAAGATAGAGGAGAAGAATCTATGATATCCTAAACTACTTTCCACACTCAAAATGAAGATTTGGAATGGTATATAGATATTGTCTATTCAAGTCACATAATAGGAGATAAAATCAAGTTCATCACTTTGAATAAAAATGTCATTGGTTTAATAAGGTTTGGGGATAACACATCTGCTAACATAGTTGGGAAAGGTTCTTTGATCTTAGACAATGGTAAGGCCAAAATAAAAAATGTGTTTTATGTAGATGGATTAGAACACAAATTGTTGAGTTTGAGAAAAAATTTCACCCAAGGAAATACTCTAACATTTAATGAAAATGGATGTGATATTAAAGGAGAAAAAATAGGAGATTGATTACCAAATCCAAGAGAACTAAAAACAATCTTTATGTACTAAATGAGATCACAAAACAAAAATTATTCATGATAAAGGTATATGAGAGCTGTTTGTGGAATAGGAGGTTAGGTCATATAAACTTTGATAATCTTGTCAAGATCATCTCCAAGGGATCTATGAAGAATATGCCCAAAATCTCTAAACTGTAGATGCTCTTTATAAGGTATGTCAACATGGTGAGTAGACTAGGAGAAGATTCAAATCTAAATAATATTCTACTACTAGATCTTTATAATTAATCCATACTAATCTAAGTGGACCTACAATGATTCAAAGTATTCAAGGAGGCATATATTTCATGTTACTTATAGATTATTTCACAATAATGACTTGGGTAGCATTCTTAAAGGAGAAGTCATAAGCTCTAGGCAAGTTCAAGACCTTCAAATATTTCATTGAAAATTAAATGAATGTGAAGATCACATGTCTTAGGTATAATAAAAGAGGAGAGTTATATTCAAATTATTTTGATTAATTTTATGAGATTAATGGAATAATAATATAGTTATCAGCTATTCAAACACTTCAACAAAATGGGTTGGTTGAGAGAAAGAATAAAATAGTCCAAGAGATGGCAAGGCTAATGTTGAATGAGTCCAAGCTATCAGATGGTTAATGGAGAGAAGATGTGAGTACTATAGTTTATACTTTAAATAGAGGTTAGATCAGGATCATTAGTGACAAGAATCCATATGAATTATGGAATGGTAGACCTAAAAATGTTGAACATTTCAAAAATTTAACCTAAAAAAATTTTAGAAGCAAGTGAAGATGAGTTTTGGTTAGAATCAGTGAATGATAAGCTAAATTGAAGTGAGAAGAATCAAACTTGGGAGTTAGTACCTAGACCTAAAGACAAAAACTTCATTGGTACCAAATGAGTTTATAGGAACAAATTGAATGAGATTGGAGAGGTCACTAGAAATAAATCCAGACTTGTGTGCAAAGGATATGCTCAAGTAGAAGGAGTGTAATTTGAAGAAACCTTTTCTCCTATAGCAAGGTTAGAGGCCATTAGGACATTTATTGCCTATGCAATTTTCAAATAATCTTGTCTTACATTTAAAGACCAAACATATTCCTATCAAGTATCATTTCTTAAGAGAATAGGTGAGTGAACAAAGCATTGAACTTGGATTAATATCTACCAAGGATTATATTACAAATATCTTGACTAAGCCTCTTCCAAAGGCTACTTTTAAACATCCGAGATAGGAATTAGTTGGGATTTTTATTCCTAGTAGCCACTGAGCAAGACAATGTTCTTAGGAGGAGATAATGAGGAGGTGTTTTAGCTCCTTGAATAAAAAATAAGTGCACAAGCTATGAGGTCAAATGGGGGTTTTATAATATTTTATCTAGAAATTTTATTGTAGGTAATTGATTTGTCATTAATGTCAAATGGGGAGATTGATCTACTATTATGAAGTTGTTTCACAATATGAGAAGTATCTCTGAGTAGATTGTATCGATGAGTTGTTTTCATCAATGAAAAAGAGTGATATTATTGTTAATGTGTTACAAGGTATGCATAAAGTTATAATTTATTTCATGAAAGTGTCATTGATGCCATTCTGGGTTAGCTTTGTTGTTCTTCATGATTGAGTTCTTTAAGCTTTAATTGAGGAACCTAGTGAAATGGCATAAGCCTAGTAGCATGATGAGTTGAACCATATGAGACCTATGTGAGAAATATTTGAAAATTATGATCAGTATATGAGTCCTTGTGAAATTATGTTGAAGTTTTAAATATATCTCAAAAGGTTTCAAGGCATGATCATAGCCTAAGTATGATTGGTAGTATAAGGCCTAATATGCAAAGTGACCTATTAGTGGCCTAATGAGGGGTTAAGATAATTTTCAAAGGTGTAAAATATATTAAGATAACTTACATATATATTATAGGTCATTTTAAGTGTTTGTACAAAGTTTTAAGTCATTACCTAAAGGACAAAGCAAGAAATTTGGTGGTAAGGTTGATTGTGTACACAAAATGGGGTACTGCAGACCTGAGAAAAAGTTTCTCATGATCATTGGCACATGTATAATTTTAATTATATAATTATCATATAATTTTAATTTGGTAAGGTCCCTATATATAATTTCTTGGCATTTATTTTAGAATTGAGGGGAAATCCTTTGTAAATTATTACTAAGAAGATAAAGTAGTCAAAACCCTCTTAAAACCCTAACAAAGACCAAATAGAAAATATCTAATAGGTTATGGATTAGAATGGTATTTTTGACCTAATTTTATTCTTTTAACATGTAAATTAATGTTCAATATTTTCTCAAGTGTTTTTAGTTTATCTTGATAGTGAGTAGATGCTACAAGAAAACCCTTATTTTCAAGGTTTTTGATGTTATAGGCAGGGTTGACTAGGTCAAATCATGAAAATGGATTAACGATGATGTGTAATAATTATATTTTATTCCCATGAAATTTTTTTAGCATGTTTCTAACCAAAAATGTGTTAAATTTGTCATGGAATTTAGCTTATCGCTAAAATGGCCTAATGAGCATAATAGTGAATAAAATAGGCAAAAATGAGAATGAGATTAGGGATTAATTCTATAAGACTAGGTATGGATCCTAATTCATGGGATAATTATTAAATAATTATCTATATTATCCCATTTTTGTATAATTTTTGATGATTCCTATACTCAAGCAAAAATTTATCACCAAACTAGTTTCTCTAACATAGTGAAGTCTATGTAGAATGACATAGTGAGATTGCTTTATAAGACCAATATTGACATATTAACATTCAATATATATTTTCATATATTTTATAATTATTATGAAGTTTCAAAAAAATCCATTTTAAGATCATATAAGTGTTCCCATATGTGTTTTAAGAGTTGATTTTCTTGACTATGTTTTTTATTTTACAGGCAACTTTATGTGTATATGTGAAAAGGATGTTCCTGAGTCATTATACATTAATTTTAAGGATAAAAATATATTTAAGGTGTTATAAATAACTAATATGATAATTTTAATTTATTTTCATTAATTATAAGTCGTTTTTCAACATTGGAGAGTCAAATGATTTTGACTGTGTGTTGACAGTATTTAATGTTTCTAAGACTTTTACAAAAGTGTTTATGAGGCCTTTTAGCCTATGTGGTGAAGACCAAATATTTTTGGGAAGTTTTTTAAGTCTTAAATTTAATATTAATACTATTTTATATGTGTTTTATGTGTAAAATTTGTGTATTTGGGTTCAAAGATGTAATACAGACTTTATGGCAGTAAGAAGGCCTATTGGCGAGGAGACCTAATTGGTGGGTCCAATTAGTGAAATCAAAAAAATATAATTGGGGAATAAATTTGAAATTATAATGGGTATATTAGAGAAATATATTAATTTTTCCATCCATTTTTTAAGCTAATGAATGTTCCTAAGGGTCAGAGTGGTAACGTGTAGATAAAACAGACCTAATTGTGTTAGGTCTCTATTAGGCCTACTTGTGGATTTGGTCCTTATGGACTATGAAAAACTAATGTAATTTTTATTTAAAATTTTAAACATATGTTTATATATTTAAAATTTATTTAATTTATATAAATTTTTAATTCTAACTAAAATGGGTGAGAGCAAGGGTCAAGTACTTAAGAAGGCCTAATAGGCCTAAATCGACTAGTTGAAGATATTGAGCTATTGAGAAAAAGACATAGTGTTTTAGAAAATAGTTAGGGACATAAAGATCATAAAAAATCTGAGGTTAAAATTAAATTAGTATATAAATATTTTTATATAAGTGTTTAGCAAGGTCATTTGACCTAATTCTACCAAAGAGAGGGTAATTGAGCGAGAAGGCCTAAGAGGTTATTTAAGTGAGATTGAATGGTAAAGAATGAAAAAGAAGGTTATCATCTATATTTTATTAATAATTAGGTGTTATAAGGTGATCATATATTATAGGTGACTTATTTGGTGCTAATTTACCTATGGGTTGGATCCTCCTTACAAGATAGAGCTTTTAAAAGATTAATTGAGTGGGGTTTTAACTAGTTAGAGGTTGGAGCTCCTTGTGAAGTTGATGATACACTAAAATTTGGATCTTGACATTATAGGAATATATTCTATGTGCATGGTTTAGTGGGTTTTATCCCCCAAGAGGTTTTCCCACATATCTCTTATGTTCTCTTTGTTTGTGCATTGATCTTTTATGTGAATGAATGCTTCATAGAATGATGAATGGAATTGAATAGATATTGTTAAACAACTAATTCACCCCCAAATCTAATTAAATACTTAAAACACCTATTTTATTAAGTATTTTAGTGCATATTCCCATGTTCCATCATATATCATTCCTAATTTTATCATTTTTCCTATTTATTGTAGGGTAGAGATGGTGTAGACACCTCCAATTTCTAAAGAACCTTGTAGGAGTATGTTTATGGATCATGCTATGATTGGGATCTATCAATTTTTTAGGTACTATGACCCCTATATCCAACTTATCCTTTATATTCATACAAATCTCCTTCAACCTTTTGTATACCCTTCCCCTCCCTTAGTAGAGCCCAATTTAGATCCCATTTTTATACTTACCTTAGTTGAGTTTATTCCTGCTTCCAATCCTATCACTGCTATTATCAAGCCTTGTCCAATATCTCCATTATCACCACCATCTCTTGGTTATGGTTTTCTTCGTTTACTATATTTGGCTCCTTTTCCCACCAAATGGGTTAATCAGCCTTACCAATCTCCTTTTGCTTCTGTTACACCTCCTCCTATGAGTACACCTACCAAGATTACTCATAAGCATATATGTTGATTCCACAACATGAATAACCATTCATCCATGAATTTTCACAAGTTGTGCCAATATATTGACACTTTGCATCCTACTACCCCTTAGTCCTAAAACAAAGGCCATACCTCCCTTGAAGTTACTACTTTAGTATATTTCTATGTATAGAGAGGTATATTATCTCTAGCATCGATGTGGTACACATCACACTAATCATTACTACATCCTTCAACATATTAAATATCATATTTTAACCATTCCTACACCTTCTACCATTCCTACCATAGGTCATTACTAAAATAATTTTCCTTCTTCTTTCACCATGGCTCCATCTCCTCTTGTGGTCCCTTCTTCACCTACTATTCCTCCACCTATGAGTCCCTCACCTATGGACCTACCCTTACCCATGGATCCTTCTCCACCTGTAAGTCCCTCACCCATGACTCCTTCACATTAGTGACCCCTTCATCTCTTGTAGATTCTATTCCCATGCATTCTATTGAGCATCCCCTACATGATAGTGCTCATCAATATGATCCATCAATTATTCCTACCTTTTCTATTGAGGAGATTAAATGTGATGTATTTTCACAATTTTTGTTGAAGATAGATGAGACTTTAACTTCATTTTGTATTCAAATTCATAGAAACTTATCAGATGTTATGGATAATGTGTGTGAATAAATCTATCAGTACTTATGAACACATTCATGGTGTTCTTAAATTTTCATTTTGATTGGACGTGTGCTCCAACTTTATCTTTATTTATTTGTTATATCATTTGACATTGTGTCAAATTATTATTTATCTTACATGGTTACTTTGATTTCATACTTTATACTACTTATAATGTCCTTTATGTTTTCTTATGGATTTCTTCTTTATCATTGCCTTCTTTTTATTCTTGAATTTGTTTCTTAAAAAATCCATTGTTCTATTTTCATGATTGTTTGATACCTTATCTTTATAAACATAGGTAATTATTATTATGACATGGTTATGAAAATATTTCTCCCTTTAGTCATTATTTTTATACCATGTGATTAGTTAGTAAATTATATATATCATTATAATCTCCTTTTACTAGCCCATTTTAGAACTCCTTTTATTCCCCTTTATTCCTTTTCACAAACTAAGCATATACATGGTTGAGACTTGAGATAAAATTCTAGTTCATTGTTTATCCTAAGTGTCTTAGTTAGTCTTATCTTTAGTTACTTAACTTCCTTTATCCTTAACCTAAATCTCATTCATGTTTATCACTCTATCTCTCATGATTGTTCATTCCAAGTTTGTATGGAGGAGGAATCTTAAATTCCATAAAAATATTAAAAAGCCAAATCATTTCAAAGTAAATGATTTAAAAAGGAAACATTCAAAATTCAAGTCACACTAAAAGACATGATTATAAGCAAATTTCCTTCTTATAATCAAATCTCAAACTCCACAGTTAGCCTCACAATATATTTGAGGTCCATTGTGGTGTGTTAGGTCATTAAATTAGAAAAGGAGAATAAAAAATATATTAGTGCTACCTACTTTCTCATGCAAGTACCCAATATTTACAGTAGACCAATGACTCAATAAGGGGTCTTGAAGAATGGGGAACACATCATGGGAAGGTAGGTCCATTTTAATTTTCTTATATAAATCTATCTTCATTAATTGATCTTAATATCACACTTATTTTTCTACACAGATTTTTGTCTATAGCGAATAGGTCTACTTTGTACATTGATGGTCATTAGTCACTTAGTGTCTTCTCATGTCTTCTAAGGTCTTCTCATAAGATGCCTAAGTTATGATTTTTACATTCCCATTTTCACTCCCTATAAATCCTAATATTTCCCCTTGAGAAATATTACTTTATTCATTGATCACTCCCCTAGGGATTCCATCTGTGAGTTGTATTGTAAGACCATGGATAGGACTTGGCCTTCCTCAGAAATTACCAAACTCTCACATTACCATTACAAACATCCCCTTTTTACCACGTTTTCACATTATTCCTACCTAATTGGCATTCTATTTATGAATTTAAATGTAATACCATGGATAAGATTTGGCCTTCCTCACAAAAAATTTCAATAATCCAAGTCCCAACAAAAATTACATGTGTCAAATATGAGATAAGATGTGATTGATTATGAGTTACACATCATTGACATGATTCTCATCTTGATTTAGTATGTTTTATGATTAATTCATTACTATTTCACTTTTATCTTCTTATTTTATGATTACATGTCAGAATCCAACCATTTCTTAAATTTCTTATACTTCCTATCTTGAATTAGTGTGATTAATTTAAGACCAATTTTGCCAATTTTGTTTCTCTTTTATAATTCCTAACATTATTGTTGACGCTGGAGATTGCACCCGGTGGTAGGAAAATAGGTTCCTTCCCTCTCCCCACAACATGGAAACTCCTCTCTTGCCTATGGGATGACGAAGCAGGAGAGGAGAGTCTCTAGGTATGGGCTAGTTCCCTCTGATGTATCTTGTTTGTTTCAAGTAGTGCAAAATATAGATATGTAGATATACTGGGGGAATGAAAAGGGAGAAGAAAATATAAGAAAAAAAATAGCCTACTCTAAAGAGGTGATACACCAGAAACAAATGACCTTCCCACATTCACACTCGGGATCAGATAAAACAACATACATACACTGAGACTTGGCAGAAAAGACCAAGTTGCTGGAATGATAGGGAGGTTCTAATAAAAAAAATACAAGAAATAGGGACTCACCAAGATGCTATGGAATGCATACTATAAGTGACCCCCTCTATTTCTACACCCCAAATGGAACTCTTCACCTGTAAGCTGCAAACTGACACTTTGTAGATAGCTGGTGCATTGGTATTTAAACTTGTGAGAGCATTTAAAAGAAAATGACTGAACACAAATTAAACACATAAAACATACTATTGACCCAATTTTTCCCCTCAGGTGAAATCTCGGTCACCTTCTACACTTGCTTTGCATGGCCAGCTAATTTTGGGTTGCAAGGTCCACCTTTAGGGTTTGATAGCTCCGTTTCAAAGCATTGGCTCATCGGCCTCGTTCGTTGGCGTTCACGGTAGCATAAGGTAGAGTCTTCAAAAATTCACAAAAGAGGAGAGGAAAAAGCTAGGGCATTTAACACTAAGGCAAAAGGAGGGCAGATGTTTACAATAACAATGTAGTCGGCGGTAAAATTGCCACCCACAACACCGGCAGGTAAAAAGAGACCGCAAACAGATGCAGTCAACGGCAAAATTGCTGCTCATAACACAAATAGAGAAAAGAAAGGCAGCCAACTCGGTCAACGTCAGTAGAATAGCCAAGCCAACATGGCTGACATTGGCAAAACTACTGTGCTCAGTAGTAAATCGACCGATGTCGGCAAAATTGTTGTGTGCAGTCCATGGCAGTCGGCGGCAAATTTACTACTCACAACATCAGGTAGTAAAAAAGGCTTACATAACACAGAAAAAGGCCCACCCAGTGGGCAGAGGAGTAGGCCACATGCAAAATGAGGTAGCAAGCATGGTCCAGGTAGAGTTCTGATGTCAGCTAGAGTGTTTTTTCACTCTTCCTAATGAGACTCCTCTTGGCTTTTACCATATAAATTGGCAGACTTGGCCATTTTAAAAAGAGATTCTCCAATTTTTTAAAGAGCACAACTCTAAAAATTTTCCACTTGAATCAATAAAAGATAGATTTTACCTCTATTTGGATAGGTTGTGTAGAGTATGCCTTGAATGTTGGTCTGTGTCCAGTCATTGTCTCTTGATGCTCTCACAAGTTCAACACCAGCAAACCTATGATCTACAAAGTGCCATTGTCTGCTGCTGCCAGGAGTAGAGTTCTATTTTGGAGGTATAGAATAGGAGAGGTCACCTATAGTATGTATTCCACAGCATCTCGGTGAGTCATTGTTCCTGTGCTTTCCATAAGAACCTCCCTGTCATCCCAGCGACCTGGTCTTTTCTGCCAAATCTGAGTGTATGTATGTTTTTTGTTTGATCCTGAGTGTGGAGGTGGGAAGGTCATTTCATTTTTGGTGTATCACCTCTTTAGAGTAGGCTATTTGTTTTCCTGCATTTTCTTCTCCCTTTTCATCCCCCCAGTATATCTATATATCTATATTTTGCACTACCTGAAACAAACAAGATACATCAGAGGGAACTAGCCCATACCTAGAGACTCTCCTCTCCTGCTTCACCATCCCACAGGTGAGAGAGGAGTTTCCATGTTGTGGGGAAAGGGCAGGAACCTATTTTCTTGCCATTGGGTGTAATCTCCAATCGTCAATAGTTTTGGCATGCCCGGTGGGACCACAAGTTTTTAATCAGTAAAGTTGCAGGGTTACTCGTTGATCCTGTTATAGCAAAGGAACCACCAATACAGCACCGTGTGCATCAATAGTTTTGGCACGCTCGGTGGGATCTCAAGTTTGATAATGCAGTAGAGTTTTAGGATTAATGTTGGTCCTGTTATAGCAAATTGAGTTTCTTCAGCATCTGGCAACTCTGAGTTGAATCTGCTGGTTAAGCAGCCTGGTGCCATCAAAAATCATCCATTTCTTGTATGTATACTTCTTTTACACAAAATCATGGATCTTGTTTTCCTTCATGTGAGTGTGATCAGACTTCAGATATTTATGCAATCCCCTCAAGTAGCTGTCCTAGTTGCCCTGCAACTATAAGGGGGTGAGGCTCAAATTTGAGAGGTAGACAATGGAAATTGATAGGCTGGAAGAGCAGTACAAATATCATCAGGAGCTGATATATAAAGAGGAGTGATTTTTTAGGCAAACACAGGCCTTGCATTCCATGGAGGAGATAACAAAATGGAGAAATCCATCTATCCAAGTCAGTCAACCTTGCATGCCCCCTCCTACCCTGAAGAAAACCTCCTCTTTTGCACCAAATCCATTTTATCAAATTGCACTTGCTCACTCCAGCTCATCCAATACAGTTGCTCCCAATCCTATGCGCCTGGCTTTCTGACACCAAATGGCATCAGGGCAACCTCCCATGGAGATCAATCTTTTCAACTCCTTAGATCAGGAATCTTCCATTAAGAATAATACCATTAGCCAGCATGTCCCTCTTCTAAAGACTCCTCCACTACACCAATAGTGTTTTCCTTGCATTCCTCAGTCTCCCCAAGTTCTCCAGCATGATGTGCAAATTTTGAGTTGGAGGAAGGAATGCCAAGGACCAGCTCAAAGCTTTAAAGAGGATCATGCTAGCCACCTCCAAGAAAGGCTCTTTTAGGACAACCTAGCCAAACAAATTGAAGACTTAGAGGCTAGGATGAAGCTACTCCTTGAAAGAGAGGGAAAATTTATAGACCTTATGGAGGAGCCTCGAGACCTTGTGGAAAATGAATTTGATGCCTATTCATAAGGGCAGAATTTTAATTTAGAGATCCTAGACTGGGGAAGAACAGTGGAATCATGGGGTAGAATAGAAGAAGAAAAGCAAGGTTTTTCTCAGAACCTTGAAGAAGCTGAAATTGCTCCTGCTTATGATGATATTGGCAGCCTCCAGGAAAAGCTTTTCCAAGAAGATCTGAGTAGGAGAATTGCAGAGTTAGAGTCTAAAGAGAAATTCCTTAGCCAATGTGTGGTGGATGGTTTAGACCAAACAGCACCTTCCATGCCTGAACACACCCCACCTACACATTTCCAAGAGAGTTATCAGGCCGTGCCTGATATCGATGAAGTGTTGATCAAGTGGAGAAAGGAGAATCATTTGATTCTAGCTCAAGGACTATTTCCTCTTCCACATTCTTTCTCCACTTCACCCCTTCTCAAAGAAGAACCTGTTTTGCAAGAAGCAGGAGAGGAACAAAAGATCCAATCTGTAGTCCTTCAGGAGGTTGTCATGAGTGACAATGAAGAAGAAATTGTCATTGATGCTCCTTGTGAAGACCTTATCAGCAGTGGAGAAGATGCAGGCCTTGCGTATATGTAGTGTTCTAGCAATTCAAAGAGGAAAAAATGTGTGGTAAGCTCTCTTCTCCTCTATTTGATGAACTTCCTTGTTGTTTTGATGAGGATGACTACATTGAAGACCCTAAGTTGGAGGAGGATCAAGAGAATATTTGTGAAAATCTAGAGAACTTGATCAGCAAAGAGGAAAAGGAGAGGTATGTCTTCTTGGAGGAATGCCTTGAAGAACTGAGCTTTAAACAGGAAAGTGAAGTTGTGTGGGATGAGCAATCATTTTGTGAGTCCCTTTTAGACATCACCACATTCACCCTTCTTCAAGAAGGCCAAGAGGAAACAGAGGATGAGTCTGACAAAGTTTTCAAAGAGGCTGAAGGAAACAAATCAGACCATGATACATTGCAGAAGAAATGTGCAGATCAAAAGGCTTACGGTGATGAGCTGGCAGCAATTGATTTCTTGGTGAGGGGCACCAATATCAGGGAGCAACATTTAACAGGCCTCTAGGGACAATCAAAATACGTATATATTGGAGGCATGTTTGATTTTGATCCCCTTGATTTCTAGCCAACTCAGTGGATAGGCAGGAGGAGCAAGTCACCAAATCTCATTCTCTTCCAACTACTTGCCTACCACGATAAGTCTTCTCACCAGGAAGGGGACTTGAGAAACTTTCCTTTCGATCCAAGAGAGATGCGAACATCCCTGGTTAGCTATATATAATAGTTTGCTTTCAATTGTTTTCCCTAAGTGCAGTTGCACAAGTAGTTATTTTTAGCCTTGTGTGTTTCCCTTCATTGTGGGGGTAAATTTTGTGTATTTGATTCTGGGATTATCAAAGCTGTTGTGAACTCTCTTCAAAGTCACCATCCGACTCTGCACCCAATGGAATGTAAGGCAACTAGGTCCTAAGCATAGCAGGCATGCTTCCCTTGTGAGTCACCAATTTGTTGACCCAATTTTTCCCCTCAGGTGAAATCTCGGTCACCTTCTACACTTGCTTTGCATGGCCAATTAATTTTGGGTTGCAAGGTCCACCTTCAGGGTTCGACAGCTCCGTTTCAAAGCATTGGCTCATTGGCCTCATTCATTGGCATTCACGATAGCATAAGGCAGAGTCTTCAAACGTTCACAAAAGAGGAGAGGAAAAAGATGGGGCATTTAAAACTAAGGTAAAAGGAGGGCAGATGTTTACAAGAACAATGCAGTTGGTGGTAAAATTGCCACCCACAACACCAGTGGGTAAAAAGAGACCACAAACAGATGCAGTCAGTGGCAAAATTGCCACTCACAACACAAATGGAGAAAATAAAGGCAGCCAACTCGGCCGACATCGGTAGAATAACCAAGCCAACACGGCCGACATCGGCAAAATTGTTGTGCTCGACAGTAAATCAGCCGATGTCGGCAAAATTGTTGCGTGCAGTCCATGGCAGTAGGCAGCAAATTTATCGCTCACAACATCAGGTGGCAAAAAAGGCCTGTAGAACACAGAAAAAGGCCCATCCAATGGGTAGAGGAGTAATCCACACGCAAAACAAGGTAGCAAGCATGGTCTGGGTAGACTTATGATGTTAGCTACAGTGTTTTTTCACTCTTCCCAATGAGACTCCTCTTGGCTTTTCCCATATAAACTGGTAGACTTGGCCATTTTAAAAAGAGCTTCTCCAATTTTTTAAAGAGCATAGCTCTACAAATTTTCCACCTGAATCAATAAAAGATAGTTTTTACCTATATTTGGATAGGTTGTGCAGAGTATGCCTTGAATGTTGGTCTGTGTCTAGTCATTGTCTCTTAATGCTCTCACAGGTTCAACACCAGCAAACCTATGATCTACAAAGTGCCATTGTTTGTTGCTGCCAAGAGTAGAGTTCTATTGTGGAGGTATAGAATAGGAGAGGTCACCTACAGTATGTATTCCACAGCATCTTGATGAGTCCCTGTTCTTGTGCTTTCCATAAAAACCTCCCTGTCATCCCAGTGACCTAGTCTTTTCTGCCAAATCTGAGTGTATGTATGTTTTTTATTTGATCCTAAGTGTGGAGGTGGGAAGGTCATTTCATTTTTGGTCTATCACCTCTTTAGAGTAGGCTGTTTGTTTTCTTGCATTTTCTTCTCCCTTTTCATCCCCCCAGTATATCTATATATCTGTATTTTGCACTGCCTGAAATAAACAAGATACATCAGAGGGAACTAGCCCATACCTAGAGACTCTCCTCTCCTGCTTTGCCATCCCATAGGTGAGAGAGGAGTTTCCATGTTGTGGGGAGAGGGCAGGAACCTATTTTCTTGCCACCAAGTGCAATCTCCAGTCGTCAACACATACACAGGGTATCTATCCAATAAAGAGGTAAAAATTGTATTTTATTGATTCAGGTGGAAAATTTGCAGAGCTGTGCTCTTTACAAAAAATGGAGAAGATTCTTTAAAAATGACCAAGTCTGCCCATTTATATGGAAAATCCAAGAGGAGACTCCTTGGCTCTTTGCTTACAAGTGGCTACTTGAGTCTTCATTAGGAAGAGGGAAAACACTGTCACTGACATCATAAATTTTGTTGGGACCATGCTTGCTGTCTTGTTTTGCATGTAGCCTACTTCTCTGCTAGCTAGTCGGGCCTTTTTTGCCGCAGACTGTTAGTGGTAAATTTGCTGCTCAATGTTGTGAGTGGTAATTTTACCGCTCAATCCACTAACTGTCGTGCGGGCATTGGCTTGGTCGCTTCACTTTCTAGCTCTTTCCTAATAAGCATTCTCTTACTTTTTAAAACAAACTGTTATCCTCTATCTCACTAAACTTTCATGTGGCCTGCTAACTTATTTTTGTAGCACCCTTGTTTTTGTGCATGGACCACCTTAACCTTACTATGGTCTACTTTGGAAGGTCTGCGGCTTTCACGGGCTGCTAGTGGGCTTCAAAATTCCATGGGCTTTTGTTTTAATATTCCCCCAGGTTTTGAACTGCATCAGGCCCTAAACAGCTTGGTTCCCCATGGCCTTTCATGGGCTATGGCAGGGAATTCTATCACTCATGATAGTTCAACTATTGTGCATGGAAATTTTGCTGCTCACGGCAGTTTAACTACCGTGCGTGGCAATTTTTCTGATCACAGCAGTTTAACTACCATGCACGGCAATTTTACCGCTCACGGTAGTTTAATTGTCATGCGTGGCAATTCCACTGTTGACTGCATGTTTGTGGTCCTTTCCATTGACGTTAACCTAAAGATTTTGACCTTGAAATGTGCCTGGCCTTTTTTATTGACTTGAACTTCACTCGATTTCCTCTTTGAAGCCCCTGCCTCATGTAAGGACATGAACATGAACTTGAACTAGGCTGGAACAACGAACTACTGAACCAAAATGCCAGGACAATGACCAAAGTATTGAACTAAGCTAGAATAAACAAGGCCATTGCACTATATAACCAGGAAATGATCATTTTCAAAATCAAGGGGAGAAGGCAAACAATTTTAGCCTGTGAGTAAAAATTGGTCAATGGATTAGCGACTCACAGGGGAAGCTTACCTACTATGCTTAGGACCCAGTTGACTTTGAATATCCATTGGGTGCGGAGTCGGATGGTGACTTTGAAGAGAGTTAATAACAGCCTGAAAGATCCCAAAATTATTCCTGAAACTTTCACCCCTATACGTAAAAGGAAACACATAAGGCTAAAAACAACTAATTGTGCAAACTACACTTAGGGAAAATAGGAAAAACAAGGGAAATTATGTACAACCAAACCAAAAATCAATGGCAATGCTTCAGATGTATCCCATTGACTGGGATATGCAATTCTTTGTCATCTAACTTGGAGAGTTGGAATGCATTATACTGCTTGCACTGAGTAATCATGTAAGGACCGCTCTAGAGGGCATCAAATTTTGCATGTTTTTTGGGCTTAGCTCTATCTTCATCCCATTTTAAGACAATGTCTCCTTCAGCAAAAATTTTTGATGAAGATTTCTTGTCAAAATGTCTTTTCACTTGTTGTTGGTGACTAGACATGGCAACCATGGCACAGTTCCTTATCTCTTGGAGCTCCACTAGCTCACACAGTCTAACTTCCATGCTGGTCCCTTCCTCTAACTGTAGCTGATGGGTGAGATCTAATGCTGGCAATTCGAGTGAGATGGGGAGCCTTACTTCCCTTGCATACACAAGTGTATATGGAGAATTCTGATTGATCTCTTTGGAGTGATTTGATCGGCCCATAGAGCTATCTTCAGCTTGGCATGCCAAGTTTTTTTATTTTCTTCCATGGTCCTCTTTATAATCCTGATCAGATTTTTGTTAGTGGACTCAGCCAACCCATTCCCCTGTGGGTAGTAATTTGATGAAGAGCTGAGGTATATACCATACTTCAGCGCCCATTCACTAGTTTTCGTTCCCAGAAAAGCCAAGGCATTGTCTAAAATTATAGTGGTCGGGACCCCAAAACGTGTCACTAGGTCTTCATAGAAATCCAGGACTGCACTTTCATTCACTTCCTTCAAAGCAATGGCTTCCACCCACCTGGTGAAATAATCCATAGCAGTCAAGACCCATTTGTGTCTGGCACTGGAGGGAGGATTGATCATCCCTATGAAATCCAGGCCCCACTACATGAATGGTTATTCAACTTGAATGGGCTATAGGGGCATGGCAGCCAATCATTGCTTTCCATCGAAAAGTGCACACTTCTAGCACTTCCTTACCCAGGCATAGGTATCCTTGAAAAGAGTGGGCTAGAAATAGCTAGCTCTCATTATTTTTACTGCTGTGGTCTTAGGGGAAAAATGGCCGCCTGCTAGCCCATCGTGAAACTCAGCCAATACCTTGTCAGCCTGACTAGGGTCAATGCATCTTAGGAGAACCCTAGAGAGATCTTTCCTAAATAATACTCCATCAATCAAAACATAAGGAAGGGACTAAAGTTTAAAATACCTTCTTCCAGCCCTACTGAGACCTTATGGACATTCACCCGTAAGAAGGAAATGCCTTATGTCTAGCGTCCAATCTCTTATGACAGTTGGTTCTTCTGTAGTGGCTACATCATGGATCAGCAAGCTATCTTCACCTTTTTTCCTCAAATCTATAGCTAGCTGTTCACACAGGCCCCTTCCTCTCACTAAGTTGGTGATTTTGATGTCTATGTTGTACTCCATCACTTTGGTGATCCATCCCGCTCTTTTCTTGTTTAAGTCTCAATTGGTCAAGAAATCCTTGATGCCAGGATGTGGAACCATGAGATGGATCTTGTTGTTTGACAACATATATCTGAACTTCTTCAGGCTATGCACTACTGCCAGGACTTGCTTCTCTATGTAGGTGTACCTAATTTCGAAGTCCTCTAACCCCTGGCTGAAGAAGGTGATTGGTTGCTCGAGGTCATCATTGTTTGCTTGAGTAAGCATAGCAGATATCACTTCTCCATTGCTGAAGGTATAGATATTGAGGTCTTCATTGAAGTCAGGGCTGATTAGAGTGGGGGCCTGGGTCAAAGCCTGCTTGATGGCTTCAAAGCTATCTTTTCTTGGTGTTGTCCATTTGAATTCTTCACCTTTCCTCAACATAGAGGTTAGGGGTTTAACTATTTCAGCAAAGTTCAGAATGAACCTCTAAATGAAATTTATTCGGCCAAAGAAACTCTGTAGGCCTTTCTTGTGCTTTGGTATGGACATCTCTAGGATGGAGCGGACTCTCTCGGGGTCAATGGACAAACCTTCCTTGAACACAATGTGGCCAATAAGTTTCCCCTCATGAACATAAAATACACATTTCTTTGGATTTAGAGAGATGCCAAATTCCTTGCACCTCTCAAAAATCTACCTGAGGTGCTCCATGTACTGTCTCACCTCCCCAGAGAAAACCGTTATATCATCGAGGTACACCAGTACATTCTTATTTATAAAACCATTGAAAGCCATGTCCATGGCTCACTGGAAGGTAGCACCAGCATTGGATAACCTAAAAGGCATCTTCTGGTAGGCGAACGTTCCCCATTTAGTGGTGAAAGCTATTTTGTATTGGTCGCAACCTCGCACCAAAATCTGATTATATCCCGAATAACCATCCAGGAGGGAGAAACGTTCGAAAAGGGTTACCTTTTGGAGGATCTACTCCATGTTCAGAAGGGGATAATGATCCTTTAAAGAGACTTTATTAAGGTCTCTGAAGTTAATGCATAGCGTGATCTCCCCATTTTTCTTTCTAACTGGAACCAAATTAGCCAACCATGAGGAAAGTTTGATTGGAAATATAATGCTGGACTCAATCAACTTGACCAATTCTTTCTGCATAAGGAGTTCGATCATTAGATTAACAGGTCTCTATTTTTTTGTGACTATTTTTGCACCTTCCTCTAATTCAATGGTGTGTTGGGTGAGTCTTGGATCGAAGCCTTTCAAGTTGCTATAATTCCAAGCAAAAATGTCAATGAACTCCTGACATAGCAGAATGAAAGCTTGCCTTTTTTGAAATGTGCAAAACTTACCAAGCGCTAGTAGCTTGTCCTTGAAGATTTCAACTTTTTCATAATTCTCTTCTCTAGTAGTGACGCATGCTTTGTCATCTCTTAGTTGGTCATCTCCATTGAAAATACTTTCAAGTGTGACCAAACCCTTAGGGAGTTTATTATTCTTCAATTGAACAATCTAATTTCCGTATTGCTACTGCAATTTTGCTTGATTGTGGACTGCGAACTCAGCTTCTTCCTGTAGTAAGAGAGCTATCTGCTGGTCACTTTCAAAGACCTACCAATTTATAATATTGTCTAGAATTGAAGACCGAACCACCACTTTTAAATGGCACAAATGACAATCCCTACTTATCTCTTTTGAAACATCAAATTGGGTGCCAACAGCCACCAGCCTGTCAGCCTGCTTATTCTATTCCCTGGGAATCGAGGTAATGTTAAGAGCAAGGAAATCCTCCATCAAGTCCTAGACTCTATGCTTCTAAGACTTCAACAAGGAGTTCTTGGTCAGGTTTAAGCCTCTTATTTGGTTCACAATTAATTCACTGTCCCCAATAATTTGCAACTTTCTAATTCCTCTCTTTCTTGCCCACTCAAGTCCATGAATCAAAGACTCATATTCTGCAACATTACATGTGCAAGAGAACTAGAAACAGAAAGTTGAAAAGTACCTTTCTTTAGAAGGGGAAACTAACATTGCCCCACCACCAGTGCCCAGTTTACTTCTGGAACCGTCAAAGTACAGCTGCCACAGGCCAAGGTCTTCTTTGTTTTCCTTCAACATATTGGGCATGATGGCACCTTCTTCATGCAAGCAATAGACACCAAGGTCTACCTCCTCAATAAACTTATAAGGATCGTGCTTGAATTTATTGCTTCCCCACTCGTCCAAGAGTAGATCTGCAACCCCTTCAAGAGTAGAAGATGAAGATTTGTCTGTCTGAGACTCTTTTGGATCGATGATAGTGTAACTGACATTCACTGCCTTGGGTGAATAGGGCTCTAGGTGGTCCTTGTAAAGTTTCTCAGATTTGATTTTCACTTTGGTCCCGTACTTGGTTTTGAAAACTAGATACGACTAATTCACTGCTAGATAGCCACCTATCTTAGACGTAAAGTCCCTAGACAAATAGATTGCAAAATATGGAGGAACGTCTGCTACCACTATATCATGAGGGATTGAGAATGTTGGGCAGGCATGCAATGTTAAACTCAATCCTTTCAAGATTTTGACTATCTTTACAGGCATCTCATCTAGTTTCAAGACTCCTTTGTTCATTGCTTCATATTATAATCCCATCTTATCAGCAATGCACTTAGGCATCACTAAAGTGCTAGCCCCACTGTCGATTATACAATTGTGTACTAAGAAATCCCATATGATCAAAGATACATAAAAGGGGGGAGTCCTTTCTTCTTTTTTTACCTGGCCTGAAGTAGAAGGCTACCCATTCGTCATTAGGATGTTATTAGTGTTTGCTGGGATGGCCTGTCGATCTAGCTCATGCAATTCTTTCTTCAAGACCTCCTTTTGTCCTGGAAGAGACAATGAATCCCATAGAGAAATGCTCACATGCAATTTCTTCATTTAATCAACTATATTAACTTGGGGGCTGATTCCCTTCATGTTTTCCTTTGGGCTGATCCTGACTGGAGCTGTAGACTGAGGAGCTGGAGGTGCAAACGGTTGACCAAAAATTAGGGCCCTTTGAAATGGGTGTGGTGGAGGATTCGTTGTTGCCTAAGGGGAAGCCTGTGCTTCTCTAACTACTCTTCTTTTAAATCTCGTGTTGGCTGTAACACAATCACCTTGATTATCTGTAGTGCCCCCATGATTAATTGCACAGAGCTTGCCCTCTTCATGATTTATTAGGGTAGAATCTAGCTGAGTTTGATTATTACTCGTGCTGGGCTGAGCTGGGAACTCAAAAAATTGGGAATGATCAGTAGCCTGGTTTTTTGAATTCTAGAAAAAAATTAGCATATCATTTGTATGGACAGCTTTCTCTTGACCTTGTCCCATGGTCGAACAACCTGGCTGCTCCTGCACTAGATTGTTCTGAGTAGGCACCATGGCTTTAGATAACGAAGAGGGGCCTGAGTTATAATTTTGATAAGGCATGGTCTGAGTAAGTTGACCCTGTCCTTGATTATAGCCTTGAAAAGGGTTTCTAGGTGCTTGACCATAATGTTGATAACCCAGATTCAGCTTGTTATTTTGAGCTTGTTGCCTTTTAAGAGCTACAAGTTCATTTGACATGTTTTGTAATAGGCTTTTAACCTCATGTAGTTCATTTGGTGGAACAGCAGCTGGCTTCTCAATGCTAGGCACAGGGGCTAATGTGGGCACAATAGTTTGGATAGGGGGCAGCATCTCTGGGAAAAGTGGCATGTGGGGCCTAGGGGCAATTTTCCCAGCTTGAACCAAGCAATTTTCAGTGGCTATGGCGATGTCGTAAGTAGCTGGCAGTATATGTCCTCCCATAGATTAGATCATCACATCAATATCACTGTTTAATGCTTTTAAATAGTACAAAAAAGTGTAGCTAGGAGTCAGCCTTACCAGGATGAGGATCCTATCCCAAGTCTTTTGAAACCGTGTGTTGAAGTCCTGCATATACTCATGTGGAGCTCTTTTTATAGTCGTCATCTGCTCTGCAAGAGAGAGGCCATCACTTTTTTCCCCAAAATGACCAGTTAAATGGGTGCCCAATTCATTCCAAGAATGTATTGAATTCATAGGCAAGGTGTCGTACCAGTCGAGAGCTTTCCCTTTCAGAGACAAAGCTAGCAGTCTGATGGCAATGTTTTCTTCTATTATATTGTGAATATTGCAAAGGTTGGCAATATTCTTGATATGCTCAACAACTATAATAGGTCCCACTCCATCAAAATAAGGTACATTCTTGAGAGCTATTCTTAGGATTAGATCATAGCATGGGAGGTTTAAGGGGCTCTCACCGTGGAAAGTTGTAAAAGGCAATGCCATGGCTAGAATGGGCTGTAACTATGGTTGAGCTGGGTTGGTGTTCCTAGCAACAAGTCTAGGAGGATTTACTAATGGATAAGGGTGAGTTATTTCAAACCTGAGCCTTTTAGTAGAGTTTAAAGGCAGCTCAATGAAAACAAAAGGGACCCCCCTTGAACCTGACCTTATGGTGACTTTTGGCATAGAATTTTAAGTGACTAGCCTTAAAATATAGAACTAATCTCTTACCAGTCGAGTCACCAGATGCTGGAAATCTTTGAAATGACTGTAGCATGACCATCATCAATCCTAAAATACTACTGCATTAGAGACCAATAAAATTACGGTCCCATCGGGCATGCCAAAACTATTGACGCTGGAGATTGCACCCAGTGGCAGGAAAATAGGTTCCTACCCTCTCCCCACAACATGGAAACTCCTCTCTCGCTTGTGGGATGGTGAAGCAGGAGAGGAGAGTCTCTAGGTATGGGCTAGTTCCCTATGATGTATCTTATTTATTTCAGGCAGTGCAAAATATAGATATGTAGATATAATGTGGGGAATGAAAAGGGAGAACAAAATATAGGAAAACAAATAGCCTACTCTAAAGAGGTGATACACCAAAAATAGATGACCTTCCCACATTCACACTCGGGATCAGATAAAACAACATACATACACTGAGACTTGGCAAAAAAGACCAGGTTGTTGGAATGACAGGGAGGTTCTAATGAAAATAAATATAAGAAATAGGCACTCACCAAGATGCTTTGGAATGCATACTATAAGTGACCCCCTCTGTTTCTGCACCCCAAATGGAACTCTTCACCTGTAAGCTGCAAACTGACACTTTGTAGATAGTTGGTGCATTGGTATTTAAACCTGTGAGAGCATTTAAAAGAAAATGACTGAACACAAATTAAACACACAGAACATACACAGGGTATCTATCCAAGAAAGAGGTAAAAACTGTATTTTATTGATTCAGGTGGAAAATTTGCAGAGTTGTGCTCTTTACAAAAAATGGAGAAGATTCTTTAAAAATGACCAAGTCTGCCCATTTATATAGAAAATCTAAGAGGAGACTCCTTGGCACTTTGCTTGCAAGTGGCTACTTGAGTCTTCATTGGGAAGAGGGAAAACGCTTTAGCTGATGTCAAAAATTTTGCCAGGACCATGCTTGCTATCTTGTTTTGTGTGCAACCTACTTCTCTGCCAGCTAGTCGGGCCTTTTTTTGTGTTCTATAGGCCTTTTTTGTCACAGACTGTTAGCGGTAAATTTGCTACTTAATGTTGTGAGTGGTAATTTTACCGCTCAATCCATTGACTATCGTGCGGGCATTGGCTTGGTCGCTTCACTTTCTGGCTCTTTCCTAATAAGCATTCTCTTTCTTTTTAAAACAAACTGTTATCCTCTATCTCACTAAACTTTCCTACGGCCTGCTAACTTCTTTTCATAGCACCCTTGTTTTTGTGCGTGGACTACCTTAACCTTACTGTGGTCTACTTTGGAAGGTTTGCGGCTTTCATAGGCTACTGGTGGGCTTCAAAATTCCATGAGCTTTTGTTTTAATATTCCCCCAAGTTTTGAACTACGTCGGGCCCTAAACGGCTTGGTTCCCCGTGGCCTTTCGTGGGATGCGGTAGGCAATTCTATCGCTCACGATAGTTCAATTATCGTGCGCAGCAATTTTTTTGCTCACGATAGTTTAACTATCGTGCGCAGCAATTTTGCCGCTCACGATAGTTTAACTGCCATGCGTGGCAATTTTGTCACTGACTGCATGTTTGCAGTCCTTTCCATTGATGTTAAGCTAAAGATTTTGACCTTGAAATGTGCCTGGCCTTTTTTATTGACTTGAACTTCACTCGATTTCCTCTTTGAAGCCCCTGCCTCATGCAAGGACGTGAACATGAACTTGAACAAGGCCGGAACAATGAACTATTGAACCAAAATGCCAGGCCAATGACCAAAGTATTGAACTAAGCTGGAATAAACAAGGCCATTGCACTGTATAACCAGGAAATGATCATTTTTGAAAGCAAGGGGAGAAGGCGAACAATTTTGGCCTGCGATCAAAAATTGGTCAACAATTATTTAGTATGATTTATTAACTTAATTGATGTGTTTTTATACCATTTATTCTTCCAAATGTTTTCCATTTTATTTCATTATTTTCATACTTCCCAACATGATTTAGTGGGATTTTACTTATTTTAATTTGGTGCCAATCTTTGTCATGGTTTAAAACCAAATTTTTTCCCTTTTATTTACCACCCTTTGATTTCTTATACTTAGTCATTTCTTGTTATTAGAAATTTCCCAATGTGAAATAGTGTGTAGTACATTTATTTTTGATTGATTATACTTACCCAAGTCTTTTCACCTATTTATTTTTAACCATGTGTGTGTTTTACATAATTCTAGAAAAGAAACCACAACACATATATTTCCTATATCATATACAACAAAAGTTAAATACGTGTGCTAAAAATAAATATATCCATGCATCTATAACCATAATCAAAATATAAACCATATATGTATGTATGTATGTATATATGTATGTATGTATATGAAAATATAAACACATAAGATCAACATCCAACTATCAAAATCATATACATACATACATAGATATATATACACACACACACACATATATATATATATATATATCATGTTTTTTTTTAAAAAACTAAAAAAATACATTATTTTATCTCTAAGGTTGGGCTCTATCATGTCTATCTCATGGCCTAGCCATGCTACCCATAGATGCCTCGGATAGTCCCCTCTAAATAGTATGTTATAAAGAGGTTGTCTAAGATCTCAAATCTATCACTTGTCCCTATAAGTTGGCCACCTGGGCCTATACCTATGCTAGATAACTCATGGTATCCATATGCATGGATCTCCTTAAGCCAAATCCTACCATGCATATGCCTCTCCTACTTCCACCCTTATCAGTGTCTATCAGTCATCCCCACATACCTATAATCACCTCACAGCCTCTCTTTCTAGTCTGAACTAACTCACTCGAGTTGGGGTAGATAATACCATAGGATCATATAGTGTGGTAAGGTCACATGATATCAACACCTCATCCAAGATCTCATGGAGTACTCCCCTCACTAGGGATCCCTATATGGTTTCATCCTCCTTTGTAGCATCTAAAAAATTCAAACAAGATAGATATTGGATCATAAATATATCTTAAAATCTATCTATCTATAATCTATTTCAAAAAACTTAAGCAAATTTCAACCATTTATTATTACATGTCTAAATGTTGCCTATCACCAACTCCCCATCTACATGAACATCAATCACAGTCTCTCCATCATCTCATCCTCTAAGTACCTCATTAGTGGGATGCCACCCAACTAATGCAGACCATGGGGTCACCACATGTGCCCATCTCAATTCTTGCCTAAGTGGTGCCTCTATGAACCATCTCTATCCTGAGCTGATAGATGGGCCATCTAGGATGACCACCCTCTATGCTCTCTATCATCACTATCATCTCCTTCAATGGTGTGACTGAGATGTTCACCACTCCTCTTACTTTGGTGCTATATGTGGTACCTCTAACACTCTTGCATCCACATATATCTCCTCTCTAGTTGCTAGCCATCATACTCAACCTGTCCATGGTCTCATATACCATGTTATGATATCTAGTCTCATAAAAAGTGGTCCTACTCCTCCTCTCCCCCTTAACTCTCTTTCATGTTTAGCCCAAAATATGGGCACCACTATTAGATCCATTAGGTGAGGGAGTCCCAAATATCCTATTATGTATACCACTAGATGTGCCTCTACCCACTAGATGTAGTGGCCTATAATCTATGCTCCTGTTAATGTTGGTGCCACTATCCTCAAACTCAACCACACTATTATGATGTTCCCATACAACTACCACATGATATCTACTTACATGATAGTTTTTAGTGCTAGCATGTGGAGCACAGCCCATGCTATATGATCTTGCCTCTATCTCTACTCCTGAGGCAACTGATCATATTGACCACATTGGGTAACCCAAATGGTCGATATATTATAAACCTCTAACATATCCAATAATTCAATAAAATCACTAGCCCCATGGTCTTCCCTCTTGATATCATCTCATACATATCATGCATGAGCTAAACCTAGATGATAGAACCTAGATCATAAAGTTCCCCTTGTTCCAAAATAGACTGGCATAAGGATATCACATATAATGATACCTTTTCATCTGACATATGACATAACACTCATACTATCACAAGTTATATCACTAACTTTTGGATATCTAAAATATAAGCTATATACATGTCAAAAAGGCTCACTCTCAACCTAGGATATATCCTCTCTAAGCATGTCACCTATCAAGATAATGATCATCTCTCCCCCATGATCACTAGCATCCCTCCTATCAAAAGTTAAAGAATATCATGGACATCCTCTAGGGTGATACCCACCTTGATGGTATCCCCATCTACCACCCATCTTAAAATATTAGTCAAGCATTCTCAGGCTCCCAAGAACATGACTACTAGATCTATGCTTAATGGCACTCAACACATATCTATGATACCTCCTAGACCTAACATGACTAACCTAACTTGGTCCTCCACTATCAATTTCTATAATAGGTTTGGTAGTCATGCTACATCTATTAATCATTAGAATCTAGGTCACCCCTACAACCATGAAATAAAAGATGTATTAGACCTCCATGTCACTTATAATCAAATACATGATTTTTTTTAATTTTAACAAAAAAAACCTAATTTTCCTTAATTTATCCATTTTTTACCAATTTGATGTATTTTTAACCTACTTGGAAGTTTCAATACTTAGGTATTATGGGCCTTTCAAGTACTATTTCAGCGTATTCCCCATATTTCTATATTATACTAGCCACTTAGACAAAACACTAAGCTGACCAAATAGTCCTTAGTTGACTATGTTGATTTAAGAAACTAAGTCAACCCTTTCATTTTACCCCCTTAGTACTAAATCAGCAATTTACCTAAACAAACTAAGTCATCAGTGTGGTATTAAGTTGATAATTTACCTAAACAAACTAAGTTGACACAGACCTACTAAGTTGGTAGTGTCAAATCAAGATTTTTAACCTGTTGATGCCTGAAGGTGTATCACAGGGTTTACAAAGTGTTTAAAAAAACACTTATCATTTATAGATTCAAATAATCTATTACATGAGTAGTTGGTTGTGATATTCCTGAGATCTTTAGTGGAATAGTGGGAAAGCAATTAACTATTTCACAAAATGATAATACAACTAGTTGTTGGGAGCAACCATGGTCTTAAAGATTGCATGTGAAATATTATATTAATTTTAACTAATTATAATTAATTATGACCAAAACCTAAAGCCTAATCTAGCATGTATATTTACAATGAAAGCTAAACTATAGTGATTTGATTAAAAAAATGAGCAAAAGGAAGGGTTGGGTAGAGAACAAAGGTATCTCTCATCTTTAGTCTAGACATTATGACAAAGATAAAATTTCATCAAATATATGTACTCAACCAATAAATGACATTAAATTTCCAAAGGCATATATCCTATCATATACTAGGCAAAAGTCTAAGGATTTTGAAATACTACAAATAAGAACTCAAATTCACTTTAAGGATTTGCTTCCTCAAGAAAATAGCATTAGCACATATTTAGGAAAAGCAATGGGAATCAAATGAATCTAAAATATTTTAATCAACATAGAATAATCACAAATTGACAACTCTGCATTCACACATGCACATCTATGATTCATACAATAAATTCAAATCTAAACATTCAACTAGAAGTTTGAGGAAGTATCCATGATAACAAAATAAACAAATAAATATGAGACAATCCTTGAAAAAATCCCTTGCTTGCATTAATTTTCTCCAAATTTACAAAGTAATTTTTTCTCTAAAACTCTCCCCTCTTTTACAAATGACAATACCCCTTTTATAGAAGACTTTAAGGTATGTCGGTCAGTTATATCAAATAATAATTGAAAAAGTGTTAAGGACTATTGTCTTTCTACAACATTCTAGAATCATACACTTTACAAAATGGACTGACCTATAAGCAATGTGTGTTACAAGTTGTACATGCTTTTACAAAATAGAATATTCTTTTTTCAAATGATATATATGTTTCTAAACAAGATAATATTCTAAGTCAACATAATTATCTTTGATAAGCCTATATTATTTCAATCTTTTGTCTTTGTTCTAGGATCTTCATTGCCTTGATATGTTGTTCATCAACAAATTTTAGGTTGATAATTGGCTCCATAAAAATCTTTTCTTCTTGGTCTGTAAGGTCCTTAAATTTTTTGTCAGTTCTATCTAAGGACTCTTTAATACTCCTTACATCTCTTATATTTTCTATTGTTAATAGGATCATATCCAATATTCTCTTATTATCTACTCATGTAGTATCTTGGATTTTACTCTTGACTTCTTGCATGAATTTAGTATCCCTATGCTTGAAATCCTCATCTTTTATCAAGCCCATAGGACTAAAGGTAACTGGGTCTTTGATAAATCCTCCTAACACTTTCCATATTCTATTCTCTAACTACTTGAAGTTATTAGAGATATCTTCCATGCTCCTAGACCATTTGTTTAAGTCCTTGATCTTCTCAATCAATATTACCAAATCCATGTTTAAATATGCCAAGATGACTATTTTAAACTCAGTAATTTGACCATCCATCAGTACATTGATCAGTTCTTTTAGCTTATTTCTTGAATCCTACCATTTATTTATTGCACAACCATGGAATGTTGCTTATTCTCCATGTCTTTCTTGGACCTTCTATCTTTCAAAAAGTTTAATGTGCCATAAATGATTGCTTCAAACTTACTGACCATATCCCTTGGCACTGATAGGATAGATTAATCCTCTAAGTTCTTATTTTTCTACTTCATTACTTTGATAGTAACTTACAACTATTCTAATTGTGTTTGATCTAGCTCCAATACATCCTCCTTAAATATTAGATTCTCACTAGGTCTTTTTCCCTTCTCTAGGGTCAAATTAGTCAAGGGCTCCACCTTTTGATATGTAATCTCTTCATCACCTTTCATGACTATTTTTTCAGTCACCCTTTGCAAACCAATAGTCTATAGATCATACTTGACCCCAACTAAAGATTGGGTCAGATGTCGAACTAGGACCTCTACTTATGATTCAATTGATTGACTTAGAGTAGCTAATCTCTCTGCTTATTCTTCTTATAGAGCAATGATCCATGGCTTCAATTTTTGTTGTATTAGGATGTTAGTAACCTTCACCATAGCCCATGGATGATGATAGTGGGAAACTTTTCTAAATTTGGTTCATAAATGAACCACTTAGGAATAGGTGGACCATATTATATGTTTTGGTCACTAAACAAGTTGACTTCACTCAAAGGTGGTGTAATAGTTACCTTTGGTTTCTTTATCTTTGGAACAATGGCCATCTCAGCTTTCCTTTTAGGGGTGTTAATAACCATCAAGTATAAGGACTTTCCCTTATCCTATTTTAATATTAAACCTTTTCCTCTTCAGCTGAATCTATTACATAAGTCATATATAACATCCTAAGTGCATCTTTAATGGATTTATTGGGGTCCAATGCTATCATATGTACCTCATGTTGAGGTATATCTTGTTATGATGATTTTGAAGATTTAGGAACTGATGAACTAGAATTAAGTTCATTTGAATATCTCTCCTCATGCCTATACTTTATTAGTGTCTATTTTGGGTAACTTATAAGAACCAACATGAATCAAATGATACTACCTAGGACCTAGTTTCCACCTATCTTCCATTTTTTGGTCCTTATTCAATCTAGACTTAAGTCTTATGTTGTGCTTCTTCAATATTATAGTCACTTCAAAGTAAAAAGATGATTTTATGTATATGAATTCAAATGAACTATTATGCTTATATGGTACATTCAAAATACCCTTGATCTTCAAATGTTCTTTTACACTCTAATAAAGGTCCCATTGTCTAAGATCATCCATCTATAGGTTAAAATACAACCTATGCTTTGATGCATCCTCAATATGGTCCCACTATCTGAAGATAGTTTTACCAATTTTTAGGGGGAAATTATGCATGAGACCCTTCCTCTTGGTTTTACAAAAGCCATCTATCCTATTAAAAATTTGGTAGGCCACCTCTTTTTCTACTAATTTATTAGGTATATAGATTAACAATTTGAGAGGGTCATGTTAAGTTCCTTCAATCCTTATAATTGTATAGTTAGGGTATAACCATATATCTCCCATTTTTTCAACAAATTTCTTGATCAAAGGGATAAATCTCATCATGGGAATTCCACCTATAGTTTCATGTAATATAGGTAGACATAATCACAAATGAACTAGATGTGATATCTATACTTATGTATGTGCAATAGTATTAGGAAATAGTCTGAGTACCATTTGGAGACCATTCTCTCTTATTAGGGATCTTTATGGTTTCACATAGGGAATCTAGTAGATAAGACATCATATAAAACATAGTCCTCTTCTTACTCTTGATTGCATATATATGTTTGCTTTGGGAGATACTGATTATCTCACCTACTAGAGGAACCTTTACCTTTTTAATGATTAAGTACACCATAGGCACCCACATTGGATCTACATATGTTTTAGTTGTACACCCATACAACTTATTTATCAATTTCATTACCATCCTAACTCTAGTTCTAAATTGACCGATAGGGATGTTCTTAGTAGGATCCACAATAACTTGGTTACCAAATTCCAACCACCTAGCTAGGGTGTTCATCATGTTGTGTTGTTTTGCCTATGAGTTAATGGAGGTTCAATCAATCTAGGGATTAGGAAATTTGTAGTAAAAATCAAATTCAATTGGGGATATGTAATAAATTTTCCTTAGATTATGTTTATTAATCAACATAACCTCATTTATCTTAGTTACTTCAAAAATGGGACTAAGAACATTAGTGCAATTGAGTACCTCTAGTTTAGCAACTACATAGTGAATTATAGTAATTTGGATGGCCACAATGTCATCATAAAATCTCTTTATTGGGAATATATTCTCTTCTTTCTTGGTGAGTACTGACTAGACTCTAAATGTCTATAGCGATTTGGAGAAATTGTTATCCCCTGTATTCAAAGAAGTAGCTACAAACTCAATGTCCTTGAACACTCAACCTTCTGCGTCTAAGGATAGATATATTTTAATGTCTTATTTTGAAACATGTTTATGGGTTAATATTGATATATTTCCAATTTAATTATCCATTTATAGAGAATAATCTAACTCTTCAAGCTAAAACCAGTGAATTTAGAGATAATCTAGGGTCATCCATACACTTTTAGGGCTTTTTGGAGGTTTACCAGAAGCTCTAATGGTGGAAAGCAAGTTCAAAATGTGTGTTTTAATGACTTAGATTTCATTTGGATTTCACATTTATACCTTCCACATGCTCAGGTCCACAAGATCTCCCAATATGACGTGTTTTACTTATATGGAATCTCTATGTCATGTTTCTCATTTTTTTCAAAATGTGGCCATTATCATTCTTGGATGCATGTCATTACCTCATGAAATCTTAAAGCTTGATCAAATCTTCACTTTTAATCTCTTAATAAGTCCTCTATACTTGACTTCATTGTCAACCATTGATCTTCCTTTCAATTTTTTGAGATCAGGACACTTGGTAAATCTGTAGGCTCTCAATGTGCCTTGTAAATAGTATTCCTCACTTAAATGCTCTCATGCCAAATGGCAGCTTCAGGTTCAATCTGGTCTCTTTGAATTGTTGACTCCATTCATATCATTGATCCTAAATGCATGATCAAACATGGATCATTGTTTTCATTTCTTATTCACAAGATCAAGCACATGCCATTGATTTGCTTGATCACTTGCCAAGATATTGACACTTGGCACTCTCACATTCCTTCTTAGCATCCTTGAATTCTTGACCTTTACTCTTTGTTATATATGTTACCACTTTGTTGAGATTGTGACACTTTTTAGTCTCACAATTTATTTTAGAATCCTTCGATGCCTTGATTATATGCTCACCATTAGATCTCCATTACATTACTAACATGTATCATCGATCCTTAGGTTTGACTTATTGCATCTATCTTCACACGTGGATCATTGATCTTCACTTCAAGATATCAAGATTTTTCCACTTGATGACACCATGTTTAATTTATTTCTATAAACAATTAAAATCAATAAAGTAAGGGTTCAGATAAATAGAGACTTAGCATAAATTTTAGACTAAGGTTTTGCCATGTTAATAAACTTGATTAAAACTTAGGATAAAATTTAAAGTAAGTCAAAGATATATTAAAATTTTCTCACATAAATTTAAATTCCTTTCAAAATAAAACTTATACTAAAGCATTTAGATTAAAGTTTTTTAACACCATTTAAACATGAATTTAATCAATCAACTAAAGACCAAAGGTTAACAATAGAGTCAAATTAGTATTGAAACATAAAACCTTGAACATTGTTCTTTCAAATGGAACTCCATTAAACCTACAATATGTAAAAACAAGAATTAAATGTTAGTAATATCAGATAAATTTAAAGAAGTATTATATGAAAATATATTAATTAAGTTATATTAGAGCCATCATATTCAAATAATGTACTCTGATCAAGTGGGATGTTCAATTTATTTCATAAATTTGCAGAATTTGAAGGGTCCTCATTTTTTTGAAATGGGGTTATGTTGACCTCAACAAATGGTGACTTCTAATGGAAACATAGCAATATGTTTAAATTCAAATAATCTTAGTTCAATCTAATAACCAAATAAATTATTCCACATGATCAAGTACCATTATTAAGATTAATTCATAATTAAAACAAGTCTTATACATGCAAAATTAGGATCAAACATCAAAACGCAGTCATGTTGTGTGTGTGCTTTGGTTCATATATGATTTCCATGGAATTTATCAAATAACTTCCATATTTCATGACCTTAATCATTATTATTGGCTTGTGGCATATTTTAGATATTTATTATGAATCATACCTTATGAAAAAGGAAGGCTTCGGCATTACTCTGCTACTAGTCAGGCATCCATAGCCCTAATAGAAATACCTTTGGTCCCACTCTAGGCCTTGTTCCACTACCATCTAGGCATCCATATCCCTGATAGAGGTTATCAGAATAACCTTTACTCAAAAATCTCTTAAATTTTCAATAAAACTCTTATTTTTGTATTTTTAAAATATATTTAGCTTTCCAACAAGGTTGGGGACTAGAATTAGCCATGTTTTAAGATTTTTGTCAAATTTTTTATCTTTAGACAATCATCTTTGGTTATAAACTTCATCCTAGGAAATAATATTCTTTAAGTGCTAAAATAAATTTTCTCTTATAGTTCAAAATTTCACTCAAGCCTATGTAATCCTTATCACAATCAGACTTACATCAGAACAAGGTTTAAGATTTCTAAGGAACAATTAATCTAGACATCAATCTTTACCAATTTCTCAAAATCATAACATTAAGCTCAAATTTTCCTAAATCCATGATCAACCAATGTTTAAGAGTCATACCTACATTATTGATTTGTGAAGTTCTTATTGAGCATTCAGATGGATGAGGGAGCTTTAAAACTATCTTGAGAAGACATATTGAAAGCAGAGAATAAAGAAAAGAAAAGGAAACACATAATAAACAAAATAGACAACAAACAAATGAATATTTACAAATAAGGAACAATAATTAAAACTAATCCAAACTTGCCTATACTAACTTTAACTACTCTTACAATTTGGTCCATAAAGAACTTACTAGAGCAAACTAAAGCATACAAATTATGATACAACAAGACTAAAATAACAATATTTCCTCTAGGATCAAATGGAAAACTATTTATTCTACCATAGAACCTTGAAACTTGATTGCTTCCTTTTGATGATATCTTCTTGAAGATAGGAGTGCTTGTATGTTTATGTCTTCTAGATGATATGGCTTGGTATCCTACTTCCATTCTTAAGTACATGGATTAAAGATATGGATCTAAGATCCAATCATATTCTTCCTAAATTATTCTTTCTTGCATCAATAATACTAACTCTACTTCATTCATAGACTGATCATGACATGTATCATTCTTATTTAATAATTGTATTGGAAAACTAGATGGTATGTTTGGATTGATGTCTTCATTAGGATCTATTTGGGGTGAGGTTGGTCTATCAATATTTGCACAAAAACTCTCCAAGTCATCCCAAAAGGCTTATTCATCATGATCAACTAAAAGGACATAAAATTCATTTGCATTCTCCCTATTTGAAACATGTTGACCACATATTTCTAATGTTTTGATCGATTCATATGAAAATTCTTAATTTATTATACTTATTTCATCTTCATCTTCTGTAAAGAATGGCATCTAATCTATCCAACTAAGCTCCAACTCATCTTGCTATGGGATTTATAGAATAACATTTTTTTCTTGAAACTTTTCGATTTCATTAAAAAAATCATGGTATAACTATTTCCAATGATCATCTCCTTTAAGAATATTATCTATTTCAACAATGACTCTATATGAATTATCCTCATAGCTATCTTTTGAAGAAAGATCAACTTGTACTTGATCAATATCAACTACTACAAGTTCTTGAGAAAGCTCATGCAACTCATATTATTTCATTGTTTCATAAATAATAGGTTATTTCTCCATTATTGGTATATTATATCCCTAAAAATATTCAAAAATTTGAGAAAATTCCATAGATTCTTTATTTTTTTCATGGGTTTACTCATCTTGAATAATTATCACTTCCTCTCTTTGCATTGTTTATTTAATAACTTTCCATAAAGGAAAGGATTTGAGCCTTTGAAGAGGAAGGACTAAAGGTTGAATGATATATAGATTTACTAATAGATGAGTCTTCTTAAGATATTTTTGAAGAATATGAATCTCCCCTACAGTATCTTCAATTTCATTCTCATCTTGAAATGGAAAATCAAATGTCTCCACCAGAAGAGTTGTTTCAAAAAAATTGATGTCTCTAAAGAACCAGATATCCCTGTAACACTATCTTTGTTAATCACAAGTTCAATTTTATCTAATTTATCTTTATATGTTTCAAAAGTGTTACAAAACTCAACACAATCTAATTCACCATGTTTTGAAGTGTTATGGTCTCTACAATGATTAAATAAAGCTACATGATAAATGTTTATTTTAGGTAGGTATTTAGTTATAAATGATTAATTATCATTTATGTTTTTTCCATTATGAAACCTATTTGTATATTTATTTAACTTATGAAAATAATAATTTCTATTAGAGTTTTCCCCGGTGTTACCTACTTATTTTTGCAACTGAAAAAAATCAGTGCTCAATTTTTGAACCATTTTGAGTATGGAGTCATTCCCATTTTTAGGTGCCTTAGAATTATGAAGTTAAGTATTACTAATATTTTTTGTCACCATAGCTCTTTTATCTTATAGATAAGATCCACTTGTAGTGTTATTTAGGAATCCTAGGTTTTGACTAGGATGAGCATGACTCAAATATGATTAGTTTAAAACTAGAATTTGATTTAAAATAGGCATGTTTTGATTAGAATTTGGAATGATATTTAGCATAGTTAAATTAGGATTTATATTATTAATATCATATGCTAATTATCCTTGTGGTTATATTTGATCACTAATTTTCATAGCTTCAGCATAGGCCACAACTAATGTATCTATAACCCTAACATATCTTATAAGAAACACAAAATTCATTGGAACTAAAGCATCCTTATAAATTTCTAAAAATAAAGCTTCATCAAGCCTATAAGGAGGCTAAACATATTTTAAAATATGGCATTAAAAACTCTAATGATTTCATTTGAATCTCTCTTTAATGTAGTGAATTTTTGATAAAGGACACAAGGATTGATGACCTTTATAAATTGATCAATGAAATAACTATTGAAATCATTCCAATTGCTAATGTAATTTTTAGGAAGATTAAGTAACCAATCATATATTTCTTCTTTGAATTTAAAAAGAAACAATCTACAAGTAATATCTACATGAATGACATTCAACAACCTTAAATCAGTCTTAAAAGACTTGATATGTTCTTCAACAGTAACCACACCTGTAGGATTGAAAGAAGGTAAATACTTCTCAAGATTTATAGGTAAATCATGTACCTAACCAATAACATTAATTGAAGATCCACCTAACCATGCCATACCTTAATAAGGGTTAAACAAAGGAGCATCAAAAATAGGTGAAGTAAGTTGAGATTTAGAAACCCTACACTTACCTTTATTTTCACTTTCTTTCTTATGAATCTCCAAAGAAAGAAGAGGTAGCCTTTTCTTAAACCTCAACCTAGTCCTTACTCTTGGTAGTTATAACTTGTAAACACTAAATCCTATTCAAAATATGACAAATAAACCTTATCTTTCCAAATAACAATGATTAAATTTATACGTTAAGTAAATTTTGCACATATTCATACAATTCTTTCAAAAAACAATTATATTTAACTGAATTAGCTTAAAGATACCTTCAAAATTGTGAGTATGAGTGATATTTACACTTATAAGTTAAAATAAACCTATATTTACAAAGAATCAACCAATATTTGATCAAAATTGCTATCACTAACTTAAAACACGTGAGATTTACAAAGATTAAGCTACCTTTGCAATAATTTATCATAAATCTTCTAAGAATAGCTATCTTTAGATAAATAAGCTTAAAAACTAGTCCAATACCTTGAATATTAGTGATCTTTACATAATTCAGGTTAAGGAAACATAAATATACAAAGGATCAACTGATCTTTGCAAAAACTCCACTAAAATTAGCTAAGATACTTAAAATTCTAAAAAGATTTAGCTAAAGTCCCTCTTTCTAGCGCCAGTGAAATCCCACCTATTGATGCCTGAAAGTGTATCATAGGTTTTATAGAGTGTTCAAAAAAACACTTCTCATTTCTAGATTCAAAGAATCTATTCCATGAGTAGTTAGGTGTGATCTTCTTGAGATCTTTGGTGGAATAACAACAAAGAAATTAACTATTTCACAAAATGATAATACAATTGGTTGTTGGAAGCAATTGTGGTCTTAAAGCTTAGTTGTGAAAGATGATAGTAATTTGAACTAAGTATATTTAATTATGACCAAAACATAAAGTCTAATGTATAATATAGTATGTATATTTAAAATTAATTCTAAACTACAATGATTTGATTTAAAAAATGAGCAAACGGAAGGGTAGAGAAGATAAGAAAGGTATCTCTGATCTTTAGTCCAAACATTATGACAAAGCTTAAATTTCATCAAAGACATACACTCAAACCAATATATGAAAATAAATAGCCAAAGGCATAGATCCTATCATATACGAGGCAAATGTCTAAGAATTTTGAAATAATGCAAATAAGAACTCAAATTCACTTTAAGGATTTACTTTCACAAGAAAATAGCATTAGCACATCTTTAGGAAAAGCAATGGGAATGAAATGAATCTAAATTGTTTCAATCGACCTGGAATAAGTACAAATTGATAACTCTGCAATCACACATGTGCATTTAAGATTCATACAAACAATTCAAATCTAAACATCAAACCAAATATTTGAGGAAGTAGCCATGATAACAAAATATAGAAACAAATATGAGACAATCCTTGCATAATTCCCATATTTTCATTAATTTGCTCCTAGTTTACAAAGTAATTTTTCCCTAAAACTCCTCCCTCTTTTACAAAGGAAAATACCCCCTTTAAACAAGACTTTGAGGTATGTCAGTTAGTCATATCAAATAATAATTGAACAAGTTTCAAGGATAGTTGTCCTTCTATAACATTCTAAAATTAGACAATTTAAAAAATGTATTGACATATAAGCAATGTGCATTACAAGTTGCACATGCTTGTATAAAATAAAATATTTTCCTTTCAAATGATATACATGTTTCTAAACAAGAGAATATTCTAGGTCAACATAATTATCTTTGAGAAGCCTCTATTATTGCAGTTTTTTATCTTTGCTTCAAGATCTTTGTTGCCTTGATATGTTGCTCATCAACCAATCTGAGGTTGATAATTGGTTCCATGAAAAGCTCTTCTTCTTGGTCTACAAGGTCCTTAAAGTTTTTTATTTATTTCTAAGGCCTCTTTAATTCTCCTTGGATCTCTTATCTTTTCTTCTGCTAATAGGATCATATCCAATATTCTCTTATTATCTACCCCTTTAGTACCTTGGATTTTAATCTTGACTTATTGCATAACTTGAGTATCCATGTGCTTGAACTCCTCATCTATTATGAATCCCATAATAAAGACTCTAACACTTTCCCTATTTTGTTTGCTAACTACTTAAAGTCTTTAGAGATATCATTCATGCTTCAGGACCATTTGTTCAAGTCCTTGATCTTCTCAATCAAGATTACCATATCCATGTTTAAATGTGTCAAAATGATTATTTTTAACTCAAGAATTTGACCATCCATAAATAAATTGATAAATTCCTTTACCTTATTGCTTGAATCCTTCCCTTAATTGATCTATTGTACAGCCATGGAATGTTTCCTATTTACCATGTCTTGTTTGGACCTTATAGCTTTCAAAAAGCTAAATGTGTCATAAATGATTGTTTCAAACTCATTGACCATATCCCCTAGCACTAATAACATAGATTGATCTTCTAAGTTCTTCTTTGACTACTTCAAGCCTTTGATAGTAGCTTGTAATTATTTTAATTATGCTTGATATAGCTCTAGTACATCCTCCTCAAATATTGGATCCTCACCAGGTCTATATCCCTTCTCCTAGGTTAAATTAGTCAAGGGATCCACTTTTTGAGATGTGATCTCTTCACCACCTTGCATGACTATTTTCTCAATTACCCTTTACAAACTAGTAATATTTGGACATACTTTACCCTAATTGAATATTAGGTCACATGTGTAACTAAGACCTCTACTTTTGATTTAACTGATTAACTTGGAGTAGCCAATCTCTTTTCTTCTTCTTCTTGTAGAGAAATGATCCATGGCTTCAATTCTTGTTGTATTTGGATGTTAGTAACCTTCACCATAGCCCATCGATGATGAATAGTGGGAATATTTTCTAACCTTGGTTCATAAATGAACCACTTAAGAATAGATGGACCATATAATATGTTTTCTTCACTAAACAAATTGACTTCACTCAAAGGTGGTTTGATAGTTACCTTTAGTTTCTTTGCCTTTGGAACAATGGCCATCTCAGCTTTCCTTTTATGGGTGTCAATAACCATCAAGTGTAAGGACTTTCCCTTATCCTATTTAAATTCTTAAACCTTTTCCTCTTCATCTAAATTTGTCTCATAATTCATAGATATCATCCTAAGTGCATCTTTAATGGATCTATTGGGGTTCAATGCTATCATATGTACCTCCTTTTGAGGTAGATCTTGATCTGATGATTTTAAAGATTTAGAAACTAATGAAGTAGAGTACTTTCATCTAGATTTATCTCCTCATGATTATACTCTATTAGTATCTCTATTGTGTGTAACTTATAATAACCAACATGAATCAAATGATACTATCTAGGGCCTACTTTCCACCTATTTTCCATTTTATGGTCCCTATTTAATCTGAACTTAGGTCTTATGTTGTGCTCCTACAATCTTCCAGTCACTTCAAAGTAAGAGGTTGATTTTTTTTCATATGAAGTAAAATTAATTGGGCTCATACTCATATGGTACATTCAAAATACCCTTGATCTTCAAATGTTCTTTTACCCTCCCATAAGGGTCCCATTGTTTAAGATCATTCATCTATAGATTAAAAGATAACCTATGCTTTGATGCAGACATAATATGGTCCTACTAATTGAATATAGTATTACAAATTGTCATGGGGAAACTATGTAGGAGACCCTTCCTCTTGGTTTTACAAAATCCATCTATCCTATTAAATATTTGGTAGGCCACCTCTTATTCTACTAATTTATTAGGTACATGGGTTGGCAATTTGAGATGGGCATGTTGAGTTCCTTCAGTGCTTATAATTATATAGTTAAGGTATAAAAATGTGTCTCCCATTGCTTCAACATATTTCTTGATCAAAGGGATAACTCTCATTATGGGAATTTCATCTATATATTCACTTAATGTAGGGTACGAATTATCACAAATGAACTAGATGTGATCTCTATATTTATAGATGTGTAATTCAGAATAGTATTGGGAAATCCATTTAGAGACCATTATCTTTGATTGGAATCTTTGTGGTTACACACAAGACATCTAGTAGAAATGATATAATATAAAACTCAATCCTTTTCTTATTCTTGATTGCATATATTTGTAAGTTTAGGGAGATATTGATTATCTCACCTAGTGGAGGAACCATTACCTTTTCAATGATGAACTACACCATGGGAAACCACATTGGATCTACATATGTTATATTTTCACACCCATAAAACTTTTTTATCATGTTCATGACCATCCAAACTATAGGTCTAAATATGGATGTTCTTAACAGGATCCATAATAACTTGGTTACCAAATTCCAACCACCTAGCTAGGGTGTCCATCATGTTATGTTGCTTTGCTCATAAATTAATGGAGGTTAGGTCAATATAAGTCTTGAGTAATTTGTAGTAAGACTCAAATGTAATTAAGGATATGTAATAAATTTTCCTTATATTATGTTTATTAATCAACATACCCTTGTCTATCTTAGCTACTTTGAAAATGGGACCAAGAACATCAATGCAATAAAGTACCTTTGGTTTGGCAGTTGCATAGTGAAGTCCAATCATCTGAATGGCCACAATGTCATCATAAAGTCTCTTTATTGGGAGGATATTTTTTTATTCCTTGGTGATAATCAATTAGTTTTCAATTGTTTAGAACAATTTGGAGCAACTTTTATCCCTTGTATTCAAAGAAGTAGCTATAAACTTGATCTTCTTGAACACTTGACCTTCTACATCTGAGGATAGATATATTTCAACCTCTTTCCTTGAAACTTTTTTATGGGCTGCCATTACTATAATTAAAATTGAATTATCCCTTTACAGATAATAATCCAACTCTTTCAACTCAAACCAATGAATTTAGAGATAATCTAGAGTTATCTATATACTCTTAAGGCTTTTTAGAGGTTTACACAGAGATCTAATGGTGGAAAACAAGTTTTAAATGTGTGTTTTAATGGCTTAGATTACATTTAGAATGCACATTTATACCTTCTACATGCTCAGGTCCACAAGATCTCCAAATATGATGGGTTCTACTTATGCAGAATCACCATGCCACACTGCTCATTTATTTCAAAATATGACCATTGTCATTCTTAGAAACATTTTATTACCTCAAGAAATCTTGAATATTGATTGAATGTGAATCATTAATATCTTAAGAAGTCCTCTAACATTGACTTCATTGTGGGACATTGATCCTCCTTCCAAGTTTCTGCTATTCGGACACTTGGAAGCTCCATGGGATCTCTATGTACCTTACATATAGTATTCATCACTTGAATTCTCTCACACCACATTGTAGATTCATGTTCAATCTAGGATCTTTGAATAATTGACTCTATTTTCACCATTGATCTTGAATGCATGATCAAACATGGATCATTTATTTTTTTTCCTATTCACAAGATCAAGCATGGGCCATTGATCTACTTGATCACTTGCTAAAATTGTGACACTTGGCACTCTCACATTCCTTCTTAGCATCCTTGAATTTTTGACCTTTACACGTAATTATATCTATTACTTCTTTACCAATGTCATGACACTTGTCAACCTTGCATTTGAGTTTATAATCCTTTGATGCCTTAATTCTATGCTTTTCATCAGACCTCCATTACATTATTAATGCACATTGTCGATATTTGGGTTTGACTTATTGAATCTAGAATTGCATGTAGAGAATTGATCTTCACTTCAAACTCCTAATATTTTACTATGTGGTAACACCACATTTAATTTGCTCCTATAAAAAATTAAAATCATCAAAGTAAGGGTTTGGATACATAGAGACTTAGGATAAATTTTAGACTAAGGTTTTAGACATGTTATTAAACATGATTAAAACTTAGGATCAAATTTAAACTAGGTCTAAGATATAATAAAATGTTCTTTCATAAATTTAAATCCATTTCAAAATAAAACTTAGACTAAAGCATTTAGATTAAAGTTTTTTAACACCATTTAAACATGGATTTAATCAATTGACTACATACCAAAGGTTAACAAAAGAGTTAAATTATCATTAAAGCATAAAACCTTAAACATCTTTCATTCAAATGAAACTCCATTAAACTTACAACATGAAAACACAAGAATCCAACATTATTAGCATTACATAAAGTCAAAGAAGGATTATATACAAACATGTTAATTAAGCCAAATGAGAACCATGATATTCAAATAATGGACTTTGATCAAGTGGGATATTTAATTTATAGTAAAAATTTACATAATTTGAAAAAGGGTCCTCATTTTTTATAAATGGGGGTATGTTGACCTCAACACAATCTACTAGGTTGACCAAGTTGACCTAGTTGGTTCAAATTACCGACTCTTTTCCCTACTTGTAAAAAATACCTTTAACATTTATTACTCTAATTCCTTCAACCCATTCCCCTTTTATCCTATATTACCCTTAGCAATTATCTGGGCTTCATTCTAGTTTTCAGAATTGGCCTAATTTATAAATTTTTATAAAACACTTAATTTCAAACAAAATATTCAAAACAAGTTTGAAATTCTTAGTTGCCTATAGTGCTGCATTTGATATGGCCACTAGGTGTCCTCCTCATCTAATCTATCATCTCCTTGACATATTAGATATATTAGATTTTTTTTGGTTGCTTAGATATCTATATTCCTCTATAAATAAGCCAAATAATAGCAACTAACTTTCTTTTTACCCTATTTAAACTTACTATTCACAATTTTTTATTTTTCAAATATTTACCATCGTATTCCTTATTTAGATCATATATTTATTTTTAATCACTCATTTTTCAAAAAAAAAAATTCTAGAATCATGTTGTCATACAGAATATTTTCCACTACTATATGCCTATATTCCAAAAGTTTCAAATTTTTGCTCTTTTTTTTTACTAATCTCTATCGGTTTGCTTAATGTTCCTCACATTGGATACCTTCACATCTCTTATAGTATCCTTATTTATCTACAACACTAAGGTAAGTTAAGGTATTTGATTTTAAATTTTATCCTTTAATTTATCATATTTTCTCCTTACTACATTTTACTTAGCATCAATGTTATGTGTCATCATGTTCTATTCCCAAAGCACCATCTCGTGTTGCACTCATATAACACGTGTTGATATTTGAATGGGGTATATGTATACACATAATATTTTCAAAACTTTATCATTTGTTGATGCTCTTTATCTTGTAAGAACCCATTGAGTCTCAATATCTCTGAGGGTACGCATTAAGAGGTATACTAGGAAAGGGGTAGGCAGACCATTTGTGCTTCACAAGATTGTTGTCCATCTTGCCACTTATTATCTACACACTTATCTCCTAAAAACCATATCCCTAAGCTTGTTCTTCTATATTTTACACTCCTCAATCATGTCGCACCTTTCAGCCCACTTTTCCTAACTTATACCCCCTTTCAATAGTTTATAGTACTAGGTTGACTGGGTCAACCCTGTACTCTTATGGGTGAAATTAATTTAGGGTATAGGTTGGATCTTGGCCAACCTAACCTATGAATTAGTGAATTTTTTTCCATAATAGTAATCGATTGACTAGGTTGACCATGCTAGCTCAAAATTTTGGAAGGGATTAGGGTTAAATCTACCTATATATACAAGATCATTTTTCCATTATTTATAGAAGAGAATAATAATTAAGAGTTCTTACACATTTACTTATCCACCATTTTACTTGATGAGAAAACTTAGGGTTTCATTCTTTCTTTGTAGATACAGATCTTGTCTTATGGAGAAATCTTTTAGATACATTGATAAGTTGTGTATCCTAGAGCTAATTTATCCTTGTCATCCTTACATACCATAATAACCTAGTGCAAATCACCTTGGCCAAGGGTGATATTGAGAGTCGGTGGGTTCATCTTCAAAGGTAAGTATTCCTAACTTTGTTCCTCAGTTGTAATAGTAGATAGATATGAATTTTTACTTCTCTTCCATGCATTAGGATTTCATATACATTGATGTGAGTATATGTCTTCTATACATGTTTACTTTTATTGTTTATTACCCCCACTTTATGCCATAAGATTTGGTGAGAACTAGATTAGAATTTAATTTACTTATTATCAGTTTAGCAACTATGAAAACATATGTCCTAGTTAGGGTTATTATGTGATTGTGCTTGATTGGAGGCTTTAGAACCATCCCTAGTATTGTTTATTATGATAAGATATCCTCTAATTGGGTCTAGTAGATCCCCATATTGGTTATGTTCCTAATTAACTAATGTATTCCAAATCAAAAGTGTAAGTATGATCTATCTTCTCTGAGTTAGGATTGATTTATATACATGATGCATTTCTAGTTACATACACCTACCAAAAACTTGAGCTCATAAATGTCCATTGGTAAGCTTACAAGCATGTATGACTAAAACACTCTATTAGCCCTTACTTGAAGGTGAACTTGGATCTCACCATCAATATCAATATCTTTTAATAGTTTAATGGTGTCTTCTTTATGTTTCTATAGATTTCTCAATAACACTCAGACCAAACATTAACACTCATACTTAGAGAAGGTTTCTCAAATACCATACAAGATTTCTAAAGAGCAAAGCACTTAGAACCTATAGACAAGATTGCATTAAAATGGGAGTCACATTGAAATATATGAATTTTAGGGATCTTAAATTAATTATGAATCACCTAGGAACATTTAAGAGTGATCACCATGAAAACAAAATAGAACACTTGCAACAGGAGTGATTGAACACCTTGTAATTGATACATTCTTCTTCTTCTTGGAAGACAATAGAGATTATATAATTCATGAAAAATCCATGAAAATGATATATTTTAACTCAAAAAACACCCTTAAAAACCATTCTTCTCCATCATATTATGAATTGGAGAAATAGATGCAAAATTAGACCCTGCCTGAATGGACAAGGCATAATTACCTACTACCACTCTTATCGATTGTTCATAACTAAGGGGATATGAATATGAAAAATAATTCCACTTATTTCAATCTTAATAGGACCCATAACAATTTTCAAAGTTTTTGCTCCTAATTTTAAGTTTTTTTACGACTTTAAACTTGGTCTAAATCCTTAAAATGATCTTAGGGAACCCAATTAGCACTCTAAAACCATTTAAAATTGACAAATGATCCTCCAAAGTTTTACAAGTTCCCAAAAGTGCTTGTAAAGTGGCATATTTTCCATTTTAGATGTTGAACCTGCAAGTTTTTTAGTGTCTAACTATTCATGAACATCTAATGACATCAGGTACATTTTTTAACCTTCTCAAAATGTTTTAAACTAAATGAAAGATGAACAACTCCACAAAATAAGCTAAAATGGTGGTAAAATGATCTTTTATCCTATAAGGACAAAATTAAATTCTAACAAACGATATTATGGCCTTCAAAACTCATTAATAACCATTTTTAAGTCCTCTAAAACAAGATACAACCTTGACCACCCTTGACAAAACCAAGATCTATAAATGATCCCTAGGACTAGACAAGTCATATAAGACTAAACCTTGGGCAATGCTAAACCAGTACAAGTATGACCACATGAAGACCTTTCAAGACCATGACAAGACATTTTTAATACCACATATAAGTTTAAATATCCCTATGAAAGTTTCAATATATATTGGGTTGACATTTTTGAATTAGAATTCAAAAATTGGTCAATACTAACCATAGACAACTTAAAACTTATAAAATAAATTGTATGATCTAAGCCTCCTTCTCATAGTTATGCTAAAACTACTCCAATTATTGATCCAAATGCATCCACATGGACATGAAACATTTTTTTTACAATTTGGTAAGATAAAAGTTTGGGTTTTGATTAATCTCTAACTCAACTCTATGAAGGCCATCAAAATTTATGGAGTCCATTAAAAATTAATTTCCTAACATAATAACATTCCAAATAGTTATGATATGGTTGTGTAGCCCAAAATAACTTGCAACAATATCTAGTATGACCCAAAAATGATAACACCTCTTATGGATCGGTAAGTAGTTTGAGCCCTACAATTAATAAAATTATTTCTTGATTAACCAAAATCTAATCACTACAGACCAAATCCCCAAGTAACACACCAAATTATGTTAAAAAATAACTTATTTAGATTCAACACAATTTTTAGTACATGACATCTTTCCATTATATGTCAATTTGGATAGATGTTTCTTAAATAATTAGAAATTTGTATAAATCATGGATCAAATACTTAAAATAAATAATGATCTCTATAGAATATTTTTGGATAATTTTTTAGTCCAAAAGGAATCACCTTAAAATTAAATATACCCAAACTTGATATGAAATTTATCTTTATTTGATATTTAGTTACAATGGGATTTTGATTATATACACTAAAACATTCTATGAATTAAACTGCATGACCTATGACAACTTCAATCACTTCATTATTAAATGGAATAATAAATGGATCATTTACATAGGCATAATTTAGTACATGATAATATCCACACATAGATTTAACTTATCTTATTTGGTTATATAACCATAAAACTTACCCATTCTAACTTCTCAATCAGATAAATGATCTTATCTTCCACCATATGTTTAATTTCTTCTTTTGCCTTCATTTTCATTTTGGGATTCAACCTATAGGATCACTTCTAAATTTATTGTGTGCACTCTTTGAGTTTAATATGCATCTTCCCAAAATATTGATTTATGCCCTTGAATTTGTTTAACTTTATGGTAAAAACATACTCATAATCTCAAAACAATTAAATAACCTATGAAACCTATTTTTGTGTCCAATGATCCTCAATAGAGGCCATCTTTGGTGTTTTCTCTATGTTAATATTTTCCATCCATTTTTGCATTAGTTCTTAATAAATATAACTTACTTCAGATTTCATGGAGTCCACTACTTACCTTTAGCCTAATTACTTAATGATATTAAGGTTTTGCAAGTAATCCTCTCTGGCCTTATCTATAGGATTATTCTTTGGCAAATTTATGCTCCTTTTGGGTTCAAACAATATTTTTATATCCATGTATTATTCAATTTTTGTTTGTGTATATCTACTTGAACTATTTCAAGTCCTATTATAGGTCTTAGATTTGAAATATTTTTTCTTCCAATAATATCAAAACTTTTATACATTCTCATGAATCCATGTTTCAGCGTCAACTTTGGACTTATTTTGGTCATAGGAGGTATATTGTCTACTCACCAATGACATATATATATATATATATATATATATATATATATATAATTTATACAAGGATTTGTGTATGAATGGGTTTTAAATCTTCAAATACAAAACTATTCATAAAAAAATATTGAATCTAAGGTCATATATTAGTTTTATTCACTCTTGATGTATATATTAGGCCCTCAGTAGATGGGCTATATTTTATTGAATAATGTAGAACCAATACTTAGTTTCTCTATGATATTATTTCCACATGTTTACACAAGAATTAATATTAATATAAAGACATTGTCCCACCTATATCAAGTTCCATATGTTTGAAATACAAGGACCCAATATGGATTATCACATATAGTATCTCACATGCTTCTTCCAAATTGATATCATTAGTTCAATATACAACCCACCAATTGGTTGTGACCCTATTTATGGAATAATTTAGAACACTTACCAATTCCTATATAATAGGAATATGCCCATAAAAAATATGTAATAACTTAATTTAAAAAAATGTACCGAAGGACTAAGGAATCTACCTGTCAATTGTGAACACCATTTGCATGGGTTTAACTTCATGATCACCATTTGTAGTGTACTTTATATGATATGTACTTAACATTTTTTTGCTAAAAAATATGATCCATGTGCTAGTATTTTATCTTTATGTTGATTGTTTATGATTTTATTCATGCACTTCTTTGAGTGTATTACCTTGTCATTATCTTGCTTGTTTGAGGATTTGAATATGCTCCATTGTTTCTGGTCCCCATGCCTTTGCCTCTTTGACATTTGAATATGTCATTATTTTTTGTATGTGTACATTTTAATATGTAATTCTTGATTTTTTAGACATTTTACTAAGTCATGTCCCTTCAATTCTAGGGCATTTTAACATGCCCCTTGTTTTCAATCTCCTTGGACCATTGTATTTTGACTTGTTTTTAATGTTCTTGTGTGTGTGTTTGGTTATTTTTTGATATTTTAATGTAAATATATACATGATCTTGGTTTTAGGTTAGTCACCATTAAAACACTCAAATTAGACTCAAGTAAAGGCAAGGTATGGTATGCATTCCTAAGTACACATTTCTTTTCCTTTAAACTAGTAATTTTATTACTATATTAAAGGGGGGTAAATGTAGGCACTATTTCTAAATTATATAGAACCTTAATCTTGTACACTTATAAAATTAATATTATGGATTTACCTTTAGCTTATATACCCTTCTTACTACCAAAAGCTTGTATACACTATCACTTTATGCATATTACTTATCTCTTAGTCTAAATAATATTATTTTGATGACTCAGACCTTCTATCATGATTAGAATGTTATAAACCTACTTATCATTTATGTCTTCAAGTTTTTTACTTGTCCCTTTTTTCCAACTACCTAGACACTTATGTCCTAGTTAGATGCCTACATTGATGAAAGTGTCCCTATCCAACATAAGTGTCTAGTGACCTAAATAAATTTAGTTTATAAATTTAATGTATGTATATGGTTAGCCTAAGTTATTTAATGCAATATATTATCAAAAAATATTGGTATAAATATAGGATCAATCCTCATTCATTCTTCACATAGCTCAAACCTATCAACTTCTTAACTAATCACAAGGCAACATAACAAAGGCATGAAATCGAGCACTCAAGTGAGTAAAGCTTCCCTATTTTATCTTATTTCCATATCAATCATATAGAAATCACTTTATAGGTTTAAAGTAATGAAAGTGCATCCCATGAGCCAAATTTTCCAAGTTACAAGATAGGCCACTTTATGTACTTTCTTATCACATATTACATGATATGCACATAAACCAACATGTAGGGGAGAAATACATAATTCTAAGGTCATCTTATAAGTATTGGATATGTAGGTAATACTAATTAATAGAGGGGTCTTTAGCTAAGGTCATATTCTAAGCTCAACACCAAGTACCTACTAACCCAGTTTTCCCATAGCCACTGTAAAGATGAAAAAATAGGGTTTTCTCATTTAACAAAGAGTGGTAGTCCATGACCTAAATATAAATGTGTTAAAGGCAAGGAGATATAGAAACCAAAAGCATATAATTATTAATAATTATTCTATATTGGATACCTGCATCCAAATTAGATAGAAGCATCAACACAACCATCCTAGGTTGATGTAAGTGTCCATAGCTACAGAGGTACAATATATAGAATTAGGTGACTAATCCAAAATCTAGACCTATATTAGCATCAAAAATAGCTAAGTATCTTGTTTTAATTATCATTAAAATATTTATCATAGTTGTATTTTCTATTTATATCATATCTCAGCATAATAAATTTAGTATATGTTTATCTAAGTTTTGAAAATAATTGGATTTCTTTAGAGATAGCCTACCATCATTGTGCCCTAGGCTATCTCTACCCCTTTAACCCTACATTTTATAATCTAGATTTTAGGGGTAAATAATATTAATAAATTTAAAACATATCCTAATTTAATTTAATTTTTTAAGATGGGAATGATGTTGGACATCCATTTAGAATAATCCATAGGTTTTATAAACCCCACTTTGATGAGTTTAATAACTTCTTATTTCACCATTAATGCCACCTTTGGCTTGATTAGTTTGAGCTTCTATATTACTAACTTTGTGTCAAGAATCATGACTAGATTATGGACATCTACTTAAAGCTTGTCCTACCATATCCATATATGAGGATAAAAAGTAATTAGACAACTCAATGAGTAGTTTCTTGTGGTCATCTACTTCTAATGATGAAAGTGAAGACCTTGAGCTTGAGGATTCTGGGATTATCTTCAGTTATTATGTTTATATCAATGGTATATTATATGAGATAAGTATTCCCTTACTTGAATTAATCAATAATCTGTAGAAGGCCAATTTCCTTGCCCTCCATGTTTAAAATGTTAAGATCTTCATTATAAGACAAATAATCCTCAATATTTTAGTAAGAGAAAGTGAAGGATAACATGTGTGAGAAAAACCTCTATTATGGTGAAAATATAGGAGAGCATCATAATTGTGAAGGAACTCTAAGATAGTTATGTTGTTTTCAACCATTTTAATGACTATCAAGCTAGCATCCCACCCTATATAAGCAAGAGTTTGGTCATTATGCCTTTTTTAAATGAGAGGATATATTCTAAATTACACTATGAAATTTAACTCAGTTATAAATAGGTGTTAACCAAAATGAGGGCAAGATCAACCATAAAGTCAAAAAAATTATTGTTTTATCTTGGTATTACTTCCATAAAAAAAATTAGAACCACCAGCCACATCTTGCACATTGGCCTTATAAAGTTGAAAGTGTTCAGCTTTAGTTTGATAGATTTCTAAGACTTGATTGGTCACTAACTATGAATCACCTTAGATATTTAGGTTTTGAATTCCTAACCATTTACCAATGATTTTCCCAAGAAATAATAATTCATACTTTTCCCCATTTTTGGTACACTCAAATTCAAAGTTTAAAATCAAAAGGCAAGACCTTTCCTTATAGGGAAATCAAGACCATTCCTACTCCTACCCCAAAATGGCATTTGGCCCCATTATAGTGAAGGATCTATTGGTCATATATAAAAGAGGAATTTTCACCATAAAGGGCTTCTTGGTCTTATGCTATCTCTACCATGTGAATGTGAAGTATACTAGCTAACCCCTCATTAGGTTCCTAGTTCTAAAATTCATATAAAATATAAGTCCCTATCCTCGTGGGTCAAATAAGAGAATAAGTGGTGCATTATTTTCCAAAATATTGATAATCTCAGTCATTGACATAGTTTAAACTACCAACATGACTATTGGATCTAAAACATTAAAAATTTTCATAATTTCTACCTCTTTTTCTTTTATTTTATATTTAAGTAAGGCTTGAATTATTTTTTACCCTTTATTTAGGACAACCATGTTGGGATTTTCAATCTCTATAACATCAACCATCTATGGGGGTTTTGTGATCCCATTATAGGTAATTGGTAATTAATGTGTAAAATTGGTTTCTTGTGCATGGTTGTTTGAATCATGTCAAAATCATCAAGAACCCCTTGGGACATGAAAACCTAAACTAGATGGAGGAACATACATTCTTGGAACAAGGTTAAATGGATGGACTTAATCCTATGAATCCAAGGTCTTCCCAATTTCATGTTATAGTTTGTATCTTTATCAATCTCATAAAATTATATTAGCATAGTCTTATGACCCAGAGTGTCTAGAAATAAAATAGTTTCTATAGAGGTGTACTTGAGGCTATCATAGCCTTGTAGATTATTTCAAGTAGTGTAATAATTAGTTTCCTTGTAATTAAGTTTATTCAAGAAATAAAATGGGACAATGTTCATGTTTGTCCTATCATTAACCATGACTCTATTTACATAGTTATTATAAATGAATACTTGAAAAAAAAAAGGTTAGATCCCCCTCCTTATTAATTTAGAATTAGGATGGAGACTAAAAAGATCAAAAAAATAACCAATATCTTGAGAATATTTCCTAGATGTAAACATATCTAGATTAATGTGATTGATATGGGCTTATGGTGGGGGAGATATGCTAGATAAATATCCTAATATTAAATAATAGAGTAATTTAAAATTATAGGTAGGTGCATCCTTGATAAATTCAAAAAAATAAATGTGGGAACACATTTTTTTAAGATCTAAGATCAAATTGTAATTCCCCATAATTTTAAGGATGGTCTCATTATCTAGAATGTTTGAACAGTGAGGAGTCATGGGTTGATATTCCTTGGTGTGAATAATTATATGTGCTTCCTCTTTGACTTAAAACTCTATAACCCTATCATATTGGTTTTATATTGGACTCCCAATTGGGTAGTGGCATCGGAATTGGTAGTTCTAGAATTAGAAGCCTCAACATCATTGTTATATGCTTTTGTGGGTTGATTATGTTGAGTTTCTTGATTCTAAAAGTTACCCTAATTTTGATCTAGGTCAGTTTATGTTTGATGGTTTTTAAAATGGTTCTATTAAATCTAGATATTTTGGTTCTAAGGTGTGACAAGGCCATTCTAAAGGGTCTGAAGGTTTGCACCTACATTCTCTAGGAACATGTCTATAAAATTTTGCCTTTGATCCTCAAGGAGCCTTTGGATGAGCTTGTTATACTCCCTACAATTTCAATTATCATGACTGAAAAATCCATAGAAGAGATAGTAGATATTGGAGTCATATTACTTATGCCTCTAATTTAATCCCTATTAACCAAACCCTTATTCATTTTTAATTTGATAATAGGGTTATTTTTAGAATTGTAAAAAGTGCTCAACATGATGGCACTAGTTTTGAATTTGGATTTGATATTGCATGTTTTAAGGTGGAGTTAAATTGAACTTAACTACATGAACTATAGGTAGAAGATTTTGGTTCCTAACACTTGTATTATTATTTGTGTTGGTGTTGTTAATGGGTGGATACTAGTTATTGTTCACTGGTTTTAGATTTTTGTTCTAATCGATCATGTCATTAGTGGTGCATTCCTATTTCAATTGAATATTTTTAGGCCTTGATTATTGACATTTACTTTTATCACATTATTAAATCCTCCATTATTTTGGTTTAGGGTGATAATTCACTCATTGGCCCCATTGTTTTGATGACAATTTTTAATGGCTACTAGATCAACGCATAGAGCAATTTCAAGATCTTCTTCATAAGACCAAGATGGAAATTTGTGGATGTCCTCCCTTGTATCATTATTAATGGAGTGATTAAAAGGTTTCATACTTCACTTTAGTATATGTGAGGTGGACTAGTAAATGAATATAGGACCTATTATGATCTAGTGATGAAATGGACAACTGATTCATTATGTTCTTATTTGATATAAAGGAATTATTGAATGTCATTCTTGAGAAGCTTGTTTATATCAAAAGCCTCAATTACTTCAACCATTAATTATATAAAGGAGTGAATGGACTCCTTAAGAAGGTGGTAAAACCAATCAAGAGTGATTCCTTCTAAGGTTTTAGGTAAAATCTTAGAAATAACCCCATCCCAGGTTAAGAGTTCCCGAACAACTATGGTATAATCCTTGATGTGTGCATTGGGATATCCCTCCCCTTTAAACTTGGGTGGCTCTAGTAAGGGACATGGAATAAAGGTTTATCATGTCTTCATATTGATGGGATCATAAATGTACTTAACATAGGTTCCTATGTTTTTAGATTCAATTATTGATGTATTCAAACTAGACTAGAAGGGTGGGATCACATAACATTTACTTGGATAACCATTATGAGGGATGGGTTAATCTTTATGGGGTTAATTTTAATAATCCAAAAAATATTTAGTTATGTGAGTGGACTTATTGCAGAAGGGTTGGTGATTTATTGATGAGGGACATACATGGTTTGCACATAGCTTGAAGGAACATAAGGTGGCATATGGATATTATATAGATGAGGATTACAAGTAAGAGACATGTAAATAAGATATATAAAGAGTGTCATATTATTATCCACCACATTGGTTTGTCAGGGTAGAGAGCATGTGAATACACCTCTAATCAGGTTTTGGGTAGAATCTTGGTAGCATGGAAGAATTTTTGAGGTGTATGGGTTAGGGATTGCATGAGTAAGGATGTCCCTAAGGGGTTTATTTTAGGCATAGCTTGATGGAAGCATATGCTCTTATTTTAGTGGGATTATTTAAGATTGTTGTTTTAATGGTTAATAAACCTTTTTTTGTTAGGAATAGAAGATGAATGAACCTATCTAAGAGTATTTGGGTTCACTCCTAGATTTAGATATTATTAGTTTTTGTCTAAATCATGAATACAACCCAAAAATGTATTGATGATTTCATTTAGGGCAATGGTAGTGCTAAATTTGGGATCCTTGTACATGGGAGGGGTATAGTTGAGATATTGGTTAGTATGAAGAGATTGATTTGGAGTGTGAACCTCAATGGTAGAGGTTAGGATTTACATTATTGGGGTTATAATAATTTTGTATCCCACTAGAGGTATGTGTAGCTTCTTATATGGGGTTAAACTCATCCTCTAAATAATGTATCTTACCTTTATATTAGTCATATCTAGAATATATTTCCACATCTATGTTATATAGGATAATCGATGATATACTATCCATATTAGGAGTGATTGTGCTTCACTAATGAGATTCATAGTGTTAGAGTTAGGATGATTACTAGAGTTAAGATGATTACTAGAAGTTTTAGATACATCTTATACCACATGAATAGATACTCTACTCTTGGTTTGAGTATTAGGGTGAGAATAATCATAGGATTGATAGTATATGTTAGTCTCAAAATTATGTTTGTTAAAACTTACCAACAAATCCTCACTAGAGTTAAGTTAGCTCCTTATATATCCCTTAATGCCAAGAGATATCCCTAAGTCATGTCTAGATATATTATTAGCATATATGAATACATAAAAATTAAATGGAATGAGAGAGGAAAATTGAAAAGAGAGAAAGAATAAGGAAAATAAAATGGGAAATTTAGAATATAAAATTATTTCATGTCAAGTTCACTAATTTGTATGCATGTGAATAACACATGTTATATTATGCACTCGACTTCTTAAAGTCTAACTAAGATAGATGACATAATGAATTGATGATGATTGGAACTACATATTGGGTTGATTATTTGGTGAAATGGGATTTCTAATGATGACTGTAATTTGATATGTGTGATGGAATAAAAATATTTATTTTGCATCACATGTTTCACTTAGAGTGTCCAATTGAGAGGAAACATAATTCTAAGGTAACTCTTTATTGGTGATAACGAGGAGCTAAAGCTATTGATCAGTGTTGGGAATGGTTTGGTTGAATGATTCATGGCATTTCATCAACTCTATTTTTCATTTGATTAGGTAAAAGTTAGGTTTTATAGGGACCTAGAACCACCAGCATGTAGCACAAAATTTTTAACATGCCATAAACAAGGTTGAGGATACAAAAATCAAAAAAAATATAGTAGTAGAATGAGAGAAAAAAATATTAAACTAGAATAGAATTAGGATGAAATTCCCTCTTCCACATCTTCAATGTCCTTCACTAGAATGGTCTATTTTTCCTTAGAAACTTTTACCTGGATGCAATTCCTAGGACCTTCAATAGCTTCAATGGGGAAGATCATTCAGGGGCATTTTTTCCTTTAACCTACACGGGGGACTACTTAGGGGGAGCCCTAAGGGGGGATTTAAAAACCTTTGGTGATTTAAAGGTAGGGGACTGAGTGGGATGGGTAGAATGGACAAAATCTTGAGTTATGGCTTTGGCCTATCTATGTAAAGAGTTCCATTCCTAAATGAGTTTAGCCAGACTCAACCCTATTTATTGAACCTTGAAATTAAATTCTTCTAGCTATATTTTATTCCTTTATATCTCATAATTCACAATGGATTTCCCTTTCTAGGTTGTCTTCACTAGGGTACCTAGTTCGAGATCGATAGGTTTTGGTTTGGGGATAAAGAGCTTAAGGGGGAAGTCATAAGGGGGGACTTTGATAAGCTATCCTAGGGGATCCAATCAAAGGTAATTTCATCAAATCTATTATTATGTCTATTCCTTTTCAATTTCATACACAAATGTGAATGATATATGATAAGTCATGACCTGAGGAGAAGAAAGGGGCTGGAGATGAGAATCTAAGCCTAAACCATGTTGTATTGAAGACCTCATATTTTGGGGAGGGAGATGATGGGTGGATTGGAGATTTTATTTTGATATTATAGAGCATTGATATCATTAAAAATTATATTAGGGATAGGTTTGTAATATAAATCCTCAATTCTAAGCTCGACATTGATATATAATTGGGTGTTGATAGTAGGACCTACTGCTCTAGCTCTAGGGAAAAGACCTACTCTATGAAGGTATGGACACTCAAGGAGTGTCATATAAAAGGTAAAATGTGGTAATTTATAAACATAAGGTCTTGTTCTAAAGGTGTTATGTGTTTTTACTTGTTATTTTATTATAAGAAAGGTTTTAGGAATACTCAAGCTTGTTGGTACAAGGCTTTGGTGGTTGATTTATTTTTTGTTTTTGGTAGTGTTTTGAATTAAAATAAAACTAAATAATTGATAAAATAAAATTATTATAATTAAAAAATAATATATATCTATAAATGGGTGAAATAATTCTTCTATTTGGTATTTTTTAGTTTAGTTTTTAATGCATGCAATACTAGAAAACAAAATATAGGATAACAATGCAAATGTTGATTTCTAGCTTTTCTAGGTGCAAACTAAATGAAATTATTTTTGCATTTTTATATTATAAATTAATGAATATATTGTGTAAATTTATATTTTATTATATTAAAATATATAAAAAATCATATCTAGATCCTAAGTATTAATACTATTAAGTATCTAAATTGTATTTACATATTTAAGCTAAAACTAGTTTTTGGTGTTTCTAGGTGAATGAACACTAAGTTTAAATGATTTGTATCAAATAAAAGTAAACATATCATTTATTATTTTATGATTTAATAAAGTAAAATATTATTTTTAATTTACTCAAACAAGGAAAATTAATATCAATATACTAACTTTTACTCTCCTAGGTTTGTCTAGAGTTTTCTACTTGTTAGTGTGCTTGTTTGTGCATGAATAAGAGCTTGATTTAAAATTAAAATTTATTTTTATTGAATCTGAAAGTGTTTTTTTTATTTTATAATATATACCTAGGGTGAATTAAAATCTATATTCTATGAAAGGATCTATTGTATGGCTGAAAATACTAAGGAAACTAACTAATATTTTTGGTGCAAAGACGGGAAGAGAGAATAATTATTTTTCTTATCTATTTACCTTTTAAAAATATATATATAATATAATGAAATAAATTAAAATATACCATTCTAATCCACCAAATAAATAACTGAAATTAAAACCATAAACCCCTAACTTGATCAAGATGTAGATCATCTGAACGTAAGAAATGTATTTATGAGATGGTCCTTAGTGTGTTTGCTCCTCCACCTAAAACAATGATTTTAAGAACTATCTAACCAAGGAAAAATATAAAATAATAGTATAAAATGAATAATATGAGAGGAACATAAATCCAAACAAAATAATAACTGACTATGGTTGGCTCGTGAATTGACTACAAAGATTTAGTTGTAAATTCAATGACCTTCCTTTCTTAAAACTATGTAGTCTAACATGAAAATGATCAAAGAAAAATCTAAAAATAAATGGTAAGTAGGTTATTGATATATAAATATTCAAAAATTCAGCTTTAAATTCAAATTTGTGGATATAAAATTCATATAAAAGGAATAATTGTAAGAGAGGAGTGGAAGTTGCAATGGTGAGTTTAACTAAAGAACTATGAGTATAACTTAGGAAAAACTTATAAAAATTAAAATCAGAAGATAGAGTGATTTGGGATAACATAGAGGTGAAATCAAGGCAAAAAGAGAAAGAAACATAAAAATAAGCATTAACTATACATGAATGCTTGAGTTATTTAAGCTAAATTAAGAGCACAAACCAAAGGTGATATAACCACCCCTATTTTTAGGTGTGGTTATGTAACCATTAGTCCTAGTGATGGAACCACTAAATGGGATGTAAAAACATCCTTATCGATGATAGTTCTAATATATTAGTTTACACAACCACCATAGTTAACCCATCACATATAGGGAAATTATTTAACACTATAGGGTGGTTATGTCACCCAATATGGTGGTTCTATAAAAAATTAAATATTTTTTAAAACAAGTAAATGGAATCTATAAAGGCCAATAAAAGGTGAGTTTGAAGGGTCTAAGAGAGAGCTAGGGAAGTAAGAGAGCTAAAGTGTTATATAGAACCCACATTGAGAGTAAATTAAGAGATCACTGCATCATTATTAGACATCATACCAAGAGTGTCACATAGTGAAAATTTTGGGTGGATATAGAGCCTTCTCCTAGAGACAAAGTTTGTTTATATACTAAGGTATATTTATTTATCCTTTTACTCTAGTATTTTTTTAAATTTTAATACTAGAATAAAATGGGGGAATTTTAGACACTAAAATCTAGTATTGAACACCTAGCAATGTTGGTCTTGACCTATCTCTACATGAAATTACTTATGTGTACACATATGGACCTTGTACATCCTTTTCTTTTATCCACGTGATTTCTATGGGTTCAACCTTCCCAATTTACTATCAATAAACTATAATAATTGATAGTTTATACCTACCCTATTCATTATCATACTTTAATTATCTTCAAATCATCAAATTAGTATTCCTAAATCTTATACAATATCATTAGTCTTAAACATTTATGTAATTATAGAGCCATCCAACTCTAATAGACCTATCCCTGAGCCAAACAATGATCATTTTCAAAATTTAAATTATCTTCATGGGTAATCTTGTACATTTTTCATATCAGTGGCATGATAAATTATCTATATAATCCCATATAAATACATAATAGGTCTAATCATATTTCATCATTTGGCACTCTTAAGCAAACCTATTTTATCACTTTCACATTCAAATAGACTGCCCTAAACATACCAATTTATAAATAAGTCATACGAAGAAAGCTTAGCCAAAATCTAAAACACCTAATCCAAGCCTAGTATTTCATTATCAAGTGTTGAAATCTATATCATAGGTTGAATTCATAAAAGGATAAAATTTCATACATAAGTCTAATGAGAATAAAAATGTATGGTTTGACTTCCCTCTTTAGAGTATTGGAAACATAGGCAGTGCTCATCCATTTATTAGGGAGTGGTTATTGTTAGCTTAACCAACTTTATTTCTATTTTTGATAGCCTAAACCTATTTTTTAAAATGGAGCTAAGGTCTCAAAGTGAAGGAGGCTTGTTTTATAATTTGTTGCATAATAATCACCTAATATTGCATAAGAAGACATTTTCAACCCAAAATAGTGGCATGTGATTAAAAAATTGAGGTAAAATTTCACAAGATAAATCTATAAACAACATATGCCTATGTACTAACACAATCATCCAAATCTTGATATACTTATCTAGGCAAATCTAGACACTTCTTGTATACACCATATATTTTCTCTTTTATCATTTTATTGGCATGTTCTCTTGTAGCACCTTGTCAACCCATCAGTCTCCCTAAATGCATGATGTAAAGGGTGCATTTGGAATGCAGTGGGATTAAATCATGGTAATTTGTAATATATGTCTACATCCTATCCTGTCACACCATCATTACTATCAATTTTACCTATTTTGATTTTCTATTTGTCTTTCCTCTATCTCTACTTTCTATCCAAATATGGTATCTTCTTTATATCTTATGGTATCAGTCTATTTGATACCATTTATTTTATACCCTAGTCCTCCCTATACTATATAAACCAACCTGATATAGTTTTGATTTTGTATTCTAACATTTATATTGTATCAGTCCAGCTAGTAATGTATTGTGTCAGTGAACATCTTTCAACTATATTGACATGGCTAATACTATTATCCTAGAGTTCAGGGTTGGTTTTGGTTATTGGAGTAGTATATATATGGGTTATATGTCATTTATAATAATAAATATCGTATTCATACACTTTACTTTTTCTCTCATTTTTTCCCTAAGGAATTATTGAAGAGATTTAGTAGTTTATAATCTTATTTTGGAGGTCTTGTCTTGTAGTGTCATTAAATCTCAATAGGAGAGGTCATCAATATTTCCTAACTAAATATATATAGGTATTCATACAACTAATTGAGGTATTCATCCAATAACATCCCTTTCAAAGCTCCACTTGAGCCAAAATCTAAGATTAAAGCATTGATGGGTCCACCCCAAATTAAGTATTTATATCAATATACTATTTTCCTTTACTTAGTAGATTACATATTTTTTATTAATTGTTGAATGTATGTATGTATCCTTTCTTAGGCTATTCCTTATATCGAATAAAATGGTATAGATATAGGTTTGCTTAAGCTTTGAATTTATCACCTTAGGTTTCATAGACCCCCATTTGGTTGGTCATTACTCCTTACCTTATTTACAAACACTTACCCATCATTTACTTTATTTTTACCCCTTTACAACCATTTACATCACTTGCATCTTTACAATCATAATTACAATAATTTACCTTTATTGAGGTATAGTGAGAGCTATATTGTTATGTCATAGGCTTTGGATTTATAACCCTTTCCTCTTGACATTTGATTTATAGGTTACCCTCTACTATATCTACAAATATCATAGATCATTAATACCCATAAAATATATGCATTCTCTATTTGATTGACCTTATTCAAGTCCTAGTTTATTGAGAGAATGAGGATAGTTGTGAGTCATCCTAGCCCTATATACATTCTAGTGAACTCGATGTGAATATTAACCCTCATTTGGTTGGATTCATTTCATGTTTTTCCTTTTAACTTATTAGTGACATCATCAAAATCATCACATATCTTTCAGTCCAACTATATCATCTAGCTTGATATAATTTATTAGTCTTAAAATTTTAACCAGCCAACCTATTACCATTCCATATTTTCTACCAACTATATCAATCAACATAATATTGTTTTGTGTCTTCTCCCATATGTATCATCTAGCCCAATACATATCCATGTGTTCTTATAATTGTATCAACTAATCCAATAAAATTTTATTTGACTAATTTCTATTTTTAACTTCATCAATTAGCTTGATACCATTTTGAGTGTTTTTTCATTTCATTTCATGTTGTATATTTTGTTTTTGATCTACATATTTTTTACTTATATTTTTTCATTTTTATACTTAGAACTATGTTCTGATAGTTGTAAAACTTTGTCATTATGGGGTAAGCAATCATAATTTTTATTAATCCATGGTATGAAGGGTAATACCTTAATACTCAAGTCATTAAACATCAATATTTATAGACCTTAGTTTCCAAATACCTCATGGTATATTGAAAACACCTAAGTTTTATTTTTAACCTATACAAAGTGTTTCATTTATTTTATTTTTTAGTGTACTAGTAAGTGGTTAGCCTTGGTAAGTCACTCTCAATGTACCTCAAAGATGGGATAGTATAGCTATGCGATGATAAAATCCTCTATAGTCAGTTCCCTTTTGGTCTTGTTCATTATTTATGCCTGGATTAGTATATTTGAGAGCCTACAAGTCAAACTTATCCTACTTAGTAATACCACCCTGCTTTGATTTTATTGCTACTTAGTTAAAATTATTAGATTGTTTACTTTTTAAATTATATCAGCCCACCTAATACCATTTTTACTCTGACACCTATAATGGCTAGCCCCATATAGTGATGTGTCTCTTCCAAATTACATAGGTTAGTTTACTATAGGTTTGTATCTCTTCATAAATGCACTGACCAAATTGATATAGTTTTATGTGTATTCCCATCAAGAAAACTAATATAATTTACTTATACCTACCAAATAAATTATCCAACCTAATACAGTTTATTTCTACCATCTTCTTACAAATTATATCAGCTAACTTGATGTAATTATTTTATATGACTATATTTTTTTACACATAAAATTAATCATTAAGTGATTGATAATGTTTATTATTAGAATCCTTACCCTTGCTTGATCTATTCTCCATTTCACTAAATCACAATCTATAAGAAATCCTTCTCTATATTTCAAGTATTGTAAACATCATACAGACATCCTTTTTTTATTTTCATTCATCTTTATTTGGCCCATAAGATCCTATAAAACCTATCCCCCAATTTTAATCTTATGGGACAAGTTTAAACTATACAGATAGGGTTCCATTATGGCCTTTTACCCTAGTGTGGCATTATCTCATATGCTCCAACAATCACTTTTTGAAATTGATTGATTTCAAAATAGATCTCCCATGTTTTTAGTAAAGTAAGTTAGTGAAATTATTCTAAATATTCTATTATAAAGACACATTAAGGCCATTTATTACAACACCATTTGATTTCTCTATAAATTGCACTATACATTGAGCAAAAGAAAAATACTTCATATTTCAACTCTACAATATTATAATAGTAGGGGATAAATCTAAATATTGTTTATTATAGTTCAAAGACATCTATTGTTAAAAGTTCCAATCAATTTTTTACCTATACTCATTCTAGTTTCACCATCACAAATCACATAATCACTCTAGGAGGGATAACTACATTGGATTGAGACCCATTTATACTATGTAGGTGGTGCTCAATTACAAAGTGTTTCTGATGCCAAATTGGCCATTCTTATTAACCTAATTCTATTACCCCTTTTGTTATCTAATTAATATTTGGTGCATGTGAAATATCTAAGGTTTTATATTTTACAAGCTTCCATGTGACAACATAGAACACTAATTTCAGTATTAAACCCTAGTAGGTGCTCAAATAAACCCATAGTAAAAAATGAGGAACATAGTCAACCAAGATGTGGTTGTAATAACCATACAAGGATGTAATGTGTATACAAGATAAAATGCATCTAACCTATAAATCAATTTTAGCTCAGAGAAGATAAATCACACTTACACTTTTGTGTGTTGGTATATTTATATAATCGGGGTCATAACCAAGATGGATCCACTATACCTAACTAAGGGGTCTCTTATCACAAAAACATCATTAGAGAGGGTTTTGAATCCCCTAGTCAAGAAATATCATGAAATAACCCTAGCTAGGTCCTATGTTTTCTATATATTCACAAAGTAAAATAAAATCTAACCTAGTGCTCACCAAATCTTATGGCATAAAATGGGGGTAATAAAAATAGAAGTAAACATCTATAAAATAAATAATTATGTAAAGATATAACCCTAATTTATGGATATATAAATACATTCAAAATTCATTACTTATGTTAATTATATCTATTAAAATAGAGAAGTAAAGTGAGAGATACTTACCTTGAAGATGAACCCATTGAGACTCACTCTCCCTTGGCCAAAGGTGCTTCACAATAGATTTTTATGGTTTGTAAGGATCACTAAGATAGGCCAAAAAATCTAAGACTTTCCACAAGACAAGATTATTCTCCAAGGATAAACCCTAAATAATAACTCCTCAAGTATAATGGTAGAAGAACAAATTGTAAATAAGTGAAAATGAATAGCTAAATTTGTCTCTCTAAGAAATGGCAAAAATGATGTGTATATATAGTTGAATCTAACCCTAAACCTTTTTGAAAGTTTTATTGATAGAGTTATCCCAATTCAACCTTGTATATATAATTTATAAAATTAAGTTAGGTCATAATCTAGGTTGGCCAATGCTGACTTAGACCTGTAACATGATAATATAATTTAAGTACATGGTCAGCCCAAGGTGGTAGTATTTGGTAAATTTCAAAAAGATTTTTTGGCTTAGATAAGGTTTGATAAAGGTAGTGAATTTTTGGGAGGAGTGTGTAATGGAGGTATAAAATCTTATGGAAGTGTATAAGATATTTTTTTTTTAGATTTCAAGTGGTGGTATATGGGATAAAAATTTTGTGAAGAACCAATGGTCTACCCACCCCTTTCTTGGTGCACCCTTTAAGGCATGCACCTAAATATATTAAGACTCGATAAAAAAGATAAATCATAATAATTTATAAATTTTGAAAATAATATGTGTATACATATGTGTCACTCAAATTGCATCACATGTCACTTAGGTGCAACATGGGATGGTGCTTCAGGAAAAGAACATAGCAACACACAATGTTGAAGCTAAATAAATTATAGTATTTTAAAGGATAAAATAAATAAAATTAAATTATTGAAATGAAATAAATGAATAATAAAATTAATTTATGCGTACATAGAATCAAATTTATCATTGGATAGTTATTTGTTGTCTTTATAGTTTTGATCTTGGAGGGCATAGAGATTGCTTTGGACAAACCCAAGGATACATAACTAAAGATAAAAAACAAACTTGGTAAGTTAAATATAAATAAAACATGTAGGCATGATGTACATGGAAATTTATAAATCTATGATGATAAATTTTAAGTTAAGACCAAATTACCAAGTCAAAATTTAGAGTAAATTAGTGAACTAAAAATCCAAGGCTACTAAATGACTGAAAAACTAAAGCAAGTAAACCTTAGGTAAGAAAGTCACTCAAACCAAATAAAATGAAGGATACAAGTCAAAATGGTAATCAAACATAAATTTTAAATTAGTTTTGTAAATTTGACTTATCAAGGCCAAATGTCACCCCTATAACTCAAAACTTTTCATGGCACTATTATAGGCCTCTACATGGTGGTCTAATATAGGTATGTTGGCATAAAGTGAAGGTTTTAAGAATTTTAATGATAAATTTGTATTTAAAAGGATATTAAAAAATCCCAAATTCATTAAACTACTTTAATTTTATGTTATTTCCTTAGTCATTAAGTTTCATACTTTGAAAATAACTTTTCATACAACATAAAGCATAAAAAATCCTTCAAAAGACTCCCAAGAGCCAAATTTGCCCATATAAAGATGTAAAAAGTATATTTTCATGTTCTAATATGCTATTTGACTCGTGGTATTTCTCTTCCTAACCTAAATTGGTGGTTTCAATATTTATTTGCGAATAACAGGTAAAAGAAAGGATATTTCAATGTGTTTCCATGCATAAGGATGAAATTATACAACCTTTTCCATTTATCATAGGTCATGATCATTAAGGATAAGTTATAACAAGTTTTATATAATAAATTTAAGGTCAAAATATCACAAATATGCTCAAAAATAATTCATGAGCACTACTTTACTTCTTTGCACATAGTGAGAGCCCTTTAGGTTTACAGGTGGTACGACTATGAGAGAGAAAATAAAGGTCTAAAATTTTGGGTAAATAAAGGGGTATCAAAAAATTTATAAATACAGAAAGTGTTTCTAAATTTGGTACTCTCTCTTTCATGAACCATCCTTTTTAATTCATGGCACTCACTATGTCTCCTTCATCCAAGCAGGCAATCAATTTTTTGAGTTTTCTCTTCATCTAGGCATCATGGTAGAAGAATTCAAGTTTTTGGAGTTTCTCAGGAGAATAAAAAACCTTTTCATGTAATTATTTAGTTCCTTTACACATTTTTGATGATAATATATATCTCAATAAGGTATACAAGGCAAATATGCAGTCTACAGGTAGTAAAGAGCCGTACGGTTCAAGAGAGAGAAAGAATTTCAAGAACTATTGGAATATTATTTGAAAGGGTCTCCTTTATTCATGTGTTATTCATTCAAGTATTCTCAAAATTATCCTCAAATATACATACCAAAAATCCATAAATGTTTTCTCAACATCTTCATGGAGTCACTATTTAGCATAAATTAAGGAAAGTTAGCATATGTTAAGGTTTTAGCAGACTCCTAGGTTTCCATTTTAGCACCATATACCTCCTTAAAAGATCTCAAAATTGATATATCTTGTAAAGGGTATGAATATTCCTAATTAAGACCCTAAATATGGTCTTGACCTACACTTCTCACATTCTTTTCACCTCCATTATGTTTCATTCCATTTCACTATCTTCTCAGTGTCTTCCATCATAGCATAAGCCTATATTTTCACTCCATCACCATTCTCATCTCCATGATCCATCATCATATCTCTACCTTCCACCCACTTTAAACTCATGAAAAAACTATCAATAAAGAGTCAAGGGTGTTTAATAAGCTTCATATTCATGTAAGTGTGGTCTATAGACCTTAAAATAGTGCTAAAGAAAGGGAAATCTCTACCTATAGCTAAGGAAACTCAGTCAAGTTATGTTTCATGAAGATTTTGTCTTAAAAACACTATAAGGCATGGTTATGCTTCAAAAAAAAATTAAATATATTATAAATTTTCTTAGAGTGAAGGGCAAGGTTAATAAACATTGTTTTGTAACCTTCTCAAGGTCCAAACTTGTACACAGTCTATACATAGTCATCTACAACCAAGCTAAAGAATGAGATGAGATCAAAGATGAAGACATGAGGGAAGATTATGTGGTTGAGAGAGATATTAACTTATTAAATAATTTAAATCAAGAATGATAACATTGGAGTGACCTTGGGAGGTTTTTAGTATTATTCAAGGCCTAAGACTTGTACTTAGTCCATACAAGATCTAAATTTCCACACACAGTCAGACTTAAAAGGGAGAAAATTCTATTTTCAAAGAGATGGAGTATTGAAAATGAAGAAAATAGTTTGATAAGGAGATGGATATTATATTTGTATCAAGGGCATACCATAAGTGAGAACCACACTCAGTTCAAGATACATTTCCATGGTGATCATCAACTACAATAAGATTGAGGAGTTCTTGAAATAAGCTAGTTGAGTTCACCAAGACTATAAAGAAGGATATTATCATGTATTTAAAATAAATGGGGTTTCTATATAGGTTTGAGAATTATATGGAATGGTGTAAAAATTTCTATCAAAATATGAATTTTGAATTACATGAAGACTCAGTCATACACCTCATAAACTATCACCTATAGCTATGATAACACATGCATAACTCCAACTATGAAGAGAATGATATCAAAATGGTCTAATGAAAGAGTTTCGTGTTAAAATTAAGGATTCATAGGAATAATTATTATGTGAATGAGGTTAGATTATGAATAATATTGTTCTAGGAAAGGCTACAGTTAAGGTCAAATTCATGAAAATGTTCACTTATAGCTATATTAAGGATAATTTAATCTCATATATCCATATACTCTCAATATGCAATGAAAGATACTTATAAATCAATGAGTGAAATTATGAACTGAATTATGCAAGTCAAGTAAAAAATTTAAATCTCCAAAAAATTTCAATACCACTAAAATTATTGTTAACTCATGAGAGAAAGTACACAGGCCTGTACGAAATAAGGTTTTGTATGAGCCTAATAATACCCTTAAAGAGTGAATATGATAGAGAAGAGGATGAGATGAGGTTTAAAGTTACTTTATGGGTTTTAAAAGAACCAAGAGATGATGAAATAGTTACCAAACACTTACAATATCATCAAATCACCTATAATAGTGTTATGACAGTCATGTCACTGAGATTCTTTGAAGATACATGGTTTTTTATTCGATATATAATACTAAGTTAATTATGAATCAAAACCATTATAAGAGGGATTATCATATAATTAAAAAATACTTTTTTTACTCTTATACTATATAAAAGTTGGTTAAAGAAGGAATACTTGGTCATAGGTCTTATGAGATAGGAAAACATAGGCATCATACTAGTCAATTTTGGTAAAAATCATCTACAGGCCTCTATATACAAAATTCAAGTATGAAAATTGGTATAGTTTATCATAATTATTTGTTATACCTACCTATAATATTGGTTAGGTAATTTTAAGATTATAATTATACACTATTTTAACACAGTCACCCACATGTCTTTAGTAGTAAGAATTGGAGCTAGGAGAGGATTTTGGAAGCTACATGCATAATTGATTGTTCAACCTCATGGGAGGGTTTTTGAAGTATGAGAAGGTGATTTTTAGTCATAAAATACATGTTTATAATAGTTATACTCATGAATTCCATACAAATCATGCCCATGAGGGCTAATATAGTCAAGCATGCCTAAAACCCTTAAGAGACACAGTCATCATTTTAAACTCTTCCATTGGCTTTCTATTCATTTAATGAGCATTATGATAGTGTGTATGGCCATTAAAACCTTAAATGATTTATTGGAGTGGATATAATGTATAAAATTTGTCTTTTTTTACTTTTAAACCTTGTTTACCGCCTACATAGTTCATGATAACCACTGGAGACACCTTTTCACCACATAGACATCTTGATGAACCTTTTGCATGGGAGATTTTGATTATCATGGTTGTTTATTGGGTCAAAATAATACATAAACATGTCAATAAGTTTACCATCAGGGGTTTGTACGCTATAAACAATTGCTAAGAAGCTCTGGACCCTTAAAACCCTTACAAAACCCTAATAACTACCCGATGGAGGAAATTGGCATAATATGCATCCAGATGGTGGGTTTAATCTATGAAATGAATTTTTTAGGCTTATAAACTCACTTGATCACCTCTATGAACTATTGGTTGACACATGTAGTAATCATATTGTAAGGAATAGGCTAAATAAGGTTATTTTGAACTTATAAGCAAGAAAAGAAAGGGTAATTACATAATAAATGGATTTGAGAAGAAATATGGGGTCTAAAAATTCTTAATTAACATTTTTATATCCATATACATGGGTTATTTTGGTCATTTCCATAGGCAGATAGGTTTGTAGGTCAAAATAATAAGTTGTTTGTATATAAGTGTAAGAAGAATGGTTTGATCAAGACATTTCCATAACTCCAAAGCATCATATACAAGTTATGCATGTTATAAAAAATATAAAATATCCTTTAAAACTAATAATAAATTCAAAATCATGAACAACTATGCATACACCTATGCTTGTCCTTGACATCTCTAGACAAGGTCATCAAGAAGGGGTAGTAAGAACCAAAGCAAGGTCAAGAAGGCACTTAAAATCACCATGAATATCATAATAGGTATTTAAAATATATTTATGCAAATTTTAATCCATAAGAGAAGCATTATCAGTGATCATCTTAGCCAAAGAACACTAGATGCTACCTAGAAAGCTTATTTTCCACTCTAAGAGGTGACTTTATTAGTGCTCAAAATTGCATTGGGGTAATTGGGCCCCTATCACTTAAATTCCTGCATCCAAACTAAATGAGTGTTAATTTTCAATCTCTTTCCCCAACCCTTTAGAAGGTTTTAATATATGTTTGAAATTAATCATCTCCTATGTCTTGCTAGGTGGAAATGCTCTTACACTCCTAGCTGAACTCTCTAGGAGCATTTCCTGAAGATAAAATATATTCTTAATATTTGTAGAAGTATCCTTGATGCACCTTCATTGGTTTCAATGCTTAAGTTATGAAAGTATTTTTGGGTATTGAGAGAATCTTGCACTCCTTCTTATATCAAAAGAATGGTGTGAATGTAATTAAGTGATTGAAAATTTAAGCTCACATCTGGTTGGGATGCGTGGTAGAATCTTAGGGTTTTAAGTTTTGGGTCCTTTTTAAATAATATCCCAATTGGTTTTTATTGGCAATGTATAGAAAATTCTTAGGAAATAATGACTAAGCAAATAAGTTAAAGAGGATGCCACATGTTAGCTCCTCATGATTTTTGAGTTTTGATCCTTATCTAAAGATCATGCTATTTTCCTTTTTGATGGTCAAGGTTCAAAATGTATTTGAGGTGTGATCACAAAAACATGTAAGGAATATTACATACATGTGGTAATTTTTCAAATATTTTGATAATTGGGCCCCTTTTAAATATCAACTCACTTGAAAGTCGAGCAAGGTTTAAGAGGTCCCTAGAGGCTTGAGTACCCATGGTGATGACACATGGCATTTATATGCTCCATTAAAGACTCAAGATGTATTACACCAATGTACTGAGGTAATTTATGGGTGATAAGGTGTGAAAAACCCCTGTGAACATGAAAAGTCATGTAAAGGTGAAACTTGCTTAAGCGGGTCCACATGTTACAAAGAAGGATGTCAACATGCCTCCCTTCATTTTCAAAAGATTGCTTGAGTGATAAATATAGTAGTTATTAATTATCCATTTCACTTCAAATAACTAATGGTAACCCTAATACTAAAGTGTGAGGGATTATAACTAAGCATTTCTCTTCATTTAAATTCACCCTTTGCATTTAGAGCTAATACTCATGCCTTCAAGTGATCTGTGTGCAAGAAGCTACTTACAACATGAAGACCAGTGATCATAGTGAATTACTCAAGAATTTTCTAATTACATCTATGTGCAACTCTTGTGATTACTATAAATTATTCCTCGACTTTCTATTTTTGTGTTCCTAAAGAGAGTTTGAGGGTGTTTAGAGAGTTATTAGTGTGAAGAGTTCATTCTATCTTTTGGTATTACATTTAGTGAGTAAGGAAGAAATGGATTCATCTTATACAATAGTGAAAAGCAATATTACATCCAGTCTAGATGAAATTATGGAAATAAATATTCAAGGGTTAGATTTCATAACTTTATTGAATGTTTTACAGTAGCCAATTCATCTCCCAATTATCACCAACCTTGATGCGAGTTACATGGTCCCTACGATAGCATTCCCTTTGGTTACCTCGTGTCCTGAGCTGGTTATTATATGTGCCTAGGTTATCACCTAGACACCAAGTCTATTATGTATGTGAGTTAATCAATTGTATGTTGATTCACACCCAAGGCCCTTAGCACCATGCATGGAATCCCTCCCCAACTTGATAGTATCATGCTTACCATGGAAGAGTGTCGATAATATGTGGAGACACATGATAAGATGCTATGGGACATTATGAATTATTTTTGGCTTTCAAAGAAGAGGCAAAATGTCTCCTAATTATCAAGAAACCTAAAACTAATAGAATTCAATTAGTTGCCTTGGTATATTATTGCCTTGAACACTAGGGTCTATGAAGTACCCATCATAGAAAAGTTTGAACCATGGATGTTTTCAATCCTCATCTATGTGTTGGAATGGAAAAATAAGTTGGAATGGGAAACTATCTTGAGCAATAATTTACACAACCAAATTATTCAATTACATATTGCAATATTTTCGAAGGAGAAATTCATGGGTACCTTTTATATGTCTTCCTATTTGATGTATATCTTGGTATACAATAAGACCTTCACAGGTCTTACCAAGAATATTTTAGGATTAAGGATATATGATATTTACCCAAATGTCACTTTATAAGGGTTCAAGAGAAACTATTGTAGAGTATACAATCATTTCTTCAATGCTATGATGAGCATTTTATTCCCCCTGAGAAGTCTAAATAGAATGACCAAGATAGCCTAGGAAATAATTGATAGATTTGGTGGCTCATATATTCAATTCAAAATGTTCACATAAATCAAGGTGAGTGGCTATTTAGGAGCCCCTCACAAATTTATAAGGTATGTGGATGATAAATTTGATGTCATGGAATTGTGTAGATAAATGGTAAACCCACATGAAATGATTGTAGCCAAGAAATTAAACATTCCTTTCAAGTTCCTAATGGAAATAAGATATTACACATGTCCTTCTCTATCTAAATAAAATGAATTAGAGAAGGAAATGGGATTATATAGGATTGTCAAAATGTTACCCAGACCTAAATATGATATAAAATGGTCGATACATACTACAATAGGTGTAACCTTACACCAATCACACTTTGAAGATAACTGATCTAACTGCACCACTGAGAGGAGGTTATAAAAATAGATTACATGAGACTCATTATGTAGTAATTACTCACCTATATAATTTCCTGCATCCCCAAAGACATGATGGATGACAAGATGATAATGGAATTAGTATCTATAGAAAATAATATTGAAATATAGCCTATAGCTCAGGTACATTTCACTACCAAGGAAAATAACTCCATTATATGGAGGGATTTTCCTATTATGAAGAGAAAATTTATTTGGCTAAAGGAGCTTAGGGTCAACCTTGGTATATATGACACCCCCACCCTTCATGAACTTTAACAGGTTGTGGAAATCAAGGCATTCCTGCCAGCATACATGGGTGATCCTTCAGCACCATCAGTAGTGGCAAGAGGTAAGGGGAAGTGAAAGGTGAATGATGTTGACTTCTCTAAAAATATTGATGTAGAATCAATAATGGTCATCTAATCTAAAATAGGGATGTCATTTTCAAAGTTGACAAGACTAGAAGAGGACTGGGATAAAATAATCAAAAGAGGGGTACAATTAGCTAGTGCCACTCCCATATCCATTGAAAATGAGGGAGCTTACATGATTTTAGTTATTCAATATATTTGCCCACTTACCCCACCTACACAACAACTATTCTTCAATCATTCCCCAAAACCTTACATAAGGAAGAGAGGAAGAGTGGAATAATTGGAGTAACCAAGGCCTAAGAGAATAAGAAAGCATTGCAACCTCCAATGGGGAACCCCAAGAAAAGTAAAGAGGTAATGTTCAAGGACCTGACCCTAAAGGAAACCTCTATGAAGCCACAAGAAGATAAGTCCTCATATGCCCAAAAGTTAAGGGACATGAATGATGAAGAGGATTTAGATGAGGTAACGCTAATCATAGAGGTAATGAACAAACAATAGGCTTTCACTCCTTCCCAAGTGAAGACTAGACATAGAATTCTGAGGGAAAGACCATAGACTTTGGTAAAACCTTTAGCCATGGGATTGTTCAAATAGTTTGGACCCTTAATATTGGAAGGCAAAGGTGATGAAGAAGATGTTTTAGCTTTAGATGATCCTTTTTCCTTTGATGATGTGTTGCAAGTTGGGATTGAGGTAGCTATATAGGTTTGATCCCCCCAAGAAAAGGAAATGATCTCCTTGGACACAAAGACATTTGTATAAAATGTTATCACCCAACCATCAAGCCAAGACAAGGGTGATGAAATTAGGAATGTATAAAAATATAGAGATGAAATTGAGAAGGACCTAATGCATGATGATCAAGCCCCCACCAATAATGAGAAGGTGGGAGTATAGAAAGAGGAAAAAATAGATGTTACTATAGTTATCAAAGTAGCATCATAGGTTCTTCCCCCTCTAATGGTGCTAAGCTTGGCACCAGAGTAAGAAGTTGATATTGTAGAAGGTAGGGAATCAAGCCTATAAATGGGTTCCCCTACCCCTTTAAAAATAAATAAGTAGATAAATTGGATAAAACTATTGTAATAGGAGTCTCTAAAGGTAATACCTTAATTAAAGTACCCTAAAGGCTTCTCCCTCATATTAAGGTCCATGGTCCTACTAAGCATAAAGATGTTGAAGCTATAATTGGTGAAGATTTGCCCAAGGGTGACAAGGAGGACACCATAGCTTCCTCCATCTAGGTTTCCCAACCAAGTATAGAGGGAAAACTAGTTGCATAACCTTCTACTCAACCCAGAGAGTAGGGAAGTTTCATAGATAAATTGTTCTTGGAATCCCAATAGGTTGGGGTTAATTTTGAAATCCTAGAGCAGATAGAGCTAGGAAAAAAAAGGGAGCAAGGAGTTGATGAAAAGGATACCGAGTCATAAAGTAATGAGGAGGCTAATAAAATTGTGTTAGGCTTGCATCCTACTCCATCGACACTTCCCTTAACCAATATTCTAGTGACACCACCATTTAGTGCATCAAATCTAGCATCAAGGTCCATGACTCCAATGGGATTCTAGACCAGACCCTTTATTTGGATCAAAGAACAAGTTAAGGATAAATGGGACCTCATGAAAAAAATGGGGGATATATGTAATGTAGATTATCTTGGCATACAAGGCCAAGCCCTTTAAGAAATCCAAAACACACTCGTGAACCACTTTTAATGAGACAAGGGAAAGAACACAAGAAATAACTATTCTTCCACTAGGAGATACAAAGAAGGATGCACCCCTTGAGACATATGTAGTGTATAGATATGATCTAGGGGATATATCAATGAATGAAATAAAACATAGCTCACGATTCTTGGAAATTAAGGTGGTGCACCAAATGGATAAGGATAAATCTTTGATAGAGGATTTTAAGGCACAGAACCAGGCCATGATCTAGTACTTGCAAAAGCTACTAAGTGTGCCCAAGGTAGCAACTCCAGCCATGATCAAGGCCCTATATGCTCGTATAATTTCCTTAGGTGCACTTGATTTTAGCCATGACAAGGACTTGAAAACTAAATACTAGGCCATAGAAGATTATAAAAAGGATTTGAAAACTTGAGCCAAAGAAATAATAGATGACATACTAGATAAACAAGGAGAATGTGATTCCTAAATGTTTATGTACAATTCAGACATCAAAAATTGAGATAAAATAAAGATGAAGTTGGATGAGATTTTTAATATGGGAGTTGATACTTTAATAATAGAAAATATCATCTCCTTGGATGATCATAAGCAGCCCAAAGAGTTTTATCTAGTGATTAATAATTTGTTGGTGGTGCTTAAGGATGGAATGTTTGATTTAAAGAGAGAAAAGTAGTCTCTCTCAAATGTAGAGAAGGCTATTGAAGCTGTTGTTGTCTCTAAATATTTCACCCTAGAAGAGGGTTATTCAAGACTCCTCCATATTTGGTAAATGTTGGGACATTTCCAAGCATGTGGGTGTGCCTATAAGTGGAAATTAATCTCTAGGTTGAAAGGGATAACTCCCTATATAAACTTTTTTATGAAATAAAAATACTAAACCAACTTGTATAAATGAAAAGAGTCAGAAGTTTGCATAAATGAAAAGCCTAGTCTAAAATGGTGATACACCAAGAATTAGTATCCACATATATGCCCTATACTTATGCACAATACAACATAATATAGTCTTTACATCAAGCTCTAGAAGATTCCAACATAAGTATTTTAATGTAGAGACAAAATGAATGAGATCACACATGGTAAGTAACTGGAAAGATAACATGTATAGTCCAGAAAAGGGTTACACATATGCAAAATCTCATATAGCTAAAATACACTCTACATGACCTGTTGGATCAACTCTTTGCTCAAAAGCATGAAGGATAGAGAATAGAAGGATAAAACATCACTTAATATCACTCTATGTCTCTTGCATGCCTAGGAAAATGTCTAGAACTTAGAAATAAAATAGACTTATGCTTCTTTGCTCAAAGGCAAGAAAATGGCCAAACATTCTAGCAGGGCTTTGGCATAATATCTATGGATGATAAAACAAGAGCCCAAGGGTCCTATTTATAGTAAAAGAGGGAGAGAAGAGAGAGATATTAGGCACAAAAATAGAATCCTCCAAAATGGTTTACCATCTCCATCTTGGCGAAAATAATTCTAGTTTCTCTCTCATTCAATTAGAGTTTGTCCTTTTTTATTTGCCCTCTTGAAATGACCAGGATCACTAAAAACAATAGTGATATGACCCTCCATAAGAAATGGCTTGAATCACTACTATGAACGTTAGATTCTTCCTAAAAGCTTCCACATTTTTCACTACAGACCCATTCAAGTTTTTTTAATGTCTTTACTTATAAAACTTATAAGTCAAGCATGTTGGGAAACTCGATTTGCACTATCAAGGTTGCTTGATTTTTTGATTTTTTTTTGTTGCTTCTATTTATAAAATTTTATAATAAAAGCTCTTTTGAAAACCTAATTGTACTTTACTTAAGACCCTTTTGGGTTTTTCGAGTCCTAATCCTTGCTTGCTCTTTTGGATTCTTTAAGGCTCCTTATTTATAAAATTTATAAGTCAAGTCTTTGATAAATCTCAATTTGCACTACAGAGTCATTCAGGTTTTCCAAGTGACTTCACTTTTTGCTTGAAGACTTTGGTCGTGAACTTGGCATCTTACATCACTTCACTAAGTTTCACCTTAATGGCTAGTTCCTTACATTAAATTTGAAGGCCTATGGCACATCATCAATGTGAACCCAATGATTAGTTAGCCACCTTGAATTTGACATCCTACAGCATGTTATGTCTTTAAACCCCAATGACTAGTTGGCTATATCAAAATTAACATTCTATGGTACATCATGAGAATCCATTTGGGTTAGGCTTATTGTTTTGAATAATTTTCCTAAAGTAATTCCTTTAGACAATTTCTTTGAAGGAATTCCTTTGGGAATTTTGGCTTCTAGGTAATGACTAGTTTCTTTCAAGAACTTTTCTTAAAGGATCCTTGGGAAAGTGTCTTTCAAAAAAGTTTTGAAGGACACCTAGGTAGGGGCGCAAGGTCCCTTCATAAAATTTCAAAGGTAATTTCCAAAGGAAATGGCCCTTTGAAACTTGTTTGAAGGGCAGGCTATGGACAAATGGCCCTTCAGGAAAAATATCGAAGGGTAACCTTGGAGAAAATGGTCAAAAGTGACCCTTTGGGAAAAACCTTGAAGGGTGATTAGATAAAATGTCCCTTTAGATTTTTCCAAAGGGAACTTTTTCCTTGGTCTTTACCGAATGCCCCTTCATATTTTTTTGAAGGGTCACTTAGATAAAAAGTGTCCTTCGGTATTTTTCCTACAAGGTCACTTGGAGGAAGAAACGAGGCAAAGTGCCCTTAAAATTTTTTTTGAAGGTTCACTTAGACAAAAAGTGCCCTTAAAAAAAAATTTGAAGTGTCACTTAGATAAAAACAAGGCAAGGAAAAGTGCCTTTGTAAAATTCTGAAGGGCACTTCAGAGGGAAGTGGCCCTTTGAAACTTTTCTGAAGGGCACTTCAGGGCAAAATAAAATGAGAAAGGCTTAGAAAAAATATCAAAGGAAAACAACAAAGGGGAAAGGCAAAGAACAAGGGGGAAGAGCCTAAACTATGAGAGGTCAAAGGGAAAATACAAACAACAAAGAAAGTGAACAAACACAAAAAATGAGCAAGGGAGAAACAAAAAGAGCCAAAGGGAAAACATAAACTGGTCATGCAAAAAATGGTCAATAACCACCCTGAGGTAGATGGTGAACCTTGATGGTGCATGTGAAATGAAGGAGGAAACATTATATATTAACCTAAAAAGCTTCATTTATGTACCTCATAGAGCCTTTGACATCTATAATATTAGAGAGTTGGTGTCACTTAAAAAATCTTGTGACCAAGTAAAATCATCAGTCAGGAAAAAGCAAGTAATGTTCAAGAGGATTGTGAGTTGGATTGAGGAATATAGTACCAAATTCAAATACCAAGTTGGCCCAAACCAAAATATTCTTGTCACCATAATTGAAGGGTATACTGCATACAAAAATAAGTTGTTAAGGGACTCGGTCATCAATGTTGATTATGTAACATGACAAAATACTTTTGTTCCTTCTGAGCTGGCATTATATTTTTCCTCTTTTCCTTCTTTCCTTCTCTTTCTTTTTTATTTACCCTTTTCTCATTTACCATTGCAAAACCATTGTACCTTTCCAATTAGTGGCATGTCCCTTTTGAAGTTATTTTGTTTGTTGTTTTATTTAGGAAAGGGATATCTTTGTTTGCTATGCAAGTGGATAAAGGTTTGTTTTTTCCTTCATAGGATTGATCTCCATGTGTATAACTAAAAATATTCCATCATAGTGGAGTATCAAGTTTGTCATCATCATACAGGCATGAGCATAATCCAAGGAATCATATTTGTTACACCATTGAATAGACTCTAGGCCCATGAAATAACTATCACACTAGAGCATCTTCAGGAATATGTTAGGCATAGCTAGAATTGTATAAGTAAAGGGGGTATGTCCATTTACAAAGGTTGGTAAAATTTTTGAGTTTGAAGATATAGTTTGGAGACTCTTTTCTATGTGATTTTTTTGTGCCAAATTTATTTCTATTGTAAAATCATTGGCAAGCTCTGAGAATATTCAAGATGTTTCCCTTATTATAGAATTGTTTCACATATTGTTCTATTATATAATTTTCAAGTCACATTGTATTCAGTTTTGATTTAGTTCTTAAATGAAACCTATCATGGTTTATCATTCCTTTTTTTTTTTGAAGTATAATGTTCTATTTTACATGTTTGGTAGATTGGTTATCTAATGTATTCTTATTTGTGGTAGTCATCTAGGGTATGCAATCAAAATATAAAATCCTTTCTAATTTGAAACCTAGGAACAGAGCATTGATAACCTTTTTAAGGGTAGTCCTAGGTTCATGAATTCATTTGGAGTGAATTATTGAAGGTTGATTTGTATTATTACTAATAACCTTTTGAAGGTCATTTGTGCATGATTTTATTTTTACCTATTTCTAAACTAAATAGCATTTGTGAATGAAGATAGTATATCTCTTTTATGAACTCTTTCATGCTCACTTACTTGTCATCCACATATTTATCTATTATTCAAACAAATACAGTTTCACCCTATTTTAACTTATAGATAACACATTTTTTTCATATCATAAGTGTTATTTGCATTGCAAACACATGAGATCTTATTTACTTTGAAATGTTCTTGTAGCTTGTGCTTGAAATCCTAGCACTTCATATTTCATTTGACCCATGATGTTGAGTATTTTACATGATATAAATTGTATTCATCTCATCACCTATCTTTAATAGCTTGTGTATGACATAAAGCATTTATGCATTTTGTGTGACAACCCTCCACAGGTAAAGTGTACAAGTCTGGTTATGCTTTGATCATATTTCCATTTTTGTACCAATAATCCCCATGAAGATTTAAGTGTTAAATTCATTCATGTGAGAAAGCTACCTTAGTATGTCCTCTCACCTTAGTTTAGGTAGAGCCAAAAGTGGTGAGGAATTAATCATACCCTCTGTAGATGCCTCCTAGTCATTTCCTTCAATCAGTCCTCTTTATATGTTAAACCCTTCCCTAGCCATAATGACATATTTAGTGGTTACTCATTTCAGTTTACCATTCTTATCAAGAATGTAAGGTTGAATGTTAGGGGTGTACAACTAGGAACCAACACTTTTTTGGCACCATTGTTGGGGATCAATTTTGTCACCTTTGTCACAAGAACATGCTTACAGAAGAGTTATAAGTGTTTTATTTGTTTTTATCTCTATTGTTATTACAATGATATATTTTTATTAAGTTCATTTATGTCTTTAAAACCTTATATATGACTCCATTGAGGATATTCAACCCTATTTTGAGAGAGATACTCAATTTTCTTAGGGTTGTTTTCAATATTTAAGGGTTAGTATCTCATTTATTATTATGTGTAGCTTAGTTTTTTTAGTATATAAGTTTTTATTCTAGTGGAAACTCCATTATATCAAGGTTTAAGGATCAATGCCTAATATATGTTCCATTCTCTATTTTGAATAATATTCTTTAGATCTGTAAACCTACAGGGTACTAGGTCTTCCCTTTAGAGGAACCCATCAAAAGAGTTTGTCCCTGAGTTAAAATTACATCCAAGAGAAAACAAGTGTAGAAACTTATTTTGGGCTAGATCCCAAGAAATAAAATAAAACTTGATCAATTCATTCCCCATTATATTTACCCTATTTTTTATAATATCACTTTGGCTGAAGGATACCACATAACTTCTGATAAATCTAAACTCCTCACTAGTCAAGCTCCTTCTCCATAAAAGAGTCTTTTTCCTCCTACTTGGCCATTAATCATTCACATTATTTCACCTCTTTCAATTCCTCCACATAATATTCATCCTAAACCATCCCCTAGTTCATCTTCATCTTTAGATTTAGAGATGGGAGACAGTGACTTGAGGAGAAAGATGTTTAATGTAGACAATGATAATGATGGAGATAATGATCAACATTGGCTAATAGCTGTATACTTTTTATCATCCCAAGGTTTAAACCTATTAATTTTAAAGGCATTCCTAACTTCCCTAATGAGTTCCCTATGAATATTATAAATATACTACCTAAGTTTCAATGGAATAATGCAGTGTCTAGGGAATAACATCTAAAAGCCTTCTTAAATGTCATTGAGGATTATGAGATAGATTTGGAAGATGTATGTATAAAAATATTTGTGAACACACTTGAGTATGAGACTAAGGAATGGTTTAAATCCCTCCTCAATAGATCAATAGACACATGGTAGGCTATGATTGATGCATTTAAAATGCAATATGTTGATAGTATAGATCCTAGATTCTTACTTATCGACTTTGAGAACCTCAAGAAGAATCTTAATGAGTGTGTGAAGGAATTCAAGTCTAGATTTAGTAAGGTAGTAATGAGGATAAAAGAATATATTATACCTAGTGGTGTTTCTTATTTGATTAAGTATTGTGATGCATTCGATAAGAAGGCATCCTATTATCTCAGAGATAAAGCTACCATAAATTAAAGGATGGTTTTTAATTTGGCTATCCAAATAGAAAATAATATCAAAGCTGAGGGTAAGCCTTTGAACAAGAGGGTTGATGTCAAGTTGGTGAATCTTTATAGTCCTCAATCATCCCATAAGAGTGTAGACCTAGAGGAAAAGGTAAGACTTTGGCCACTATAGTGAAGGAAATCTCTTACAAATTGGTTAGAACTGAAAAGGGGCTATCTCAGGGTCCTACTAACCATGATGATAAGAAAAACCCTAAGAGAGATGAAAAGAATCATCCCCAAGATCATGGTCAAGGTAGGCCACCATTCCAATCCAAAAGTAATGATAGAGTAAAAGGCCTAGCAAGGGATGATAGACATGAGAAAAATTAGAACTAGGGAAATGGAAGGGAAGTACTGAATCTTTTAGCTACAAAAATCAACATAGTTGATTGTGACATTGACTGGTGTGATAAATGTTTCCTTCCTCATCCCCCTTATGGCATAATTGGTGATTGTGGTCAAAATATATATGAATTTGAACTTTCATCCAAAAAAGATAATATCTAAATTGTTGACTTCTAGGAAATGGAAAGTTACACTTTCAAAGAGGAAGCTGTGAATATCTTAATTGTCTCTAATTTTGAGGATACCCCAGTATATGAATGTTTTATATTCCAATTTGATGAACCAGTTATGATGGTAGCCTCTCCATAAATGGATTTGATGAGTGCTACCACTACTCAAGCATTCTGGAAAGCATGTGAAAAGGTAAGGGTCCCATTCCCAGATTTTGTCTATGAAATAAACATGATGCACTAGTATGAGTTACTAGTTCATGAATTTCATTTCCTAAGATAAATAATGAAATAAAAATATGGAGACTCCCCTCTATCAATTTAGGATTGGTAGTTGATGATCCATGATAAAATTTATCAAGAAAAGGAGTATAATTTGAGAAGTAAGGACCAAAGTACTCCCCCACAACATAAATATTCTACTGCCCTTAGAGTAGAGACTAAGGAAAAGGGGACCACAAAGAGTAAGGACACCTAAGATTCCACCAAGCCTAGTTCTTCACCCTATAATGTCAAACCAATAAATACCTAGGGCAAGAATTGAACTCCTTTATTGTCTATCATTCCTAAGAAGGATGAACCTAGGAAGCCTCCCTTGAAAAGTTAATTTAGGAATGCTAGTTCCCTTACTTCTATTTCCCTAACTCTTGAAGTATACATCCCAAATGAAAATGTTACAAGCCTACCTGCTAATACTCCTTTGCCCAAATATAGTATTTGTGATGTGACCCATGTATTAAGTCAAATAAAAATTTGTAATACCTTTTATAGAATTGCTTATAATCTTGGAGCATAGGAAAAGAGCTTTTGAATATTTTGGATTCACAAAAAAAATCACTGCCAATGAAATTATTGAAGCTAAGCTTCCTCTTGCTCTCTTTATGAAGGGTGAGAATGCCTCAGGGTCTCTTGGCAATCACCTGAAGGTATACTTGGGAACAAAATTAGTAGAGATTCATATGGATGTTGACCCATTATATACCACCTTGATAATTAATGGGCTAATTGTCCATAATTTCATGTTTGACTCTAGTGCATCTTTTAATATCATGCCACTATTTATGTTGAATGAGCTTTGCATAAGGATTACTAAAACATATGGATGATGCCTTACTATGGATTCTAGATAAGTATTTATTATTGGTGTAGTCAAAGGATTGGTGGTGTAACTCACGCAATACCCCAACAAAGTTTTAAGCATGGATGTCATTGTTGTAGATTGTCCAACAAAGTGGGGTATGTTGTTATCCAAGAAATGGGTTGCTAGTATTGGAGGTAGTGTTTATATGGATCTATCTTATGCCACTATACCAATGGATGTGAAAATAGTTCACTTAAACTATGAGCCATAAATGCTCCATGTCTTATAGGATCCTAAGTACTAATTGAATGAAGTGTTATATGTGGATATAGACATTGGGAGTTTTGTGGGAAGTGTTGAGTACATAGAGATACCTCCTAACTCTAGTGTCAATGATGAATACTCCATCTAGATCATGCATGTTTATGGATCATGATCAAGTATCAAAAATGGGGTTAGGTTGTTTTTTATACCCCTAAGGGTCAGGTTTATAATTACTCTCTTCAATTGGCCTTTGAGTGCATAAACAATATTACAAAATATGAATCACTCCTATTTGGCCTCCAGAACACTCAAGAATATGAATTCAAGAAGTTAGTAGTTAAGAGTGATTTATAAATAGTGGTGAAATAGGTCTGAACTATTTACATCAAGAAGCAGAAAAGGTTGAAGTAGTCTCAAAATGTTGTATGGGACTGTTTGGAATGGTTTGATGCTTTTAATATTAAGTACCATGCCCAATAATTTAATCACATGGTAGATATACTAGTGAAGAGGGATGTAGAATTTAAAGTTAAACATGGAAGTCCTAGTGAGTATGAGGTTGAGTAAGACCCTTTGTCCTAGTTAACATCGATCATTGGCAAGTATTTGACAATGATGACCAAATAAAGAGGTTTATGTGTTGTGTGGATGAGTTTGGGGGAACCATTATAGAGTGGGACTCTATGGTATATATTTTTTAAGGAAAATAAACCTTTTATGGAAATGAAATAATCTAATTAAGGACTAATACTATCCTCAAGGGATTGGCTAGTCTAGAGATAGCCTTTGATGGAGATGATAGAGTCAAGTTTAGAAACATTTCTATGTCAAAAGATGTGAATAAAATTAATATTAGGATAGCAAAAAGTCCAAGGAATATTTCACTCAATAATCACTTGAGTGAAAGGGAAAATGGAGCATTCATCATGATATTAACAAAGTACCAAGATTGCCTAGCATGGTCATATTTAGAGTAGAAGGCTTATAGGGAAGATTTGTTCCAGCATGTTATTCCTCTTCACCCCAATGCAAAACCATTCCACCAAAATTAGCAGCCTATTAACCCCATATTAGCCACTAAGATGTAGAAATAATTGAAAAAATTAAGAGATAGTGGGATCATTCAACCCATCAAGTATTCATCATGGGTGGTGAACCTTGTCCCTATCAAAAAGAAAAATGGAGATATCTAGCTCTGTGTTGACTTTCAAAACATAAACAAGGCTTCTCTAAAGAATAATTATCCATTTCCTAACATGGATAACATACTCTAATATGTCACCAGATCTGAGCTATTATCGACTCTAGATGGATTTTATAGTTATAATTAGGTGGTGGTAAAGGAATCTGAAAGGTCTAAGATGACTTTCACTACCCAATGGGATACCTATGTGTATATTTGAATGCCTTTTGGTTTGATGAATATAGGTGCCACTTTATAAAGAGATATGGATGTATCCTTCATTGGATTAATCAACCAATTCATTATTGTATATTAGGATGATGTTACAGTGTATTCTAAGAGGAGAAGTGACCACTTCACACATTTAGAACAAATACTTTTCAAATGTAAGGAGTTTGGGATTTCCCTCAATCTTAGAAAATGCCACTTTGGGGTATAAAAGGTAAAGTTACTGGGACATATTATGTCCCAACAAGGTATCATGATAGATCTTGAAAGGGTGGAGGCCATTAACAAAGTACCCATTTCATAGACTAAGAAAGGTATTCAATCCTTCTTTGGCCAGATTAATTTTGTTAGATGTTTTATTTGAAACTTTACAAAAATTACCCTACCTATCACTTCAATGTTGGAGAAGGATAAAAATATAAAGTGGGAGGAGAAGGCCAACTGATTATTTCAAGATATCAAAGCTACCTTGAAAATTACCTCAGTGCTTGTTAGTCTAGAGTATAGAAAAGATTTCCAAATCTTTTCATGTGCCTCTATACACATTATTACCATAGTGCTGGTACAAAATAATGATGAAGGTCATGAGTAGCCAAATACCTATTTCATCAAGGTGTTACAAGGATCTGAGATAAGATATATAGTAACAGAGAAACAAGCCTTTGCCCTTTTAAAGGCTATTAATAAATTCAAAACCTAAATTTTAAGTTTGAAGATTATGGCCTGTGTCCTTCACACAATGGTGAAGGACATATTAACTCAAAATGAATCGACTAACAAAAGGTGTTTATGGGTAAATAAACTTTAATAATATAACCTAGAGATATAGACTACTAATTTGGTCAAAGGTCTGGGTCTAGATAAGCTAATGATTGAGGCAAATTTATAGGTTATGGAAGTAAATAATATAGAAGGGGTGGTTGATCCCTAAATCTAAGTATAGTAAATATCCATGGTATAAAGACATAGTATATTATCTAAAGACTCTAAATTTTACCTCTCATTTAAATAATAATCAAAGGAGGACATTGAATTTAGTATCCCAAAAGTATCTCCTATTACAAGATGACTTAGCCTGAAAAAACTTGAATGGTGTTCTCTTGAGATGTTTGGTGGAGAATGAGATCTCTTCAATGGTTATAGAGTTCCATAGTGGTGTGTGTGGTGGTCACTTTACTCCCAAAGTTACTACATGAAAAATCTTGAGGGTTGGGTATTAGTGGCCCACATTATTTAAAGATGTGGCTATGATGGTAAGAAGATGTGAAGAATGCCAGTAGTTCTCAAGAAGAATGAAGTCATCCAAATCACTTCCCTTACATTCAGTCTCTATAGAGGGAACTTTCAGGCAATGGGGGATGGACTTCATAGGTGAAATATCATATGCTTCAAGTTTTGGTCATAAATGGATCCTAGTGGCTACCGACTACTTCACAAAATGGGTTGAAGCAACCCCCACTAGGAGATCAACCCACTAGGTAGTCATCATTTTTTTGTTAAATAATGTGATTTTTTAATTTAGGGTGCTAGTTGAAATCATGTGTGACAATATTATGTTCTTTAGAGCCAAATAATTAATTATATTATGTAATGATTATGGGATTACTTTATCATATGCCTCCAATAACAATCCATAAGGAAAAGGGCAAGATGAGTCCAATAATAATAACTTGTTAAAGCTCATCAAAATAACTTTGGATGTTAACAAGAAAAAGTAGGGTGAACAATTAAATTTTGTTATCTAGGCAGATAGGCTGACTCCAAAGAGATCTATTGGTAAAATCCCCTTTGAGCTTGTTTATAAAACTCAAGTTATCTTCCCTCTAAACTTATAGTTTCCCACTTACCAATTCATGTAATAAATGGTTGAGAATGAAGAAGAAATGAACCACTATGATGAGAGGATTGATCAAATCATCAAACTTGATGAGTCTTGAAAAAAATCTCATGAAAGCATGTAAAGTTCAAGGAGTATATCAAAAGGATTTTTGATAAGAAGGTCACCCTAAGATCTTTTTAGATTGGTGATCTAGTTTTAATCTAAGATGTAGGCATGAGGACAGGGGAAAATAGGGTAAATTTGATTACCTATGGATGGGCCCCTACATTATTGATTATTAGATAGGTAATCATGCAATCTATCTCAAAGATATTAATGGAGAAATTTTATAAATATCAGTTAAATGGTAGACATCTCAATAATTTTCTAGATTAAGCCCATGATTACCTTTGTATATATGTATATGGTCTATTGTGCTTTTTGTCTTTGTGGTCCCATTATGTTTTATATTTTTATAGTTTGCATTTTTCCTTTTCCTTCATTATTGTTTCCCCTGGTTACCTTATTTTTCCATGCTTTTGTGATGAAATCCTTTAACCCCATGACCCAATGGATAGGCAACTAGTTTGGTGTTCTCTGTGTACCCACTATGGGCACCCATCTCTGAGCAGGGGCCTATGTTAGTGCCCAAAATTACATTGGGGCAATTGGGCCCCTGTCACTTAAATTCTCATGTCCAAAATAAATGAGTGTCAATGTTCAATCACTTTCCCTATCCCTTCAAAAGGTTGGAATATATGTTTGAAATTAATCATCTCCTTTGTCTTACCAGGTGGGAATGCTCTTCCACTACTAGTTGAACTCCTGAGAGGCATTTCTTGAAGATAAAATATATTATCAATAGCTCCAAAGGAATTAACCTTACTATGCCTTTAGTGGTTTCAATTATTAATTTATGAAAGTATTTGTAAGTGTTGGGAGAATCCTGCACTCCTCATATCAAAATGATGGTGCAAAGGTAAGTAAGTGATCGAGAATTAAAGCTCACATTTGGTTGGGACATGTGGAGGACTCTCGATGGTTTTAAATTTTGGGTCCCTTTTAATGAATGTCCCAATTGGTTTTTATTGGTAATGTATAGAAAATTTCTAGGGGCCAAATTTCTAAGTAAATAAGTTAAAGAGGATGCCACATATCAGCTCTTCAACATTTTTGAGTTTTGATCCTCATCTAAAGATCACCCTATTTGTCTTTTTAAAGGTCAAGGTTCAAAATGTCTTTGATGTGAGATCACCAAATCATTAAAGGAATATTAAGGACACATCAAAGGTTCTCAAAGACTTTTATGATTGAGCCCTTTTTGAAGATTGCCTCACTTAAAAGTTGAGCAGGGTTCAAGAGGTCCCTATAGGCCCGAGTGCCTGAGGTGATGACATGTGGTATTTATATGCTCCATTGATGACTCAAGATGTATTACACCAATGTACTAAGGGAAGTGATGCATGAGAAGGTGTGAAAAAACCTATGAACCTAAAAAGGTGCATAAAGGTGATACTTGATTAAGCGGGTCCACATGTTACAAAGAAGGATGCCAGCATGCTTCCCTCCATTTCTCAAAAGGTTGCTTGAGTAATAAATGTGGTAGTTAATAATTAGCCATTTCATTTCAAATAATTAATGGTAACCCCAATATTAAAGTGTGAGGGATTATAACTAATCATTTCTCTTCATTTGAATTCACCCTTTGTTCATGCCTTCAAGTGATCTATGTGCTAGAAGCTAATTACAATATGAAGACTAGTGATCACAGTGAATTCCTCAAGAATTTTCTAATTCCATCTATGTGAAACTCTTGTGATTACCAGTAAGTATTACTCAACTCTCTAGTTTTGTGTTCCTAAAGGGATTTTAAGTCTATTTAGAGAGTTATTAGTGTGAAGATTTCATTCTAGCTTTTGGTATTACATTTAGTGAGTAAGGAAGAAATGGATTTATCTTATACAATAGTGAAAAGAAATATTACATATATTCTAGAAGAAATTAGGGACATGGATATTCAAGGGTTAGATTTCATTACTTTGTTGAATGTTTTATAGCAGCCAAATCCTCTCCAAATTATCACCAACCTCGATATGAGTTACATGGTCCCTGTGGTAGCATTCCCTTTGGTTGCCTCGTATCATAAGTTAGTTATTATGTGTGCCTAGGTTTATCACCTAAACACTAGGAGTGTTGTGGATGGGAATCGATTAGTTATATGTTTTTTCACACTTAGGGCCCTCAACACCATGCTTAGAATCCATCCTTATCTTGATAGTATCACATTTTTCATGGAAGAGTGTCAACAATATGTAGACACACATAATAATATTCTATGGGACATTATGAATTATTGTTATCTTGAAAATAAGAGGCAAAAGGTCTCTCGATTGTCAAGAAACCTAAAATTGATAGAATTCAATGCAATACCTCAATATATTATTTCTATGACCACCAAGGTATATGGAGTACCCACCAAAAAAAAGTTCAAACCATGGATGTTTTTAGTTCTCATCTGCATGTTAGAAGGGACAAAGAAGTTGGACTAGGAAACTATCTTGAGCAATAATTTACAAAACCAAATGATGTAATTACGTATTGCAATCTTCTCAAAGGAGAAATTCATTGGTACCTTTTATATGTCTTCCTCTTTTATGTATAGTCTGGTGCAAAATAGGACCTTCCCAGGTCTTATTAGGAATCTTTCAAAATTAAGGACATATGATATTTACCCAAAGGTCACTTTATAAGGGTTTAATAGTAACTATTTTAGAGTATACAATTATTTCTTCAACACTATGATGAGTATTTTCTTCCCTTTGAGAAGTCTGAATAGAATGACCAAGGCATCTTGGGAGATAATCGATAGATTTGATGCCTCATATATTCAGTTCAGAACATTTAAATACATCAGGGTGAGTGGTGATTCAAGGGCCCCTCATAAATTTCTAAGGTATGTGGATGACAAAGTTGTTATAAAATGGTGCAGACAAATGGTGCACCCACATGAAATAACTGTGACCAAGAAAATAAATAATCCTTTCAAGTTCCCATTGGAAATAAGATATTACACATATTCTTCTATAGCTAAATAAAATGGATTAGAGTAGGAAATGGGATTATATAGGATTGACTAAATGCCACCCAAACCTAACTATGATATAATATGGTTGATAAATACTACAACAGGTGTAATCTTGCACCAATTACACTTTAAAGATATCTAGTCTAACTGCACCACTAAGGAGTTGATTGTCCTTGTTCACATTAGAATTAATTTTATCTTGAGTTGTAGTCTCTGGTTCTTCTTTGTATCCAAGACCAGTCTTATCACTTGCATGATTTTTATCATTCATAATGTTATCTAGATCACTTGAGCTCTTTTCAAATCTCACAAATGAAATTACCTTACTAGATACCTTTATAACTCATATTTTAATGACTTATTTTAAATTACATACCTTGCATATTCATCTTCTTTAGATTTTAGGATTATAGATAGAATTGCCAATTGACAACTAAGATGCTTGACTATATCTTCATGTTCCTCAGCATCTTTATCCATTCTTGACTCAAACACACTAAATTACTCCTCAAAGTAGAGTAAGTCATTCGGTGAGAGGCAGGAATATTATCTCTCTATAAAAATAGATTACATAAGACTCACTATGTAGGAATTACTCACCTACATCATCACTCCCATCCCCAAAGACATGGAAGATGACAAGATGATAATGGCATTAGTATATACAAAAAATAATATTGAAATGTAGCCTATAGCTCAAGTAGATTTCACTATAAAGGAAAATGACTCCATTGCATGGAGGTCTTTTCCTATTATGAGGAGAACATTTAGGTGATTAAAGGAGCATGGGGTCAACCTCGATACATATGACACCCCCACCCTCTGTGAACTTTGATAGGTTAAATAACCCAAGGTGTTCCTACTAACATACATGGGCAGTCCTCTAACACCATTAGTAGCGACAAGAGGCAAGGGGAAGTGAAAGGTGAGTGATGTTGAATTTTCTAAACTTATTGATGTAGAATCAATAATGGCTTCCCAATCCAAAATAGGGATGTCATTTTCAAATTTGACAAGTCTAGTAGAGAACTGGGATAAAATAATCATAGGAGAGGTGTAATTGGCTAGTGCCACTCCCATATCCATTACAACTGAGGGAGCTCCCATGATGCCAGTTATTCAAATTTTTACCCCACTTTCCCCACCTATACAACAACTTGTAGCCAGTCATTCCCCAAAAAATTACACAAGGAAGAAAGGAGTGGAATAATTAGAGTAGCCAAGGCCTAATAGAACCAAGAAAGCATTACAACCTCTGGTGGGGAGCCCCAAGAAAATGAAATAGGTAATGTTCAATGACTTGCCCCCCAAAAAAACCTCCATGAATCCATAAGAATATAAGTCCTCATATGCCCAAAATTTAAGGGATATAAGTGATGAAGAGGATTTAGATGAGGGAAGGTCAATCATGGAGGTAATGAAGAAACAATGGGCCTTCACTCCTCCCCAGGTGAAGATTGGACATAAAAATCTAAGGGAAAGACCATAGACCCTGGTAAAACCTTCAATTATGGGATTGTTTGAACGGTTGGGACCCTTAAGATTGGAAGGAAAAGGTGATGAAGAAGATGTTTTGGATTTAGATGATATTTTGTCCTTTGATGATGTGTTTTAGGTTGGGATTGAGGTGGCTACCTAGGTTTGATCCCTCCAAGAAAAGGAAACAATCTCCTTGGACATAGATACATTTATAGAAAATGTTATCACCCAGCTGTCAAACCAAGATAAGGGTGATGAAATTAAGAATGTATAATAATCTAGATATGAAATTGAGGACTTGATGCATGATGATCAAGCCCCCATCATTAATGAAAATTTGGGAGTATAGAAAGAGGAACAAATAGATGTTACTATGGTTGTCAAAGTAGCATCATAGGTTCTTTCCCCTCTAATGACACCAAGCTCGACACCAAAGTAAGAAGTTGATATTGGGGAAGGTAGGGGATCATGCCTAAAAATGGGTACCCCTACCCCTCAAAAAATAAATAAATAAGTGGATAAATTGGATAAAACTATTAAAATAGGAGTCTCTAAAGGTAATTCCTCAATTGAAGTACCCTAGAGGCTTCTCCCCCATATTAAGGTCCATGATCTTGCTAAATATAAAGATGTTGAAGCTATGATTGGTGAATATTTACCCAAGGGAAACAAGGAGGATCCCATAGCTTCCTCCATCTAGGTTACCCAACCAAGTATAGAGGACAAACTGGTTGTGGAGCCTTCTACTCAGCCTATAGAGTAGGGAAGTTCCATAGACAAATTGCTCTTGGAATCCCAACATGTTGGGGTAAATTTTAATATATTGGAGTAGATAAAACTAGGAAAAAAAAGGGAGCAAGGATTTTATGAATAGGATACCAAGTTATAAAATAATGAGGATAAGTATATTCTATTAGGCTCTTAGCCTACTCCAGTGACACTCCCCTTAACCAATATACTAGTGACACCACCATTTAGTGCATCATAGCTAGTATCAAGGTCTATGACTCCAATGGGATTATAGACCACACCCCTTCTTTGGATTGAAAAACAAGTTAATGATAAATTGGACCTCATGATAAAAATGGGGGATATATGTGTAATGAAGATCACCTAGGCATACAAGTCCAAGCCCCCTAAGAAATCCAAAATGCACTCATGAACCACTTTCAATGAGATAGGGGAAAGAACATAAGAAATAGCTATTCTTCCACCAAGAGATAAAAATAAATATGATCCCATTAAGAGATATGTATTGTACAAATATAATCTAGGGGAACCATCAAGTAATGAAATAAAATATAGCTCACAAGTCCTGTCAAGCATGGTAGCACACTGAATGGATAATGATAAATTTTTAATGGAGTTGAAGGTACAAAACCAAGCCATGATCTAGTACTTACAAAATCTATTAAGTGATCCCAAGGGAGTAACCCCAACCATGAGAAAGGCCCTAGATGTTCCTATAATTTCCTTAGGTGTGCTTGATTTCAACTATGGTGAGGACTTAAAAACTAGAGGTTGGGCCATAGAATATTGGCAAAAGGATTTGGCCACCTGGGCCAAAGAAATAGTCCATTCAGCACTAGAATATCTAGATGACATACTAGATAAACAAGGAGAATGTTATTCCAAAATGTTCATGTATGATGTAGACATCAAGAGTTGGTAAAAACTTAGGCCAAAGTTGGAAGAGATTTTTAATATGGGCATTAACACTTTAATAGCAAAAAAGATCATCTTTGTGGACGATCACAAGCAACTAGAGAGTTTTAGCTAGTGACTAAGCATCAGTTAGCAGTGATTAAGGATGGAATTTTTGATTTAAAGGCAAAAAAGTAGTCTCTCTCATGTCCAGAGAAGGAGATTAAAGCTAGCCTGAGGTAGATGGTGAACCTTGATGGTGCATGTGACATGAAGGAGGAGACATTAGATATTGCCCTAAAAAGCCTCATTAATGTACCTCACAAAGCCTTTGACATTCAAAATATTAGAGAGTTGGTGTCACTTGAAAAATCTTGTAACTAAGTAAAAGCATTAGTCAGGAAAAAGTAGGTAATGCTCCAGAGGGTCACAAGTTGGCTTGAGGAATATAGCACCAAATTCAAATACCAAGCTGGCATGGACCAAAAGATTCTTGCCACCATAATTAAAGGGTACACTACATACAAAAATAGGTTGGTAAGGGACTCAGACATCAATTTTGATACTAAAACATGACCAAATATTTATGTTCCTTTTGAGCTGGCATTATGCCATTCTTCTTTTCCTTCTTTTCTTATCTCTCTTTTTTGTTTCCCATTTTCTCATTTCCCATTGGGAAACCATTGTACCTTACCCATTATTGGCATGTCCCTTTCAAATTTATTTATTTTTTATTTTTTTAGGAAAGGGACATCTTTGTTTGTTGCATAAGTGGACAAAGGTTTGTTGTGTCCCTTGTAGGATTGATCTCCATGTGTATAACTAAAAATATTCTACCATAGTGGAGTATTGAGTTTGTCATCATCATAAAGATATGAGCATAGTCTAAGGAATCATATTTGTTACACCATTGAATAGACTCCAGGCCCAAAAAATAACTTTCTAGTTTGAGCATCTTCAGGAATATGTTAGGAATAGTTAGAATTGTATAAGTAAAAGGGGTATGTCCCTTTACAAGGGTCGGTAAAAATTTTGAGTTTGAGGTTATAGCTTGGAGTCTTCCCTATGTGATTTTCTTGTCCCAAATTGATTTCTATTATAAAATCATTGGAAATATTTGAGAACATTCAAGATGTTTCACTTGTTATAGAATTGTTACATATAGTGTTATGTTATATAATTTTCCAGTCACATTGTATTCGGTTTTGATTCAATTGTTAAATTAAATATGTCATGGTTTATTGTTCCTTCTTGTTGTTGAAGTACAATGTTCTATTTTACATGTTATTTATATTGGTTATCTGATGTATTCTTCTTTGTGTTAGTCATCTAGGGTATGCAATTAGAATATAAAATCCTTTCTAATTCAAAATCTAGGAATAGAGCATTGATAGCCTTTTTAAGGGTAGTCTTGGGTTCAGGAATTCAACTGGAGGGAATTATTAAAGGGTGATTTACAGTAATGCTAATAACCTTTTGAGGATAATTTATGCATGATTTTATTTTTACCAGTTTCTAAACTGAATAGCATTTATTAATGAAGATAGTATAGTTATTTCATGAAATCCTTTGTGTTCACTTACCATCCACATCTTTATCTATCATTCAAAAAAATATAGTTTCACCCTATTTTAACTTATAGATAACACATTTTTTTCATATCATAAGTGTTATTTACATTATAAACACATGAGATATTATGTACTTTGAAATGTCCTTATAATTTGTGCTTTAAACCCTAGCACTGCATTTTTCATTTGACCCCTGTTGTCAAGTATTTTACATAAAGAAATTATAGTCATCTCATCATCTATATTTAGTAGCTTGTGTATGACATAAAGAATTTGTGCATCTTCTATGACAACCCTCCACAAGTAAAGTGTATAAGTATATTTATGCTTTGGTAATATTTCCATTTTTGTACCAATAATCCTCATGAAGATTGAAGTGTTAAATTCCTTCATGTGAGCAAGTTAACTCAGTAGGTCCTCTCACCTTAGTTTAGGCAAAGCCAAAAGTAGCAGGGAATTAACCATACCCTCTACAAGTTCCTCCCCATAAATTCCTTCATTCATTCCTCTTTATATGTTTAACCCTTCCTTGGCCATAATGACATAGTCAGTGGTTTCTAATTTCAGTTTACCATTCTTATCAAGAATGCAAGGTTGAACGTTAGGGGTGTATAACTGGGAACCAACAAACTTCACATGTTCATCATGGTACACATATTTTTCATTGGAATTTGAAGACTTTTTAGGATTTATAGGGACTAATACACTAATGTTTTGTGGCAATGTTTCAGGCATTCAAGGCCCAAGCTTTATGAATCATCATTAAGACCCCTGAGCACTCTAAAACCCTTACAAAACCCTAATATAGACCTATTTTTGAAGAATTTAATAAGATTGAATATAAAATAATTGAAACCACCTGATTACCACTCAAATTATCAATTAATCTCTATTATATTCATGTCCATAACCATTTATTATATGGATGTTATATGGACATGGAAAAAACCATAATTTTTAGAATAAAATGTGCACAAGAAGAGGTACAATGTAGTTTAAATAATTTGCAATAATTTGAGAGAAAATAATAAAACTTTTTATTCATCCTAAAATAATTATATAATCATAAATATTCATACAAGTACCTTTGGGATCTCATTCAAATCAACCAGTCTATATGATTGAAGATAGTTTGACCTAGTCAACTAGTTTGACTAATTTTTAGGTGTTATTTGCCAAAGAGGACCTATTTAATGATATGGGAGATTTTTTAAGGTCTCAAAATCATTTTATTTTCATTATTTCAAATTTTTATGTACATTCTAATGTCCATCCAGTACATGTAGTTAGGCTACTAGGCCTAATTTAGCCTAGTCGACTTATATGGTCAATCAATTAAAGTTGAAAATGGTGTATAATCATTATCAAATGAGTTGATGTGGATTTATCACACTTCATTAATAATATTTAGGTGTAATTTCATGATTTAACTAGTTTCTAAGTTCCAATCACATTTATATTTGACCCTTCAATTCCAATCATGAGTATATTTAACTAGATGCATGTTCCAAGTCTAAAGCATGAAGGAGTCACTCACTTAACTTGATATCATGTTAATAGGATTTATTTGATGATAATTTGGTCTATTATGATATAAAATGAGTTTAAACAAGTTAAATATGTCCCACCACCTTGTTTTCAATGCCAAATAGCTCATACAAGGAGCATGTAAGGTACTAAACATAAAGACATGTGATGAAGGACTATTGATAACTATTTTTATCTGAATTTGTAATTGATTTAAGGATTATAGGTCTTATTATTCTATCCTCTACACCACTATCTTGGTTTTTTCTCTTCTCATGTTTTATGTATTCAGTCTTTTAGGCCTATTTTCAACATCCCTCTCTTGGGCATGATGAAACTCTACAAAGATTAAACTATGTAACCTCTTGAATCAATAAAATGGACTATTTTATCATCTCTATGATTGAATTGTAGTGTGTATATTCTTGTTTATCTGTGTAAAAGTGGAATGAATCATCCCTTATCATGTCCTTGCCACACCTATTTGTTGATTAATTATCTTTTGTAGGTTATATGATGGTTTTCAAAGGTTGATGATTGTATTTATAGGGTGAAAAAGTTGAATAGTCCCTCAAATTAGACCTCTCTCCCTTTACTTCCAAGCTATAGTCATACATCAAGACCTATTTATGAAACACTATTGAAAAATAAGCCTTATAGATAGTATCTGAGTCTATTTATATTTCATTAGTGTTTTATGAGTGCAAATTGAGTGGATGAACTAATAATTTAGGTGTATCACCATCTATAGAATAGGATTTCCCCTTTAAGTTATCTTTCTCTCTTTTTACCCCAAAAATTAAGTAGGTTTTAGTAAATTGAACAAAGTTGATATATTCAAAGGAACTAGCCTCATAATCTAGAGGTTTGGTCTAGTTACAGGTATCCCATAGCTTTAGACCAATCTAATGTTAGTCTAGGTTTGAAGGAGATCTAAGAAATCCACTTTAGTAGGGTGAAAATTCAGTTACTAACAATTATGGCATGCTCAGTGGGACACACATTCAGCCATTAAAGTATTCATTTGTAGCATATTGGTCTTCACAAGTAGTTTTAAGCACTCATATGGTCATCATCTTTAAGGTAAAGGGTAACTCTTTTTCATAAATTCATTGATTTTCATGTGTTTTCTAGGCTATGGCATCCTATAGAGCCAATTTTTGTCATTAAACTCACTATCAATAGCCCCATGATCCATCCCTATTCTAATATGAATCATATCCATCTCATCCTCACCCCTATCAGCTCTACCATGATCCATACCATCCTTATGATGATCCCACCAACCCTATATAGAGCTTTATAAGTAGTATGATGGCTCATACAAACCCTATAATAACCCACATGAACCTTGTTATCCTCCATATGATCCATATCAATTCTAAGATCAACCACCCTTCTAAAAAAAAATTATGAGTTGGAGGAGATGAAAAGGATAAACCAAATGATTGTTGAATAAATTTTAGTCTTGAGATAAGAGCAATTAGGTAAACAATCTCAAAATTCACTACCTCCTACTATCCCACCCCACTATTCATGGATTACAACTCCATCTTAGTATTAAGTTCTTCCCTTCATGCCCCAAGCTAAAATATGTTCAATGCAAGAGGATCTTGAACCCAAGTTTCTAATTTGGAAGAGATTGCAACAATTAAGCATAATCTCAAATGTTGAAATCAAGGACAAGCTTGAAGTCATTTAGCCCCCACCCCTCCCTCTTTAAGATCCCAAGGATTTCCCCTCACGTAATTTTATTCAATGATAAATGTGGTAGAAAGAGTAGATGAAGGTGATCAAAGTTAAGCAACACTGTGAATAAAATCAAAAATCCATGGAAACTCCTTTGGATTTATCTCATATTCTTTAGTATTTTATGGGATGAACCATGACAATTATTGAAAAGGATCCTCTCCTTTATGAGGTAAGTGAAGAATTTTCAGCTGAGGTATATGAAGATGGAAATGACTTGAGTGAGAAAAAGGAGGACATCATCATTGGGACTAATCCAATCTCTCATAGTATAAAAGAAGATGAATTTAAAGAGGTTACTATTGAGATAAAGGATGATATGGAAGTAGAAGATGAGATATAAGATAAAGATGTTCCAATTAGACTAGTGTTTCATTATTTTTGGGAAATTAGATGTTTAATTCCTAAATAATAAATGGGTCTAAGTAGATAAAGTTAGTAAATAATATGAAATAATTAAGCCACTAATTTGTTTAAACAATTTGTATTTTTACCTTTTCTAAAAATAGTAATGAGTGAGAGAAAATATGACTTAGTTTATTTTGGGCTATTACAACTGAGATAGAGTCTAATACTAGAGGGGCCAATATCACAAACTAATATATGAAGTTTATTTCTTGATTGGATAGGACCACCAAAAATAAGACACCATGTTGTTCAGTGCTATAGTTCTAGTCTTGCCGTTATTATCCAAACTACTCAAAAAGATATGATTTTTCTAGATTTTGTTCATAGTGTCTATGTGAACTTGTGTACCAAATTTTAAATATTTATTATCAATTAAAATCCTTGTATAGATTATTCTTTATGTTTTTGTGTCTTATATGTAATTAAATAGAACTTTAGCATATAGGGAAAAAGGGTTAGTGTGTAAACGATACGTTAGACACTCTTCATACCCCATGTGTGGGCACGTTGCCTACATACCAATACTCTGAGGAGGGATCAAGCTATATGTAATTCTCCCATTGAAGTGATTATTGTAATAGTGTGATAAAAATGCAAGTAAATGTGAAACTAGGTGTACTTGGAATGACTAGGGATTGGTGTAAAGGTTTGAATAAGCTTGAAATATTATTGGATGGTTGTATGTAGAGAATAAGGCAGAGTGTTTGAGTATTCTGGATTGTATTCTTGCTTCTCTCTTGTAAATGAGTGTCAACCCTTTTAAATGGACTTTAAATGGCATTTATAGGGGATTTAATGATCATGTGTTAAATGAATTCATGTTAGGCTGACATGAATTAGGATAAGGATCCAAGAGAATATGACCATTTGAACTAAAATTTTGCTTGGAAAATAATGCCAGAAACAAAACACCCTAAGTTTCATCATTATCATATAAGTTTTGTCACTATTGTCTTGAGGGAAGGAGACCTAAGGGGATGGATTTGTCATGGAAATATCAACTTGGGTCAGTAAGGGTTAAGTCTAAAAGGTTATATATGATTGAGAAACTATGAAAACATGCCTAAGAGAGTCAAGAGAGCAAGCAAAGTAGACCTATAGATTGGGTGTCATTATTCATACTCAAGTTACCAAATTTTGCATTTTATATGACTACATTCCCCCCCTTTATTATAGTGATATATCAAAGAGAAATCCTAGGATAAAGGAAAAATAGAAAGTGTACCTAAACACAGTGTGAAGTGTGAATATGCAATGAAAAACATAAATTAGATCATTCCTAACTAGATATGTTATATCTAAAATAAGAATGTACAAAATCTAGGTAAGAGAGAGAGGAAGAAAAAGGAATGAATACACCTCATCGAGTATGTGAACCAATACAAAATCTATTGTGATGTTGGATTGTGTTGGGTGTGTGCTTTACCAATAGTAATATCATGAATGGATTTGAGTGCTCAATTCCCTATAAGTGGCTTAATAATGAAAAGGTAGGCCCTTTGGCTCCATCATCACCTACTAAGTGAAGCTAATGAATCATACATATGTCATTCGATGTTTAGACTATGTGTTCAATCCCTCTAAATAGGTGATTCAAGAATACAAAGATAGGCCCTTTGGTTCCATTGTTTCCCCATGAAGTGAAGCTATGAAGTAATACTAGTATGGAATATATGTCATATGAGAGGCTCCTAAATCCCATGAATGTACAATGATCTAAAAATGTTGGCATGGATAGTTGAATGTATGTTATAAACTATGCCACTCTTAGCCATTTCAAAAGATGGACTATAGGTGTATGAAAGCCACTTCAAAACTAGTATAATAAGCTTATGTGAAATCCAACTCTGGTACTTGAGAAGTTAAGATTGTATGAAATCCAAACTTGAAAAAGGATTCTAACCACCTAAAGATGGAGTAAGGCATACAACTACTGATAAATGATTAGAAAATAAATTGAATTCAAAAAGGGGGAGGATCAATGTGCCACACACATTGCTCCCAATCACTGGTGTCCAGAACATGGATTCTAATTTGAAATTAATATCAACTGCCTAATCTAAAAATAGAAGTGAGAGACATCATACCATACATGATTCTCCCTATATCTGGATTCTCTGAGCAAAACCTATACTAAAACATGTTGAATCTAGATTGTGTTGTGCTAATAAACTTGTGACTAAACTCACATTTCTATTAGTTTGTGGAAAAACTCATTTTTTTATTATCTAAAAAAGATCACTAAAAATAAGACACCTTGCTATTCAGTGTTGTAGTCCAACTTTGGTGTTGTTGTCTAGGGCCAAATCTGATGACTATTCTAGATTCTTTATTATCTTCTTGGTTTGTTCTACCTAGTTTGATGTCTATATTTTATTCTAAATGTTCTAAAAACTATTTTTTCAACCGTTAGGAGCTCTAATATTTATGACAAAACCCCTATTTATTGTCCCCTCTTTTGAGGGTAGGAATGAAGACCCTACAATGACTACCCTTAGAAGATATATCCTTGTAATTGTGCTATGTTGCATAGATACATGATAAATCAATGATAATTGACAAGATATTTTGATATATATAAAGATAAAACTCCCTTAGAAGGGATGTAAAAGCTTCACATTCCTTCGTAGTGAGGGACAGGCCTAGTTTGATCCATTTTGGGTCCTCTGGAGTCCCAATGTTAACATTAAAAGTGTCCTCCATAAGAATTATAAAACCATCTTCTAAAATAGTCATCAAGGAGGTAAACTAGTCGACAATGACAACATCCTTTGGCCAAACTAGATTGTTTGATTCTCTTAATAAGGATGAATCATAATATTTTAATGTTGTTAAAGGCCATGTAATAAATACCTCAAGAAACTCTTGTATAATTTATGTAAAAGGTTTCCATTATTTGATACTAATTTTAGATCCATAAATAAGCCTCAGACTATTGGTCTCTTGTGCTTCATGTGAAGATGGGTGAACATCCCCATCTAATGGCACTTGAAAAAGGTTTTCACTAAGAGACTTGCCTTTTTATTTACTTTCACCCTAGTCTAAAAGTGCCTCAAATAGGTTTTCACTTTTAGACCTTAACATTTGTTTTTTTCTTTGTTTTTGGCAAAGGAAGTTTACTCACTTTCAAAAATCAACAAGGGTATGCCTAGATAGATGTAACAATGTAAAATCATGTGCAATGTATTGAACTAAAATCAAAAGTGTTAATTGTTAGTTATTAGTTGTTAATTATCAATTGTCAAGGATGGATGGAACATGATTTCCATCATGGCATCCAATAAGGCATCATAAATACATGATATAGATCATGGCATTACAAACAAGGATAAGCAATCAAGCAAGAAGCAAGAAGCACACAAGGGTGGCCAAGGGGCTAAGCAAAAAAGGGACATGGGCACATGTCACTCATACTAAAAAACAAGAATACAAGGTATGTTTAAATTCCACATACACAAACAATTGAAATAATTAAGTTGGCATGGAAGCCACAATCACATAGAGCAACATAGGCAGAGGACATTGGCAAATGTCTTAAGACACACACATGAATAGAAGAGAAGGATATTGGCAAATATCCTAAGGCACATACAAGTTACAAGAAAGAACTGGAAATGAAATCCAACAAGCTATGATAAGTAATAATAGAAAACATGTAATAATTGTAAAGATATAATCACATATAGCTAATCAAAGCAAGAGTGAAAGTATGCAAGATATGTTTAGTACAAGACTAGTTATATGCTAAGAGATACACAAGTCCTAGATACTAGTGAAATTTTGATATAGTATTTTGTGTAATCTAGTAAGTAATGTACATGAGCATGATAACTCTAAGTGTGTAGTATAATAATGACATAACCTGGATGGTGTATTCATGTAGAAGATGCCCCCAGTGGGTATGTATATCTTAGTGTGTCTCAAATGTATATGTGGAATGCCCCCTCAATGGGTAGAGTGAATCAATTAAAGAGTTGGATATCACTTCACACACTCAAATAAGATTAAGTGAAGCATGGTAATGTAGATAAATTGACATATAATAACATGAAATAGCAAATATAAGTCCTAGCATAGTATCAGTAGTGTAAAACATGGATGAAGCATACAATTGAAATATTTTTAGTGTTTTGACATTTTTTAATGTTTTTGGATTTTGAAATGTTATATTATTTTTGTATTTTGGAATATTTGAACTATGTACAATAAAATATAAGCGATTAACTACAAGCAAAGCTAAGGTGGAATGATACTAACTGATGAGTCTCATGCGAGACTCCCTATCATGTTGTCCTGTATCGAAGAGAGGGATCATGCATGATTGTGAAGCATGAGGGAATGGCTATTAATATGACTCTAAATATATGGATTCATCATTGGTATCTTGGAAATAATAATAACCTATATTTTTTTACTCATGATTATCATCTTGATTTTGAACCAATAGAGTGTTGGTTCTAACTTTTGTTGTATCAGGATATTTTCCTTTGATAAATTATGTTTGTGAATTATTTGTCTTAGGATGTTCAATAAATCCCAAACATTGGTGACAAACATTATCAACTGCTAGAATAGGATTAGTGATGCCTTGAGCATGTTTGCCCAATCCTTGACCCTAAAAATCAAACTATTGTAGATATTTTTGACCAAACCCATATTAATTCCAAAGTTGAGCCTCATTTTGTAGAGGTATATTTGCAACTTTTTCATGCTTTACCTTTGCTTTTGTTATTTTTTGTTTCTCTAATTTTGATTTTTGATCCTTTTGTTGTTCTGAGTTATGCTTTGGTAACCATTTTTGTACTATTTTTTAAATTGACCCTTTGTGAATGTGTTCTTGTGTCATTGTGGATTGCTTGACTGATTTACCTTTTATAAGGTCCTTATTAGCAATTATCTATTGTATATGTTTTTTAATTCCAAACATGAATATGTGTAATGTCCATGCATTCTATGATATGCATAATAATATCTGGATATTCTCATTGGATGTAGAGGAGGTAGTTTGATCAACTTAGATTTAACCATTTCCATTAGTACCTCACTTGGAATTTTATTTGATCTTTGAATGTTTTTTGAATCACTAGTGGTATAGTTACTTTGTTTTGAATTATTGTTTTGATATGTAACATTGCTTGTAACCAATTGACTAGGTGGAGGTGCATATACATGATTGACACTAAGGTGCCTTTGAGGCTTATGTATTATAATTTTATTTTCCAATGTTGTGATATTTTCATGTAACAATTGATTTTTCATGTGTAAATATAAAATTAACTTTCTCATACTAGATATTTTATCCCTTAGAGTCTCATAAATGCAAACCCTAGTTATTTTTTATTGAACATGTAAGCACCTATGTTGAAGATGGTTTGAAGAAGCTATAGGTTGAATGTATGAATTAGGAACAATAGTATAGTTTGCCTCACCTTTTGGAGGGGTGATATCATGGACCTAGTTAGAGGGAATGTAGTTATCACCCCCTTGAGGGAGAGGAGGAGAAGGGATTTCCTTTCTCTGGATGAAATATGAAATTGAAACAAGAGTAGCAAAGGAGGCATATACATCTAGGTAGAAACCATGTATATGGGCTAAAATTCATGTAAGTGGAGTTATAAATTGTATATAAATATGATTATATAGAACACTCCACATGAGAGATAACAAACAAGGGATGGAGAGTATGAAATTGTGCATTAATGTATAGAAAATTTTGATAGGAATCATAACATTTATAACATGTTTAGCATGATAAACTTGAAAAAATTTCCACGTGAGTGATAGAAAGTAAAGGATAGAGATCATGAATTTTTTCATAAAGTCATATAAACTTTTGACATGTAGCATAACATTTCAAATGTGTTTATAAAAATGGAGTTGGTAATTATTTCATATGAGCAAATTAGAATATGCAAAATGAATTTTGATTTTTTTTTGCATTTTTGGCAATGAATTTTTTAATATCATCCCATATAATGAAACATAAGCATGAAATGCAAAGGATGAAGCTTCGTACTAACATATGATACACTTCATCATTTATGTATATGATAGGGCCCATTATGGTTTCCTTATTATTTACAAGAAATGTAAGAAAAGTTTGTAAATAAATCAACATCATTTTTGCAATTTGATTATGGATGTAAGGTGATACCTCAAGAAGCAAATATGTGATAGTACATGCAACTTGGGTTTTTTCAAAAATATTTTTGCACAATACTATGAATTTTTGAAATTTAAATTGAATTATTAAGTATGCAAGTGAAAATTCATAAATTTATGAAAAAGTGTTTGATTTAATGGGACCTAGTAGATGCAACTAGGGTTTTGAGAAAAATAATTTTTTGAAAAATACTATGAATTTTTTGAAATTTGGAGTGATTTTTTAATTTTTAATATGCAACTAAAAATTTAGAAAATGATTGGAAAATTACTAGGAGATAGTTGATGCAACTAGGGTTTGAAATAAATTTATTTTAAAATTTACTACAAAATTTTAAAATTTGAGAGGAATTTTTATTTTAATATTCAAGAAAAAATTCATAAATTTATGGGAAAAATCATATGGGAATTAACCCTAGGGTTTTTATGCAAAATTTGAAGTAAGTCGGGTTCACCAAATGATTTATTATTTTTAGGAAATTAGATGTTTAACTCCTAAATAATAAAGGGGTTTGAGTAGATAAAATTAGTAAATAATATGCAATAATTAAACCATTGATTTGTTTAAACAATTTTTATTGTTGCCTTTTCTAAAAATAGTAATCAGTGAGAGAAAATACGATGTAGCTTATTCTAGTCTATTATGGCTGAGACAGAGTCTGATACTAGAGGAACATGGTTGGAACACTGTCACAAAATGAGATCTAGAGTTTATTTTTTGATTAGATAGGACTGTCAAAAACTAGACACCCTATTGTATGGCGTTGTAGTCTTGGTATTTTTGTTTTTGTCCAAACTACTCATAGAGATATGGTTTTTTTAGGTTTGTTCACAATGTCTATGTGAGCCTATATAGTAAATTTCAAATCCTCATTATCAATGAAACTCCCTATAGAGGTTATTCTTCATGTGTTTATATCTTCTATATAATTAAATAAAACTTTGACAAATAGGGAAAAGGGGTTAATGTGTAAAGGATACATTGGATGCTCTTCACACCCCATGTGTGGGTATTTTGCCTACATATCAATACTATGAGGAGGGATCAAGCTATATGTAGTTCTCCCATTGAAGTGTTTGGTGTAATAGTGTGATGAAAATACAAGTAAATGTGAAATTGGGTGTACTTGGAATGACTAAAGATTGGTGTAAAGGTTTGAATAAGCTTAAAATATTGTTGGATGGTTGTATATAGAGAATAAGGAAGAGTGCTTGAGTAGTCTTACTTATATTCTTGATTCTCTCTTGTAAATGACTATTAACCCTTTTAAATGGACTTTGAATGGCCTTTTATAGGGGATTTAATGATTGTGGGTTAAATTAATTCACGTTAGGATGACATGAATTAGGATAAGGATCTAGGAGAATATGACCATTTGAACCAAAATTTCACTTAGATAATAGCGCCAAAAATAGGACACCCTAAGTTTCAACATTATAGTCCAAGTTTGGGTGTTATTGTCTTAAGGGAAGGAGACCTAGGTGGATGGATTTTTCATGGAAAGATTAGCCTAGGTTAGTAAGGGTTTAGTCTAGAAGGCTATAGATGATTGGGAAACTATGAAAACATGCCTAAGAGAGTCAAGAGAGAAAGAAAAGTGGACCTATGGATTGGGTGTCATTAGTCATACTCAAGTTACTAAATTTTGCATTTTATATGACTAAAACAAGTTGAAGATGTTTCTCAAGAGTTCCTTGTATACACAATAGTTACTATTCATCATGAAAGTTCACAATAACTTACACAAGTGGTAGATGATAAGTACAAACTAGCCAATGAAGATGAAGAAAAAATTAACTTTAAGAGTATACCCAGTCATCAAGTTCATGTTGAAGATGAAACATCTTCAAATGACCAATATGAGATAAAAAAAATATGATTTATAGCCTCATGATCATGACCAAGGAAGTGATATGATTGCTCTTGTACCTTTTACTTTTCAAAGTGAAGAGATTCCATTCATACTTAAGCTTGGTGAGAACCAATCAGTGGGATTGTTTAATATAATCCAATCAGGGTAACCCTTACTTAAAGGTGATTCATTTTAGGTTGAGATATGTATTTTCATCAATTAAGAGGAGTGATCTCTTAAATCAAACCATTCCAATAGGTTATCTTATCAAAAAATGTTTTGTTTGAGCCTTTAAAATAAGGTAATCAACTTATCACTTCATCTTCAGATATCTCTCCACTCTTGGAAGTTAAATTTGACATCAAATGGAGTCAGGAAGTCATGAAATTAAATCCATATCTCTTATAAGCTAGCTTTACATCCATAACACAAGAGACACTTCAAGTTACACAACATGATCATAATCATCAATTCGTGAATAAAAAGGACTTGGAATTGTTCTTGTAAAGTACATGGATATGGGAGGAGTATGACTAGGTCTTAGACTCACATCTATAATTCATGTACCTAAAATAGGAACTAAATAACTAGTTGTTTTCCCAAGAGACTATGAATGTGCAAATGCTCTTAGATATAAGAAAGAGCTATCAAGATGTGGCAATCATGAATTATGGTGCCATGTTGTATAATCCATCTTTTCATTTAACCATGGAGGAAAGTTTTTGACTTCAAGTTAGTTTTTTTAGGTTATTTATTTTGTTTCAAAATGTGAATAGCAAAAGCAGTAGTCTCTTGCCTTGTTATTGTTGTGATTGTCTTATTTTTATTTTTTCCTTAGGTTAGTTGTCTTTGTTTATTAGTTTATTTTTTGTTCCTTGTGTTTTTTCTTTTTAGTCATATTTTTTGTAGTTAAAGAGAGGTTTATCAAAGTACAAGTCTATTTAGTGGTCCATCAAAGTCATCAAGCCATGTTGTTGTGTTTCAGATTGTCATTTTCATATGAAAATCTAGTGAGTTCTCTAGAATATCAAGATGGTCAACCCCTGTGAGTCACCAAAAATGTTGGCAATTTGGCCTTTCAAGGCAAAATTACACACCCTATAGCTTGAAACATTCCATGGCACTATTATAGGCCTTTACATGGTGGTCTAATATAAGTATGTTAAATTAAAGTGAATATTTTAAGCCTCTTAATGATAAATATGGATTTAAAAGGACATTAAATCATCCAAAATTCCTTCAAATACTTTCATATTATGATGTTTCCTTAGTCATTAAGTTTCATACTTTGGAAATGGATTTTCATACAACATAAGGCATAGAAAATCCTCCAAAAGACTCCCACATGGCAAAATTATCCATATAAATATTTAAAAAGTATCTTTTATTTTTCTAACATGATCTTTGATTCGTGGTATTTCTCTTCCTAACCTAAATTGGTAGTCTCAAGCTTTAGTTGTGAAGAAAAGGCAAAAAAAAAGGTTATTTCAATGTATTTCCATGCATAAGTACAGAATTGTATGACCTTTTTTATATATAAGAGGTAATGATCATAAAGGATAAGTAATAATAATTTTTAAAAAATAAATTTAAGGTGAAAATATCACAAACAGGCTCAAAAATGATTCACAAGCACTACCTTGCTTCTTTGCACATAGTGAGAACCCTTCAGGTTTGCAAGTGGTATGGGCATGAGAGAAAAAAATAAGGTCTATAATTTTGCGTAGAGAAATGGGTTTAAAATATTTTATAGATATGGTAATTATTTCTAAATTTTATCCTCGCTCCTTCATGAACTATCCTTTTGAATTTAGGGCACTCACTATGTCTCCTTCATCCAAACAGGCAATCAATTTTTTGAGTTTTATCTTCACTTGGCCATCATGGTAAAAGAATGCAAGTTTGTAGAATTTATCAAGATCATGACCACATTCCCATGTAATTCTTAATTAACTTTACACATATTTGAGGATTGTATGGATCTTAATAAGGTATACAATTCAAATCTATAATCTATAAGCAGTAAAGAGAAGTTATACAATTCAAGAGAGAAAGAATTTCAAGATTTATTGAAATATTATTTGAAAGGGTCTCCTTTATTCATGTGTTATTCATTAAAGTTTTCTCAAAATTTTCCTCAAATATTCATGTCCAATAAGCCATCAATGTGTTCTCAACATCTTCATGGAGTCATTGTTTATCATATGTTAAGGAAAGTTAGCATATGTTAAGGTTTTAGCAGACTCCTAGGTTTCCATTTTAGCACTAAATACCTCCTTCAAAGGTATCCAAATTTATATATATGTGTGTGTGTGTGTGTGTGTGTGTGTGTGTGTGTGTGTGTGTGTGTGTGTGTGTGTGTGTGTGTGTGTGTGTGTGTGTGTGTGTGTGTGTGTGTGTGTGTGTGTGTGTGTGTGTGTGTGTGTGTGTGTGTGTGTGTGTGTGTATTGTATAGGATATTAATATGTCTTCTTAAGACCCTCAATATGATCTTGACATACACTCACATTATTTTCACCTTCATTATGTTTCATTCCATCTCATTGTATTCCATCATACCATAAGCCTATCTTTTCACTCCATCACCATTCTCATCTCCATGATCCATCAGCATCTCACCACCTTATACCCACTTTTACCTCATGAAAACACTATTAATAAATATTCAAGGGTGTTTAATAATCTTCATAGTCATGCAAGTGTGGTCTACAGACCTTAAAATAGTTCTAAAGAAAGGAAAATCTCCACCTATAGCTAAGGGAACTCAGTAAAGTTATGTTTCATGAAGATTTTGTCTAGAGAACACTATAATACATGGTTATGATTGAATAAGGTTGAAATATATTATAAATTTTATTAGAGTGAAGGACAAAATTCATAAACATTATTTTGTAACCTTCTCAAGGTCCAAACTTGTACATAGTCATCTACTGCCAAGCGAAAGAATGAGATGAAATCAAGGATGTATACATGAGGGAATATTATGTGGTTGAGACAGAGATTAACTTATTAAATACTTTAAATCAAGAATGATAACATTGGAGTGACCTTGGGATGTTTGTTAGTATTATTCAAGGCCTAAGACTTGTCTTAGTCTGTACAAGATCCAAATTTCCACACATAATCAAACTTAAAAGGGAGAAAAGTCTATTTTCAAAGAGATGGAGTATTGAAAATGAAGAAATTAGTGTGAAAAGGAGATGCATATTATATTTTTATCAAGTTAATACCATAATTGAGAACCACACTTACTTAGAGATACATTTCCATGGTGATCATCACCTATAACAAGATTGAGGAGTTCTTGAAATCACTTATAAATGAGGTTTGTATATAGGTTTTATAATTATATTGAATGGTGTAAAAATTTCTATCAAACTATGAGTTTTGAATTACATGAAGACTCAGTCATACACCTCATAAACCATCACCTATAGCTATGATAACACATGCATAGTTGCAACTATAAAGAGAATGATATCAAAATGGTCTAATGAAAGAGTTTCATGTTCAAATGAATGATTATTAGGAACAATTATTATGTGAATTATGTCAAAGTATGAAGAAGAGTGTTCTAGGCAAGGCTAAAGTCAAGGTCAAATTCATGAAAATGTTCACTTACATCCATATTAAGGACAATTGTATCTCATATATCCATATACGCTCAATGTTCAATGCAAAGTACTTTTCAGTCAAGGAATGAACTTATGGAGTGACTTATATAATTCAAGTAACAAATTGACATCTCCAAAACTTTTTAAGACCACTAAAAGTGTTTCTAGTTCATGAGAAAAAGTACACATGCCTATATATAATAAGACTATGTATGAGCCTAAGAACATGTTTGAAGAGTGAATATGTTATAGAAGAGGATGAGAGGAGGTTTCAATTGACTTTAGGGGTATTCAAAGGACCAATAAATGATGAAATAGTTACCAAACACTTCAAATTTCATGAAATCACCTAAAACATTATTATGACAGTCATGTCACTTTGAGATTCTTTGAAGATACATGGTTTTTGATTGGATATATAATACTAAGTTGATAAATGAATAAAACCATTGTAAGAGGGATTCTCATAGAATTAAAAAATCCTTTTTTACACTCTTAGACTCCAATACAATGTGATTCAATAAGGAATACTCAGTCATAGGTCTTATGAGATAAGAAAACATAGGCAACCTACTAGTCAATTTTAGTAAAAAAACATCTACATGCCTATATAAGCAAAATCCAAGTATGAAACTTGGTGGAGTTTGTCATCATGAGTGTTTATACCTACCTATCATATTTTATAGGTAAAATCATTTGGGGTAAATTAGTGATTTAATCAAATCAACTTCAATTCCAATTCTTCAAACTCTTAACCATTCAACATAAGCATTAATGAAGTATATAAATCATTCATTGAAATAAACAAAGAAAACAATTCAAGATCAAAGTACATAACACATGAATTATGTGGGAAAACCTCTTGGGGGATAAAACCCACTCTCAATATTGTAAACACATAAACTATAGTCATATAAGAGATCACAAACAAGAGACTTTAGTGAAGCACCCACTTCACAAGGATCACCAACCCCTAAGAATGGACAAACACCCACTTGCCCTTAGATGTTGAGCAGCCACATAACACATCTGATATCAACACCTCCATAACTCTGATTACCTTCCAATATAATGGATAAATAATGAATAATAACTCTCTTTAACCCTTCACACATTTTCAAGCCTTCACACACAATAAATGTATCCAAAATAATTTTTTGGATCACTCTACACCTCTTCACTTATCCTCAACCATCAACCCTACAAGAAAAATTTACCACAATAGAAACATGACCATTAGGTCACACACATATCCCTCACACTACTCTACTCTTCAATTCATCCACCAATATTACTCATACTTCTCTTTTCTTTGCTCATTCACTCTAGAAACCTTCACTTTATTTTTGCTCTTTATATAGTCTTTATGATCACCATCTTCTTGGTCAGCCACAAGACATTCCTTAACCCTTAATGCTTATATCCCACTTATAAAAATATCAACACCATATACATAGGTCAAATATATCATTTATAGATCACCCTTAAGCAACAACACCTTTTAATTAGGCCTAAGTAGCCCTTTTAGGTCCATGAAGACCTATTCATCCCTTTAACACTTCACTAAGCAAAATAGAAACATAAGAACACTTATAAAAACATAGGCCCATGCCACATGGCCCCTAAGACACCCTTGAGTGATGACATTCATCACTACTCATCTTTTCATATGCAAAACCATTCAATCATTTTCCTTGTACATGAAAACACCATGAATGAATGAACAGTCAACTTCCAAGCAATGGCTCATACTGAAGATGGATTGGTAAAACATCAAAAATCATTAAAAATGATCCTTAGGGATTATAAAACACTCTTTAATATATAAATCATCATAAAACATCCAAATATCATCAATATGAATTGAAACACCCTTCTTAGATCATTAATAAATGAAGGTCAAACCCTTGGGCAACTTTGAGCCATAATAAATGCAATTGTATGACCAATCAAACCTCTTAATAAATTTCTATAGACTACCCTTCAAGTTCTCTACCACTTTTATTTTTACTCCATCATCAAATTCATTCATTTAATCAAGATACAGATCAAATAATCATAATTGGTTTCCTTGGTAAATTCAAATACTTGAATTCCAATGGTCACTAAAAAATGCAAATTTGACCAAGTATAAAAAAGTGAAATTTACATGGGAGAGAAACTTTGTAATATCATAACTTTTTAAATACATCATTTCAAGACATGAAATTTGTAACACATGATATAGGCACAAAACTTAGTAGACCCATGTTGTCACTTTCTTCTGATACCTTCACATGTGTGAATTTTGATGTCATCAATCTAATTACTTAGGAAACTCTACCAAGATGAATATAACAACATAGACCTTCACAAGACTACTCAAATGGATTATATTCACTTGAAAAAGTACACTAAGAACTTATTACACCCCATATAGACTCTACATCAATAACACATCATTAACAACATCCATAATAAGACCAAAACTTGTAGGGTCTCATGCAAACTATGTGAGCACTAAGGTATACTTTGTGATTGAGGACCATGCATACATATCATATCATGGAAACTTTTGGCCACCTTGGACACATAATTTACAACACCTCAACAATATTCATTTTTCATTGATTTCAACATTTATAAACACCAATACAAAGCTATGCACATACTCTTTCTCCCTCTACAAACACTTTCTCCCCCTTTGACACAATGACAAAGTGGGATTACTTATTGATATTGAGGACATGTAAATGTTTTAAAAGCCAAAAAAAATAAGGGACCTCATCTGAGAGATGATATAAAATCCCCCTATTACTATGCATACCATTTCTTACCATGACTACGTCAAACTTACTCATTAACAATACTCTTCTTTGACTGTGCACTACTCTATGAAGAAGAAACACATAATGTCAAGAAAATATGATTTTTCACACCTAAATAAAACTAATAATAAATCCCCATAAGTCATCTAATCTTAGGCACCCCTTGATCACCTTTAGATTATCTCCAACCAGGATGGAACTTCATAGTTGTCTTCAAATTCTCTCTCAAAAGCCACCCATAAAATGAAAAATGGGCATTAAAGCTATTTATCAAACACATATGATGCCCAAATAAAACTTATAAACATATCAAGGTAAAACCATACCTTTGTATTTTTAATAAAATAACCTAAAGGTCCATTTGAATCACCTAGCCTTGTCTAGAGGCCTAGTAGCCCTACATGAACCTTGCAGAGCCCATAACTTCCTATGTATGGACCTTTATGACTTGAAACTCCATATATATAGCACACTCATATGCCCCATCATGCATGACAAGATTCATCATTCAACTCTTCCTCTTCATCATAGCTCCTTCACAAATTGACCTACCAATTAACCCTCCATTTGTATAAAATCTTAACCATAGAAAAAAATATACACTTCTATATGACTATAAATTAATTTATAACCACCCATTTTTCCATTTTAATTTATTAAGTATCCTTAGACATCAAATCCTTTGGGAAGGTCACAAACCCACATGGGTTAAGGCACTAGGGAATAAATAAGAAACATGGTCAACTTACCATCTTTTGGTCAACTTCAGCTCTTAAAAATTATCTCACACCTGGAGGTCACCAAATCAGACTAATATACTAATTCTTGAGGACTTACTCCTTGGAGAACCCATAGAAACATGAAATGGTTTTTGGCTTGCAAACCCTCAAGCAAGAACTATGAGCATCGACAGGCATAAAAATTCTTCAACTTTTCCTCAAGAGGTATTCAATTCCTAAAAAAACTTATATCACATCTATATGAGATTAATACACCCTTATATTCCAAAAATTCACTTGGAACACTCACCAATCTTGATTTGACACTTTCAACCAGTCATATTGTGCTTACAGACCCTGTGTATGCACCTATTACTATGCTAAAACAACTTCAAAATGTCATAAAATCAATTTTTCACTTCAAAGGCACATTTTACACACCATCTAATCAACCTCAACTAGTCTCAACTCTCTTGATTTAAATATACAAAGGCATCTTATTCATAATCAGATATACTTCTCTTGATCAGAATGAACAAGAAGAGTTACCATAGACCTGCATCTTCTAATTCATTTATATGTCAACCTAAGGATGTAAACTTGATATGATGATGTCATAATATATGCACACTCAATCTTATAATTTGACCTTTTACTGATTATAATCCAAGATGCTAAATCCATGTAATAAATGGAATGCTGGAATTCAACACGAATACAATATTGTGAATTAAATGATTACACTATTAAAAGCTTTCTTAAAATAATTCTATGCAAGATTAGAAATCACACAATTCAAAAATAAAACACATAACACATAAAGAAACTAAATAACATGCTTATTTATTTAATGTATTTTGGGTTCTTGTTGTAAGGATTGTGAAGGGGGGCTTCCTCCTTCTAACTCTAGCTTCAATCCTTCCTCTTACAATGATAAAATGGACTCAAAAATAATTGTGTATTAATAAAAATGTAGCAGTGAATTATTTCAAGGAAATTATAATAATAATTTTCTTACAAAATGTACTTCTAATATATTTCTCTAATTTATATCTACTAATTTCTCAACCCTATTGTTACCTATATATATAACAAGGGAGATTTTTTTATACAAGATAATATATATTCAAAACTAAGAAAAATTTGGTTATAGGATAATAGAAATTGGTTCCTTCTACTAAGGTCACCATCATGTGAATGTTGAAATACTACCTAAGGACAAACAAATTCATTTCATTATTCAATAACATCCTTATTTCACTCTATGGAGGTTATTATCTTTTCTATGAGTCAGTTGAACTAGGAATCAAATTATGTTTATCTATGACTTTGGTTATGTAGTGGTTGTAGGATGTGTTTGTGTGATGAGATCCCTTTTATTGTAGGATGATCTGTGCTATATACCTATTTCTTCAAAACATATTTAAAACACATTATAGAAAAAAGCATCCTATAGTAGAAGATAACTATTATATATTTGATTTCAACACATAGTTTTAATTATTCAAAGAGTATGAGAACAAAATGCTATTTGTAGGATTATGGTTTTTTGAGGATAGAAACTTTATGGAAAATTAACTCAGAAGCATGATAAACAAGAAGAATGAGTGTGACAGATGAGGACAAAAACATGACATTTCTAGGGCTCATCAAGAACAAATAATTATTAAGGCTTCATGTGACCAATCTGATGCATGAAACCCCATGGATTGCACTTAGACACGTCCTCTTCACACTCCATATCAACCTTACCTTCATTATTCATGATTTGACCAACTAAACCAAGCTTCAAAGATTGACTAAGAATATGTCTTTAGGACCAATGTCCTTGAATAGGTCTCTTGAAGCTTTTTATAAAAAACTATTGTCACTTGGATTTATACCCTTTAAGGAGATGACAAATCTCTCCTCATCCAAGTTTCATAATAGAAACACCTCTAGGCTTGTGGGTAGCTTAAGGATGAAGTGAATCTCTAGATAGGGCTAGCTCCCTTGATGTACCACTTTGGATTGCAACTACAGTAACTTTTAGGGTGAAAAGGTAGAGAGATAACTAAAATCAAACTATTATAAGGGAGGTGATACACCAGATATATTTATGACTTCCAAAAATATACATTCTACACTTGAAATCAAAGGACAAATTAAACATACACTTCTCCAATCTATGTCTTCTTACATCAATATTACATTATGAGGTTATAGGTAAATGTCTTAGGTTAGGAGGACTATACAAGAGGCCTTAAATGGCACTAGTTAATATAATAACTCACTTAAATCATGAAAATATCTTGTAACACTTCACATGCCCTATAAGAAGAGGTTTTAAATAGGTGAAAGAATGGAACATCATGCTAAGGAATCCATGGTTTTCACTAAGCAAGATTCATCATCAAATTGAACACACTAATAATAGTCATGGAGGAGGTAAACAACAGTAGTATTATTGATTAAAAGGTATAAATTTGAGCAAGGATTCACCATACTCAAGTGGATTATGCCATATAATGGTCAAAATGGCTAGTTCTTATAGAATTTAAGAGGGAGAGAAGAAGAGATAATTTCAAAGGTCACAAGGACACTTGTAAAGATGATAAAATTAGATACTTGTGCATGATAATAGGATATGGGATGAACCATGAAATTTCAAGAGCTAAAAGTGTCAATCCAAGTCATAAACCTCATGAAAAGTGGTTAAAAACTCCTCATTCTAGATCAAAACAATTGCCTACATAATTAGACCTATTTGAATTCCTTATAACTGATTGAGACTAGGTATGATGATTGGAATGAATTTTAAGGACATAAAAAATGCCTCTCCATTCATTTGTTATAGGCTTGGTCATCTAGAATCACTTGTTAAGGAGTAGTCATCATCTTGTTATCAAGAAAACTACTCTTCCATGCACCCTACCCACTTGTCATCAAATTTGGCTTCATTTTCTCATGAAAATCCATGGGAGTAAGTTAATGAAACATTTCAAAACCCTCCATGGATTTATAATCATTAGGTACACCTTAAAATGAGTTCAATTGAATTTTTCTACCCTTCTCACCAGCTTATCTAGTAGGCCAATTTTGACTGGCTAAAATGAGAGTTATTAGTCTAACCCTTAAGGGTTATTACAAAGAATTAAATGAATATAGGGAGTTATCACAAGTCTATATCCTCCTCCCAAATTTGGTTTCATCATTAGACTCTTCTTTTAGCTTTCACAACACAAAAAATGGTCAAAAATAGCATATTTCTCACCCCATCCATATAATCACGTATATATAATTTGCATGTGAGGGAGATTGATTGATTCCTCTATAATTTCCAATAGTTTTCATCTTTAGACTCCTCTTGTAGTCTAAACAACATAAAAATGGTCAAAAATAGCCTATTTCTCACCCCATCTATATAATTACATATAGATAAATTGCATGTCAAGGAGCTTGAGTGAGTCCTCTACAAGTTCCAATAGGTTTCATGTCTAAACTATGCCATTAGAATGCATCTCCAACTTCATTTCTCCAATCAAGTCACTAAGAAGTGTTTTGGAGGGTTTTAGGTCTATTTGACCTCTTAAGTTTGTTTCATAAAAACTTGATTTTGTAATGGTAGAGAAATTCCATAAATATGGCCTTCAAGACCCTTGTTAACATCCCTAAACTCCTTTGGCTTCCATACAAAGCCTCCAAAAATATATGAGCATCAAAACCTGACCTATTAAGGTTGTTTTTTCATTTTCCATAGGCCTAAGTTGGTTTAAGATTCAAGAATGACTTCCTTTAGTTTTCCTTTCACTTTAAAAGCTTGGAAACCTCTGTATTAACCCCCAAAACATGTTACAATAGGTTTAAAATCATATTTAATGCTAGAATTGAATTTACCCTTGCATTTGAAAACTAAACCTAACCATATCAAATAGGCCTAAGTGTCCATGAAACTCAAAATGGATTTAATGATTATTCTCCTACTTTCCAATGGCTTAAACACATCTTATTTTGTCCCAAAAACATGCTTCCATATTCTATAAAGTTTTCCCATAGTTAGAGATGAAAATGATCCATTATTTGGGCTCTAAGCCAAAACCCTATCCTTAGGCCTGACTACATTCCTAAGAGGTATGGACCTATATTATTGATTCCATACTCATATGAATTGTTTTCCACATTTTTTCATATGTATTCCAACCTTCAAAATCTTTTTTAAGAGTCTTTTAACACTCCCAGTCCATCATTTCATCTCTTTTGTCCAAGACTTCAAACTTTTGCATCTAGGGAAGTACCCCTTGTCTGAGACAAAATAGGGGTAAATTCCCCTATTTGTTTAAAAAAATACATATTTATAGGATTATATAGGTTATATTAACCAAAAAACATCTATTTATTGGGTCAATATACCCCTTCATTCATCCAAATTCCAAGACAGACCTCTTGGAGGGCAGACTGTGCAAGGGTTTTAGAAGGTTGGCTATGTATGGCTTATTGGAGCTATCTTATTTGCTTGATAAACCACTATGGGAGATATATTTACCTTTTTAATGTCATTATATATTTTCTCTCATCTTAATTTAAAACCTTAGACCCTCATGGATCACTCATATTTTTGGATTCACAAGACTAAGTTTTCTTCCTAACTATGTTTTACAAAATAAGGGCACTTGTAGGTTATCTTTGTGTGTTTTATCTTAATAAAGGCATTTACCAACCTCCCCTAAGTATAATTTAATCCTTTAATACTCATTTATATTCATTTTCATACAATTCAAGTGTTTAAACATCACTTTCTAGCATGTTGCCTATCACAGTCATAAAGGTTGGCTATAGGTGTAATTAGGGTTTTAAAAGTCCTAGTCATAACATATTTACATTGATTTAATATTTTGAGGTTCAAAATGGATATAATTGAAGTTATTATAGTTTTTTGTCATTGTTTAAACTCTTCTTATACCTCCTACCTACACTCTAAGCTCATGAAATGGATCCTTCCCTATTTGGTTGTATTGCTCTTTAAAGCCCTGTTTGTAGGTTCAAAATAGGATTTTTCATGATTTTGGAGAATATCTTTGAAAAAAATGAGTTCACCAAACATATTATATAGCTTTACTCGCATTGGATGTATCAAAACACTACCAAAACACCAATATTACCCACTATCTACATACCCTACCTCACTGTGGTACCTTGCCTTTAGACCTGCCTGTAGGCTACTTGAGGTGAATTTTAGCTTGGACACAGTATAGAGAGACTTTATTTACATAATTTTGTGTGAATTAAACATCCACTTATGCATAAATATACCTTATATGAACCACAAAACCTCAATTCTAGTTCATTACCTATTTATACTTTTTTGCTTTAGAGGTACACCTATTGGTGTACTTATATAGTTTAGGTATCAAAAAACCACCTTCAATACTTTCTTTGAGATTTAGGTCATTTGACTATTCTATATGGGATCAAATTTTATGCTTATCCTCTTCATAATCATTTGAGCCTCAAGATTGAATCTCTTCTTACCTACTGACTAAGACATATGTTTCTAGTACTTGTTATAGGTGTTTATGGCCTTATTCATTTGGTCATGGTGCCTATAGGTCTCCTTGAACCCCCTTTAAGGTCATAAAGTATTTATAAACAATATTGGGTTCACTTTATATGTGTTGAAACAACATCAAAATACCTTTACTAAGGTCATTATCATCTTGGTTACAGTTGTAGATGAGTGTTTGGCATGTTTATAGACTGTTAGTGGTCTAAGAGGTAATAAACCATGTATATATCCTTTAAGATGGCCTTTTAGATCATGGTTACCCCTTTAAACTATTTTAAACATTCAAAACATGGTATATAGTTCATGGTGTAACCTTGGATGAAAAAATAAGCTCCTTTTAGAGTCAAACCTGTAGCTTACACTAACTAAGTTCAATGTATAGAAGTGAATTTTTGGAGTTCCCAAAAACTACCCTCCTTAAGTCATCTCCCCTCCAAATTTTGTAGGGTTATTTTATATGACAATGGATAAATTATATTCTCATTATATTTTTAAAAATGAAAATTCATATTTATAATATGACAATTCCCAAACATGGTTGGGCCTCTGTTTTGCCCTTTTGGGGACTATGTCTCTAAATACACAATCACTCTTCCATACTCATAGTTCCATTTCCACTTTTCCAAACTCACACTCTCAATAACTATATTATTCTCAAAACCACATGATATGAATTAAAATGAGTTTCTATCTACCTAATATTCTTCATATAGGTACCTTTATATCTCTGCCAACACCCTTATAGATATATATTTTATACACAAGCAGATAGTGAGTTGGAACCATGTATGGTGTGTTCTTCCCTTTCATGGTCACTTGATCTCTTAACATGATATTGAGATGAGATAATAGGATTTTTAAAATCTTAAATCAAACTTTCCAAACCCCATTTTCAACATGAAATGCTTCTTGCAAATACCTGATATAAAGCAAACATGGACAACAAGTGATTGTTTGTGTAGCATATGAGCTTGAAAACTATGAATATTTATTTGAATACTAAATTTTGAAGATAAAAATGGATCAAGATGGAATTTAAAACATATAAATTATCTATTACAACCTTTTTCAATCATTATCAAACATGAATATCTAAAAATGGTGACAAAACTACCTATAACATAGCATAGTGCATCTTCTTGCAACCTAAAATGATTTTCATATCATAACATCATGAAACTTGAAAAAAAATCATGGGATTAATCTAAGGATGAGGTTAACATCATATTTAATCAAACTTATCAACTATTTCATACGTAATTTCTCAAACCAAGGCAAAATCCATAGGGTGTATACATTAGCAAGTAGGTTTCAAAGGTCAACTTCATGAAGATGGTTCATGAAGCACAGGCCACCATTTTTCAAAATACATATATATAAATTAATATGTTGGATTTTAAAACAACCTCCCAAAATAATTTTCCCTAAAATTTCTTGAGCTATCCATACCAATCAAAAACCTCAAAGTCACTTCTACTTGCCAAAAAGGGTGAAAAGAGAGATGAAAGGTTTTGAGCAAGAAATGACACTTAAAAATAAAATAAATCATGTAATTGAGAATTTGGAAGCTAAATAGGCATTTCCTGACCATTTACCATGTGGAACACTTCCCAAAGAGGCTGTACAAGTGTCAAACTCTTATTTTCCTTCAATAAAACTACCTTTTCTTCTACATAAATTACCATGTTTCTATTTTTTCAGTTAGTTAAGACTTATAGGGACACATGGGGCATGATATAATCTTTTTTAACCTTCACACTTCCCAATAAACCCATATAACTCATTAAATACACCTTTTTGACCCCTAAAATGACTCAAAAGGACATGTTGGCTAATGAAATTTATAACCAAGGATAATATATCATTGAATAACATAAAATGACCTATAAAACAACTCATTAAAATATATTATGCCCCATATATAACTATAAATTCAATTTTTTACCCATAGGTATCCTAATTTGACTAAAAAGTCAAATTTGATCAACAAACTAGTGACTCATGGGGGTAGTATGTATGATATACTAACTAGACTAGTAGCCTTATCAATCCATTAGGATTATGAGTCATCTAAAGTCTAAGACAAAAAATCAAACCTTTGACCATTGACCAAGATAAGATAACTAATGACTACCTCAACCACATAAATCAAAGGACACACACAACAAAGAGAGCAAACACACATGTGCTCAAAGCACTTAGGGAATCATTGGATAACTATTATGTACAACTAGAAACTAAGCATCCTTCCCTCCTAGATCAAATGTAAATATTGATAATCTTGTTTCTTCATGACATGAAGGTTTGAATGAGGCATATAGCCTTTTATCCTTTAGCATTGATGCCTCTAACTTTTTCACAATGTTTGTCAACCTCATTGGCATGGTGTTCAATGAGAACTAAGCAGCTCCAAACAAGTTGAACAAATAAATTAACTCCTCTTGAATCAAAATAGCCTCAACTTTTTCATGTGTATCCTCAATTATAGATTCAAATGGTGATTGAAGGCATACTTTCTTGACTTCCATAGTGCTCTCAATAAGATTGGGTTTCCTCTTAGATTTAAGTTCTTCTAGCTCATCAAGGAGCTTAGTAAATTCTTCCCAATCTTGGTCATTATCCTCCATGGAAGAATCTTCCTTCACCTTATCATACACTTGGCCCTCAACTTGGTAAATCTCTTCAATTTCTTGAAATAATTTCATTTATAGTTGTCAATCATCCTTGTCCTCTTTACCATGTAGTACCACTACCTCTTCAATCTTGAAATGATCATTCACAACTTCATGATCAAAAATGGAGTATTCTTCATGTATCTCTTTCTTCAAATCTTGTACACATTCCTAAGGATACACATCCCCTCAAATATTGAGGTAAAAACTTGTGAATTGTCTTTTTATTCACCAAGAGGAGTCCCTATGGTATTCTCTACCTCATAATCACTCATGAGGTCTTCTTGATCAGCCATGAATTGAGATTATTATTCTTAATTTGAATCTATCAATATAGGCTCTTCTTCCAAGATTTCTTCTTCACCAAAACGAATTCATTCTTCATTATCAACCAAACAAAGAGATTCAACATAACAAATCACCTTTTCTTTACTACTTAGGACCTCTTAAGGGCTTTCAAATTGTACCTCAACTATCATAATCTAATATTTTTTGTCGATGGTTACAATATCTTCCATATCCTATTTAGTGATTCCAATACTAGGCATCTTGAAATGTGGTGACTTATCCCAATAAGGCTGCTAAGGAATTTCATTTTCTTCAACCAATAGTTTTGAATTTTCCTCAACTAGCTACTCTTCTTTTGGTTCCCACACCACAAGTACATTAAGGAAATTGGTGCTGAGATGATGAAAAGAGGAATTAGTTGGTGAGGTATAACATAGGTCTCAAAATTAGATTGGGAACTCTCTTGAAGGAGGTTATATGGGGTGTGTTTATGCATAGAATATTCCTTTAGATCAAAACCTTCCATCACACCTTGACTTAGAAACTTCATCCTTGACTCTAACTCCTTAATTTGTTTGGCTAGGTTTTCTTAGAAAAGTCTTTCTTGAATTCATAAGAATCATCATGAGCATAAGGAATGTATGAGGTCTAACATGGAAAACAAGAAGCATCTTGAGGAAGGGTAGGATGGATTTTCAAAGGATTAACTTCATTTTCTACCTCACACTCCTTAGCAATGCTTCTATCTTCTTTCTTTCCCTATGATTCCACTATCTTACTCTAGCTTCGGATGTTAGGATTAGAAGTATTTACTTGAGGAAGGGTTGGATGGGTTTTTATAGGTTCAAGATCCTTCTCAACTTCACATTCTTTATTAATACTCCTCTCTTCTTTCTTTCCCCATGACTCCACTAGCTTACTCTAGCTTGGGATGTTGGGATTAGAAGCCTCTTTTTGAGGTGGTGGGGATGTAATATGAGAGGGAAATGAGGGATTGAATTCCTATTATTTTTATACTAAGATTGACTATTGTATTTTCTTATTATCTAACTTAATTTGTCTATTAATGTTTACTTCAAACACAAGGCTAGTCTTTCCAACTCTCTCTTCCACTTGATTTTGAAAAGGAAAACTTTGGAAATTTTAATTAGGCTTATGAGTAGGGATCAGAAATGAATGATATAAAACTTGGGGAAGTGGATATTAAGTTTGATATACTTGGTAAGGTTTCCTCTCATTAATTTTTATCTTATCCTCTAAGGATGTAATCAAACCACTGACATCTACCATCTCATTTATAAGCCTTTGCCAATTGGCTCTTTCAATAGATGTACACTCTATTTTGAATAAATATAAGGCATATCTCACCTTGTGAATGGAATATATAGGGATATCTTGACCACATCATCTTAGATTATCAAGCTACAAAATGTACCTCACATATCCCAAAAGTGTTTGCTTGAAGGTAGAAATGGATGGGGTTGAGGATTGGCTAAGTTGACTAGGAGATGCAAGATATTACGAAGGTTGGCTATAAGACTAATAGAAATCATGACAAGGTTGAATATGATCATATTGGGGATAAAAATAACCATATTGGGGCTGGTATAATTCATGAAAGGGTTTATTAATAACTTTCTCTTGTTGATAAGGAATAACACAAGCTTGCAATGTCTTACCAACTTGTAAAAAATAAAACTCAAAACCAAAGTTAGCCATGAAAACTCATGAAAATAAGAACACAAATAAAATATTACCAACAATATTCAAAATTAAACTTTTAATTCTTCACCAACTGATATATCTTTGGAGTCACCATTGATGCTTGAATATATGCCTCTAAAGGCTAATTGTTGAGAGACAACACCAAAAATATCTTAACTTCTTGGACCAAGAGTCCCATCAGGCATGCCAAAAACTATTGTCACTTGGATTTATACCCTTATAGGAGATGTAAAATATCTCCTCATCCAAGTGTCACAATGGAAACACCTCTAGGCTTGTGGGTAGCCCAAGGATGAGGTGAATCTCTAGATAGGGCTAGCTTCCTTCATGTACCATTTTGTATTACAACTACACTAAACTTGGGGGGTGAAAATGGAGAGAGATAATTGAAATCAAACTAATCTATTGGATTTGATACAGCAGATATATTTATTAATTCCAACCATATGCATTCTATACTTGAAATCAAAGTACAAACTAAACATACACTTCTTCAATCTATATCTTCTTACATCAATATTACATTATGAGGTTATAGGTAAATGTCTTAGGTTAGGAGGACCATAAAAGAGGCCTTGAATGGAACTATTTAATATACTAACTCACTTAAACCATGAACATATCCTATAACACTTCACATGCCTTACAAGAAGAGGTTACAAATAGGTGAAAGAATGGAACAACATGCTAAGGAATCCATAGTTTTCACTAAGCAAGATTCATAATCCAATTGAAAACATTAAGAAAATTCATGGAGAAGGTAAAAATAAGTAATATTATTTATCAAAAGGTATAAATTTAATCAAGGATTCACCATACTCAAGTGGAGAATGTCATACAATGGCCAAAATGGCTAGTTCTTATAGAATTTGAGAGAGACAAGAAGAGATTAGTCCAAGGGTCACAAAGACACTTTTAAAGACAATAAAATCATATAATTTTGAATTGGAAGAGGATATGGGATGAACCATGAAATGTTAAGAGCTACAAGTGTCAATAGAAGTCATAAACCTCAAAAGTGGTAAGAAACTCCTCATTCTGGCTCAAAAAAACTACCTACATTATTATCCCTATTTATAACTAATTTGTACCAGGTATGATGATTGTAATTAATTTTAATGAAATCAAACATTCCTCTCCATGAATTTGTTGTAGGAGTGGTCATCTAGAATCACCTGTAAAGGAGCAGTCATCATCTGCTACCAAGAAAACTGCTCTTCCATGCACCCTACCCACTTGTCATCAAATTTGTCTTTAGTTTATCAATAAAATACATGGAAGGAATTTAATAACACCTTTAAAGACCATCCATTTATCTAGAAGCATCAGGTACACCTTAAAATGATTTCACTTGAAATTTTCCACCCTTCTCACTAGCTTGTCTAATAGGCCAATTTTGACTGGCTGGAATGAGATCTATTATTCTAACACTTATGGATTATTATTAATAATAAAATAAATATGGGGAGTTATCACAATTATATATCTTCCTTAAAAGTTTTTTTCATCTTTAGACTCCTCTTATAGCCTACAAAACATAAAAAATGGTCAAAAATTACTTGTTTCTCACCCCATCCATACAAGTTCATATAGATAATTTCCATTTGAGGGATATTGTGTGAATCATATACAATTTAAAATAGGTTTAATTTCCAAAATATTTCATTATAATGCATCTCTAGCTTCATTTCTCCAATGAGGTCACTAGGAAGGGTTTTGGAGGGTTTTAGGTATGTTTGACCTCTTAAGGTTGTTTCATAACCCTCCTTACATATCTACCATCCAAATTTTTTAGGGTTATTATCTATGCCAAGGGATAAATGATATTCTCATTATATTTATAAAAATTAAAATGAATCTTTATAATATGACAATTCCTAAACATGGTTGGGCCTCTATTTTGCCCTTTTGGGGACTGTCTTTGAATACACAGTCACTCTTCCATACTCATAGTTCCATTTCCAGTTTACCAAACACATACTCTCAATAAGTATGTTATGATAAAAAAATACATGATATGACTTCAAATGAGTTTTTAATATCTAATGTTATCTATATAGGTACCTTTTTATCTCTACTAACACCCCTGTAGATACATATTTCATACACACGCAGACAGTGAGTTGGAACCATGTATGGTGTGTTTTTACCTTTCATGGTCACTTGATCTCTCAACATGATATTGGGATGAGAAATGAGTGTGTTTAAAATCTTAAATCAAACTTTCCAAACCCCATTTTCAATGTGAAATTCTTCTTACAAACACCTAATACAAAGTAGGAAGGGACACCAAATGATTGTTTGTATAGCATATGAGCTTGCAAACTATAAATATTTATTTATATACTGAAGTTATAAGATAAAAAAATATTTGTATTGAATTAAAAACATATATATTATCTATCACAACATTATTCAACCATTATCAAACATGAAGATCTGAAAATGGTGACAAAACTGCGTGTAACACAACATAGTGCATATACCTACAACCTAAGATGATTTTCATATCAAAACATCATGAAACTTGAAAAAAATAATGGGATTAATCTGAATAATAGGTAAAAATAATATGTAATCAAAATCAGCAACTGGTTTTTATGAAATTTCTCAAACCAAAGCAAAACCCACAGGGTACATAGATTAGCAAGCAGGTTTGAAAGGTCAACTTGATGAGGATGGTTCATCAAGCATAGGCCATAATTTTTAAAAATACTTATATTAAAATTAATTTATATTAGTTTAAAAAAACCTCCCAAAATATTTTTCCTTTAAACATCATGAGTTATTTGTACCAAGCAAAAACTTGAAAGTCATTTATACTTGCTAAGAAGGGTGAAAAGAGAGATGAATGGTTTTGAGAAATAAATTACACTTAAAAATCAAACAAATAATTTAATTTAGTATAATAAATCTTAATATTCACTTCATAACCATTTTCCATGTGTCACACTTCCCAATTAGGTTGTACAAGTGCCAAACTCTTCTTTTCCTTTAAGAAAATTACTTTTTCTTCTGCATAACCTACCATATTTTAGTTGTGTTAGTTACTTAAGACTTATAGGTACACATGGGGCATGATATAATATTTTTTAACCTTTAAAATTCCAATTAAACTTGTAAAACTCATTAAATATACCTTTTTAACCCCTAAAATGACTCAAAAGGACATGTTGGCTAGTGAAATTTATGACCAAGGCTAATATATCATTGGATAACATCAAATGACCTATTAAATATCTCATTAAAATATATTATTCCCCTTATATACATATTAAGTCAATTTTTTACCTATGGGTGCCTTAATTTTACTAAAAAGTCAAATATGGTCAACACAAACCTTTGAAACAATGAACTTGTTCCCCCTTAACCAAAGACCTTATATGATAAACAAAAGGATTGGAAACATAATATCATAAATTTTATATCAAAATTCCATTGGTCTTAAATACCAATCAACAAATCTATATACACATATTCTAATTATGACTTTTTGTACATCACCTAGAGCACACACACTTGATTCTACATATGAAAGATGTCTCTTAAGAAGCATAGGTAGAGACACCCACTTTTAATAGAGAGAATAAAAGTCCCAAAACTCAAGAGACTCCCATAACTCCATAATCTCACTTGACTTTCAATCCTACCTCATCATCAAATTGACTCTAAATGGGTTCATAGCTTCATTCTTTCCTTTTGACTCAGAATCCTGCATGATCTTCTTATCCACTTGGGAAGATAAAGTTTGTTCTTTGAAACTTGAACTTTTACCCTATTATATTATGATAAATAATCATTTATTAACCTATTTTTCATTCACCTCATCGGATCTCCATTAATTATGGATCCTTCTCTTTATGTTAGGATTGACATTCTTTGAAGTAGAATTCTGACCATTCCTATAAAACCTTGATATGTGACCTCTTTCTTGACACTTGAAAAAAATTAAGTTTATTTGATTGTACATACCTTGTGTATGGGATACATGATGACTCCTTGAAGTTTCATTATCCCATTCATGCACCTGATCACTAGATTTCCTGATGAAGGCATTACAAGATTTTGTAATATGACCAATCCCTTGACACCTATAGCACAAGATGTCATGCTTTCCTTGTGGACTGGTTGACTATCTTGAGTGATGATACTCTTCATTTTTGACATTATTTTGTTCATAATTCCATGCAAATCTCTTACTAGGATCTTTTATTTTGTATTCAATTATCTTATAACCAAACTAATGACAATAATGATATTGACCATTAAAGGAATTTATGTACCTTAAAGAATTGGGATGTCTGATTTGATTTTCCCTCATATTTTCTTGGAAGATGACTCCTTTGTTCCTTGATTCTTAGTGAAATAAATTCTAGACCTATTACTTGAAGACCTTTAATTATTCATAGTATTATTCAACAAATAGGTGTTTATCATAACATTCACCTTCACTAAATCATAATTGAAACCAAGACCAGTCCTATCTTTAGGCACTCTTTGATTATCAATCATTTCACTAAGAATCTTACTACTTGCATCAAACTTCTGATATGTTTCAAGCTTACTCATATCTTGATCTAGTTTCACCTTCAAAGACTCCATCTATGATTTATACTTGACACGTTCTTCATCCTTACTCTTTACCACTTTAGAAAGGGTACAAACCTAAGTTTTAATATGTTGACTAATCTCATCATGATATTTGACTTCATTTCTCATTCTTTCTTCAAAGAAGCCAATTTTCTCTACATAGGTCTTGATTCAGGACACTTACCTTCTATTCTTTCCTCATAAAATCTTTAACTCTTCCAAGGTGTTCATATATTTGTCTTCAAGAGTGACTTGATCATATTCTTCCTCTGAGCTATCTCCACCAAAGAGATCTCTACCTAAATAATATTCATCATCATCATCCTCAAGATCTATAAATAATGCCTCATTGTTCTCATCATGAGATGCATCATCATTGTCTAATGTGTTTCCTTCTTCTTCAATAGATGAGTTATTATCTTCTTCACGATAGAGACTCTTATTGCCTTTGTATGACTCCTTTCCATTTGTCTTATTGAATAACATTTTGCACTTACTAGGACCCTCAGGTTTCTTGTGATCATCCTCATGATATTCCTTATGAGCTTCTTTATATTCAAATGTGCCCCTATCTAGGCACTTAACTACAAAATGACCAACTTTACCACATGTAAAGCATTTAAAATGAAGTTTACCTTCATATTTACCTGATCCTACATTTAATTTCCTTAAAATCATGTCTTTAATTTGATCTTCATTAAGATCAAAGTCTTCAAGACTTAACTTGTTCTTATTGCCTTTTGTCTCCTTAATCACCTTAAAGGTTATTTCATTATTTGGTGGTTTATCCACATTAACTCTCATCTCATGGGCATTAAGAATGTCATGTAATTCATCCATATTCATCTTGGTGATCTAATGACTTTCTTATATAACAGATAATTTTAAATCAAACTTGAGGGTGAGAAACCTTAATACTTTTTGTACTACAGTAGCTTCTTCAATCTCCTCTCAAAGACCTCTGATCACGTTCACCACCTCATTAACCCTTATAAGATAGGATTCCATAGTATCTTCTTCCTTAATTTTGAGGCCCTCAAATTTCCTTTGATAAGTCTATAATTTAGCCAACTTAACCTTTTAATCCCCTTCATAGATGGTCTATAATTTGACCTAGATTTCCTTGGCAAACTTAAAATAGATCACCTTGGTGAACTCAACCTTTGATTGGCCACAAATGATAGCATTAATTGCTTCATAATTATTCTCACTCAACTTCTTATCAGTTGAACTAGTTGGAAGAGTAGGGGATGTGGAATAACCATCCATAAAATATTTCCTAATGTCAAACCCTTATACTTTTATGGATGGTTATTAGGAAATATATTATGGAATAACCATCCATAATAGATTTCCTACTCTTCCATAACTATGATGTAGGTGTTCATCCTTGCACTCCAAAAAACATAGTTGGATCCATTAAATATTTGTTCTCTCTTAGTAAAGAAACCACCGTGCATTTGATGGCTACCCATTATACTTTTGATCATCTTCAAGTGGTTAAACTTAAAAATAAGGTGTGGCTCTAATACCAATTTTTAGAGATACAATCACTAAGGGGGGTGAATCAGTGATGTAAACAAATCAACTTCAATTCCAATTCTTCAAACTCTTAACCATTCAACATAAGCATTAATGAAGTATATAAACCATTCATTACAATAAACAAAGAAAATAATGCAAGATCAATGCACATAACAGTTGAATTATGTGAGAAAACTCTTGGGGGATAAAAACCACTCTTAATCTTGAAAACACATATAATATAGTCTTATAAGAGATCACAAACAAGATACTTTAGTGAAGCACCCACTTCACTAGAAGCACCAACCCCTAAGCATGGACAAGCACCCATTTACCCTTACATGTTGAGCACCCACACAAAACCTATGATATCAACACCTATAAAACTATGATGTCCTTCCAATATGATGGATAAATAATGAATAATAACTCTATTCAACCCTTCACACTTTCTCAAGCCTTCACACACAAGCAATGCATCCAAAACAATCTTTTAGATCACTCTACACCTCTTCACTCTTCCTCAACCATTAACCCTAAAAAACACTATCACCACAACAAAAACATGACAACTAGGTCACACACATATCCCTCACATTTCTCTTCTCTTCAATTCATCTGCCAAGCTTACTCACACTTCTCTTTTCTTCACTAACTCACTCTAGAAACCTTCATCTTTATTTTTGCTCTTTATAGAGTCTTTATGATCACCATATTCTTGGTTGGATACAAGACATTAATTATCCCTTAAGGCTTATATATCACTTATAAAAATAAAAAAACCACCTAAATAGGTCAAATTTATCATTGATAGATCACCCTTAAGCAGCAACACCTTTCAGTTAGGCCTAATTAGACCTTTTAGGTCTATGGAGACCTATTCATCCTTTAACACTTCACCAAGAAAAATAGAAACACAAGACCAATTATAAGAACATAGGTCCATGCCACATGACCCATAAAACACCCTAAAGTAATTACATTCATCACTACTCACATTTGTATAAGCAAAACCATTTAATTATTTGCCTTGTACATGAAAACACCATGAATGAACAAATAATCACTTCCAAGCAATGGTTCATACTAAAGATGGATTGGTCAAACCTCAAAAATAAATAAAAATGATCCTCAAAGAGTATACAACACTCTCCAATAGATAAATCATCATGAAACATCCAAATATCATCAATATAAATGGAAACACCCTTCTTGGGTCCTTAACAAATGAAGGTCAAACCCTTCATCAACTTTGAGCTGTAATAAATATAATTGTATGACCAGTCAAACCTGCTAGTCAATTTTCTTGGATTGCCCTAAATTTATCTACCTCTTTTATTTTTACTCCATAAAATTCATCCATTTTCTCAAAATACATATCAATTAATCAAACTAGTTTCCTTTGTAAAATTCAAATATTTGAATTTTAATGGTCACTACAAATGCAAATTTTACCAAGTATAAAAATAGTGAAATTTGATTAGGAGAGAAACTTTTCACTATCATAAATTTTGATAGACATCATTTCAAGGCATAAATTTTTGAACACATTATCTAGGCAAAAAATTTGGTAGACTCATGTAACCACTTTCTTTTGACACCTTCACACGTGCAAATTTTGACATCATCAATCTGCTTAGTTAAGAAACTCTGCCAAGATTACTAGAATAGCCTAGACCTTTACAATACTACTCAAGTGGATTATTTTCAATTAAAAAAGTATACTAAGTAATTATTACACCCCATATGTCCTCTTAATCAATAAAAAATCATCAACAACATCCATAATAAGACCAAAACCTGTAGGGTCTCATACAAACTATGTAATCACTAAGGTACACTTTCTCATTGAGGACCATGCATAAATATCATCTCATGGACACTCTTGGACACCTTGGAGAGATAATTTACAACACCTAAACATAATATTGGTGAGGTCATTTTAATATTATAAGTATCCATTATTTTAACATGGTCACCCACATGTCTTTAGTAGTTAGAGTTGGAACTAGGAGAGATTTTTGGAAGCTATAGGTATAATTAATAGTTAAAACCTCATGTGAGGGTTTATAAAGTATTATAAGGTTATTCTAAGTCATAAAATTCATTATGATAATGGTAAAATTTATGAATTCCATGTAAATTATGCCCATGAGGGCTAATACAGTCAAGCATACCAAACCCTCGAGAGACACAGTCATCCTTTTTAACTCTTACATTGATGTTCTCTTCATCTAATGAGATTTTGGATAGTGTGGAGGGTCATTTAAACCTTTAATGAGGTATTGGAATGGAGAGAATGCATAAAATTTGTCTTGTTTGATTATAAACCTTCCTTTTTATCATCATAGTTCATGATAACCATTCGATATAAATTTTCACCATGTAGACATCTTGATGCACATTTTGTATGGTATATTGTGATTATCATGGTTATTTATGGGTTAAATATACTCCATATCTATGGAAATAATTTTCCCATCAGGGGTCTGTATATTATGAACAATTGCTAAGAAGCTTTGGACCCCTAAAACCCTTGTAAAACCTTGATAACTACCTGATGGAGGAAATATGCCTAAATATGGATCTAGATCATTGGTTTGATCTATAAATTTAATTTTATTGTACTATTAACTCCCTTGAGAACATACATGAACTATTGGTTCACATGTGCAGTACTCATACTATATGGACTACACCAAAAAAGGTTATTTTAAACTTATCATAAATACACTAAAGGGTAATTGCACATTTAATAAATTTTAAAATCAATATGTGGTCTCAAAATTCTTGAATATCATTTTTATATCCATCTATAAGGGTCATTTTGGTCATTTCCATGAGTAGATAGCTTTATAAGTCAAAACAAGGAGCTTTTTAGATACAAGTGTAAGAATAATGGCTTGATCAATCCATTTACATGACTAAAAAGCATCATATTTAGGTTATTAATGTTTTAAATAGTATAAAATATCCTTTCAAACTCATCATAAAGTTAAAATGTTAAACAACTATGCATACACCTATGCTTGTCCTTGACATCACTAGACAAGGCCATCAAGAAAGGGTAGCAAGAGTAAAATAAAATTCATTAATGCACTTAAAATCACCATGAACATCATAATTGGTATTTAAAATGGATTTATACCAACTTTTATCCATAAGATAATCATTATTAGCGATCATCTTGGCTAAAGAACACCAAACACTGCCTAGAAAAATTATTTTCCACTCTGAGAGGTGACTTCACATGCTCATCATGGTACACATATTTTGCATGAGAATATTAGGAATTTAAAGGAATAAAAATTAATAATAAACTAATGTTTTTTGGTATTGGTTTAAGCATTAAAGTTCCAGGCTTTATTATTCATCATTAAGACCCCTGAGCACTTTAAACCCCTTACAAAACCCTAGTACAAAATTATTTGTGAAGAATTAAATAAGATTGAATATAAACCTATTGAAACCAAATAATTACCACCTTTATCATCAATTATACACTGAGACGTTCATGTCCATAACCATTTTTTATATGGATTCCATATGGACATCGCAAAAAATAGGACTTTGAGAAGAAAAAGTACACAAGGAGAGGTACAATGCAGTCTAAAGAAATAGAATAATTTGAGAGAAAATAGTAACACTTTTTATTCCTCATATAATAATTATATGATCATAAATATTCATGAAATCACCCTTGAGAGCTCATTCAAATTAGCCAGTCTGTGGGATTGAAGATAGTTTGACCTAGTTAACTAGTTTGACTTATTTGTAGGTATTACTCACCAAAGAGGACCTATTTCATGATATGATATATTTTTCAATGTCTAAAACTCATTTTATTTTTAGGATTTCAAATTTTTATGAAGTTTTTTATGGTCATCAAGTACAAGTAGTTAGGCTACTAGGCCTAATTTGGCCTCATAGACCTATTTAGTCAATCAATTAAAGTTGAAAATGGCATAGAAGGGTTATAAAATTAGTTTATATGGAGTTATAAAATTTAATTACTAATAATTATGTGTAATTTCATTATTTAACTATTTTCAAAGTTTAAATCACATGCATACTAAACCCTTCAGTGCTAATCATGAGTTAACTGATCCTTAACTAGATGCATGTTCCAAGTCGAAAGGATGAAGGAGTCACTCACTTAACTTGATATCATGTTAAGAGGAGTTATTTGATAATAATATGTCTTATCATGCTAGAAAAAAAAATTAAACAATTCAAGGATGGCCCACCACCTTGTTTTCAATGTCAAAGAGCTCATGCAAGGAGCATACATGACCCCAGACATAAAGAGATGTGAAGAATGATTATTGGTAATTGTTCATAGCTAAAGTTTTACTTGAGTTATGGATTATATTTATTCTTATTCTCTCTTCTACACCACTATCTTGGTTTCTTCTCTTCTCATTTTATATATATACAGGCTTTTAGGCCTATTTTTAGGATCCCTCTTTCGGGCATGAGAAAACTCTACCAAGATTACACTTTGTAAACCTCTTGAATCAATAAAATGGATTATTGAAACATCTCTATGATTGAATTATAGTTTTTATATTATTATTTAGACGTGTAAAAATAGATGAATCTTTCCTTAACATGTCCTTGCAATACCTACCTATTAATGAATTATCTTTTGTAGGTTATATGAAGTGTCCAAGGTTGATGATAGGATGGTAAGTGTAACAAAGTTGAATAGTGTCTCAAAATATACCTTTCTCCCTTTACCTCCAAGCTATAGTCATACATCAAGACCTCCATGTGAATCACTATTAAAATAGAATCTTTAAAGATAGTTTCAAAGTTCTAGTTTATTAGTGTTTTATGAGTTGAAATTTAGTGGTTGAACTAGAAATATAGGTGTATCACCATCAATAAAATAGGATTTCCTTTTCAATTTATTTCTAACCCTTTTCACCCCAAAAATCAAGTAGGTTTTAGTAAATTGAAAAAAATTGATATATTCAAAGGAGATAGCCTCATAATATAGAGGTTTGGTCTAAGTACAGGTATACCACACCTATATACCAATCCAATGTTAGTCCAAGTTTGAAGGAGATTCAATAAATCTACTTTAGAAAGGTACAAATTGGGTTTCTAACAACTAGTAATAATTATTACTTAAACAAAGATGGGGAAAAAATAGTAAAATAACATTGATAAGTGAGTAGTAACAATCCTTACTCAATCATCAATGGAAAAGTACATAAAATGGAATACAACATTGGTGAGTGAGAAGTAACAAGACAACCTAACTCAATAATTAAAAAAGTATATGAGAGGAAAAATGGATGTAGTTATCTTAAAAATGTATAATAAATATATACAAATGGATGTAGTTGTCTAAAAAAGGAGATTGATAATTAAAATAAATAAATAAACTAAGGAAATTCTAGAAATTTAAATCAATGGTATAAAGAGGATGATCCATAGTCACTCAAGCATATTGTTTGATTCTAAGGATAAATAAAACCAAAAAAAATGGTGCTAGCATGTTTTTAGATGTGAAGAGGATGGAATATAGAAGTGGAGAAATAGATTTATAATTAAACTTTCCTATCAAGGGGGAAATGAAATGGGTGGTGGTGGAAATGGAAGAAAAATCAAGGTATAGAAACTCTTTATCGAAGTCAAAACACTAAAATTAGGTTCATCAAAACAAGAGGACGTTCAACATTAAGGACTCTGAAGAACTTCTCTTAGCCACAAAAATATTAGGTCATCAAATTATCTATGAATAACATCCCATGAAGTCTATATGCTTGAAAATTAAAATATACCTACCTTCTTACAACATGTTCCCCATTCCTCATAACCCCTTACAAAGTCATCTGTCTACTAGGAAGATTGGGTACTTGCATGAGAAAGTAGGTATTATTATATATTAGTTTTTTTAATTTTCCTATCCTAATCTACTGGCCCATCTCACCCTAATGGACCTCAATTCTATCAAGAGGCCAACTCTTGAGTTTTAGATTTAATTATAAATAGGATATGTTCTATGAATCACGTCTTTTGGTGTGATTTTGACTTTTGAATTTGTATGTTGCATTTTGATCATTACCTTTTGTTTTCAATGATTTGGCTTTTATATTTTCATGGATTTTTCTATTCCTCCTCCATATAGATTAAACGAACCAAATATGGATGCTAAAAATGACTATCATTTGAAAACTTTGGACTTGGTTTCTACGAAAGTGAACTTAGAGAGCATGATGTCTAAGAGTCTTGTTTGTTCATGTGAAATAAAATTGATATCTTGACTTAGACCTTGTTTTATCCAAATTGGAATGAAAGGAAAGTAAATCAAGAGTAATTAACATGAAACAATTTGAATTACTTCAAATCGTAAAAAATGTGACAATGTGAAAAGGGATAAAATCATAGGTAAGTATAATTACTTATCATAATAATATATGGAATTATAGGTAAATATGTTAACATAGTTTGTTGTGAAATTATTATCCACAAAAGAAACAAAAACCAAATGAGAATATGGGATCAATAAACTTGTAACCATTTCTTAACATTCTATAAAAGGAACACTTGGTTTGATAAAGGCATTTTGAAATAAAGTGGTGATTTTATGTGGAGATAATGGTCTTATCTATGGTATTACACTATAATTCATAAAATAAAAACTCAATAGGGTGAACAAATTATGGGAAAATAAAATGGTAAAAATGGTTTTTATGAGGAGGTCCTAGTCCTATCCATGGTCTTACACTGCAACTCACAAAATAAAAACCCAAGAGGGTGTAAAAATCATTGTAAACTAAAAAACTTGATATGAAAATTAATGAAAGTGAAATTAATTCATGAGTAAAACCAAGTCCTATCCATGGTATTACAATTCAACTCATGAGAGAAAGAAACCAAATGACCAAGGGAAGGAACTAAGGTTTGTGTAAAGAGAAACTATTGCAAAGGGTGATATCCATGTAAAAATCCTACAACTGTTATTAGTACATCATATAGAAAGATGATAATAAGGGAAATGTCTAATTAAAATATTTCTTCAAGAATTGTGCATTAGAGGGTTTTTTGAAAACATATCATTCATTAGTTTAGAAGTGATAGTTGTTAGGACCAAGAATGTATTTCACTAAATAAGGGCCCCACCATATTTGGACATATTTTCCTTATTTATCATGGGTATAGTATAACCTAAGGACTAAATCACCAAAATTGAAAGTGCATATTTTAAACTTTTTATTATGTTTTTTAGTGATACATGCCTTCTATTAGTGATTGTGTTGAAGAGTGGCTAGACAGTGTTTTTTTATAATATCAAGAGCATGAATTTTATCTTCATGTAGTTATTAATCATGTATTATACCATGAATATATATATGTAATGAGTTAATCTTGACTACTAATGGTAAAAGAGACTTAAAACCATAGACTAGAAAGAACGGTGTTGACCTAGTGGCAATACATATGTTAGTATGATAAGCCCAAAGTGAGGGATATAGATGAAGATACCAATCTATGTGGGTTTATTGAATGGTATTTTTGATAATTTTATTTATGGGCTCATCTTTTCCATTATATTGTGTATGCTAAGGTGTGGAGAAATTATGTGATATTTTAAATTTAGCATATAATTGCTTCACGTCTTTATGGAAATTGCTTCCATTATCAAAATTGATAGTATGGGGAACCATAAAATTAAAATTGATTTAGTTAAGGATAAATTTATAAATATTGGTTCCTCTGATATTGACAATAGGCATGGGTTCTACCTATTTGGTAAAAAATTTAGTAGTAGTGATGATAAAAACATGACCATCTTATGATTGAGATTATTTTCTAATGAGATCTAATTCCCATAAAAAATATCCAAGGAGATTCCATAGTTTAGAGATCAGATGGTGGTGAATGGATTATATCATCATGGATTTGGTAAGGACTACACTTTTTATCAAAATTTATAACATCCTTTTCTAAAGTCAGCCAAAATTATCCCATATGTAGGCACTTTTGGTTTGTATTATGTCTACTATAGTAACCACCATAAATGCCCCTACATTATTTTTTAAGGATGAGAGGGACCTCTTATTTTATTACACAATAGAGTAGGGTATCTTCTAAATTATGATGATAAAATGTATTATATTGAAAGATATTTAAAATCTTGTTTTTGAATTCTAGTCTTTTCATGAGAATCTGTGTCTGGAAGATAAGTTTGATGTTCAAAAATTTGGATAATGTTTTTATACCATGGGATTTATTAAATAGTGATAGCCTTAATGTGATAGATAAGTGAATCTTGTGATGGGAGAGAAGATGAGTACTTTTTTATTTGAATAAAAAATTGGGAGTCATTAAGTACTTGATGTGAATGAAATAAGGATACCAAAGAAGCAAGAGAGTCAACGATAGAGTTCTAATATATTAGAATGGGATCAATGGTAAAAGAGGTAATCTCTTGGTCAAGGATGGTAGTCATTTAATTATAAGTGATAATATTTTCACTTTTAAATTGGTAGTCATTATTAACCTGGTAGTAGATAAGTTGGGAGTTTTCCAAAACATGTAGATATGGGATATCTAATTCAAGTGCCACTTTCATGTCTAAAATTAACACGTCATGTTATACCATGTTATTAGTGACATAAAAGGTTAAAAAAAATTCCAAAAGAAATATTTTACCATGAATATTTGTTAGAATACAACATGACCTAGTGCCTTGGAGATATTTGGTGCCATCAAAGTGTAGGGTCCAGGTGTCTTCATGCAAATCAATGGTGACTTTAGGAATCTCTTTGATAACTACTTTGGATTTAGTAGTATCAAGAAATAAATAGGTATCTTATTGATTACTTTCTTCTAAATTAGTAGTGAAATTATGGAAATAATCTTTAAGAGAGATAACCTGATTGAGACCTTCAATATAGAGATGTTATCATTGGGGAGACTATATTGAAGGTGATTTGTATTGGGTATGGGTGCCACTAAAAATTGGTTGTCAATGACTTTCCCTTTGAAAAAAAATTGCATTATGGTGGGAAGGTCAAATTTCATTTAGAGAACTACCCACTTTCCAATTCTATCTCCAAGTATAAATGTTTTGGAAAAAAAGTGACGAAGTGGGTTAGAGTGCATAATGACATAGGTTGTTTGATAGAGCATGTAATGACGAAGCTATTCAAATGCAAAATAGATAGCAAGGAAATCAAATTCAATTTTCATATAACATTTTTCATAATCAATTAGGCCTTAACTAATATATTAAATAGTATATTCTCTTTTGGTATCATCTTTTTTGGCAAGTATAGCCCCATTTGATACAAGAGTAGAAGAAGTATACATAATCAAAGGATGATCATTAGAATGTGGTTGAAGGTGGATGATTATTTCATGTTATCAAATTAATTTTTATAATGATTAGTCATTCTAGATCATTACCTTTTTTAATAAGGTAATTAATTAAGTATATGCAATAATCCATTTTGGGGATGAATCATCATATTTCCCCAAGCTTGCCAAGGTAAGCGTGAATGTCTAGAATGGAATGAGGAATGGACATGTTAAATATAACATTTATTTTAGTGGGATTTACATCAATAGATGAACGGATACTAAAAACCCTAGTAGTTTACCAAATGTAATGCCAAAGACACACTTATATGGGTTGAGTCTAACTTTGTACTTAATTAATCGATCAAAGATGATGTCTAGATCAGATAGATGGGTTGTGTGAATTTTTTATTTATAAATGAGTTTAACCACATAGGTTTATAAAATATTATGTATAGGATCATGAAAAATGTGGGTCATATCCCACTGATAAGTGGCTCTAGAATTTTTAAGGCCAAATGGCATTTTAACATAGCAATATGTGCCCCATTCTGTAGTGAATGTTGTCTTGTGTTAATATTTAGGGGATATGTGAATTCAATTATAGCCTAAAAAACCATCTATGAGTGAGAAAATTTTGTATCCAATAGTGGAATCTATGATGGCATCTATTGAAGGTAATGGAAAATTGTCTTTACGATAAGCAAGGTTGAGATTGTAATTTGATGCATATGTGAATAATCATGGTGACATTTTTACAAATGAAAAAAATGTTTGACACCCATTCAAAATATTCCATAGGTTTAATAAAATTAGAATCTAATAGTTTGATAATTTATTTATGGCATAGGGTGGAAACTTTGGGTCAAAATTTCCATTGTTTTTGCTAAATGCATTTAGTTTCTGGGTATGTGATTATGTTATAAATAATGATACTAGGGTTGATACCTAGAATGTTCTCATATGACCAAGAAAAATTCTCATGATATTTATTGAATAATAGACTAAATTTATCATGCTCAATTAGTATAAGTTCTCTATAAACTTTTATAGGTTTAGAACATGAGGTTGTGTCATATTCTATTCTCTTGGTTTTTTCAATAAGCATAGAATTTCCATTTTTAAAATGATATGGCACATTCAGAAGAGAGTAAATGGGATTGGTTTTTGGATTGATGCTAGAAATGAAGTTATTAAAATGAGGAGCCTTTCATTTGAAATTTTTAATTTTATGATGTTGCCAAGGAAGTTGAGGTTCTCTGGCATGAAGTAACTCAAGCATGGCTTCATCACTAGGTAGAGTGGGTAAGGGTCCATAATATTCCATGTCTACTTCAAGATCAATGATTTTATTACCATGTAAATAATATTCATAATGTATCTATCATTCATCTATTGGCTTGAAATCAAGGGTAGTCTCAAGTATAGGTGGTACTATAGAGGATGGTTGATTGGATTTATTTAGATTGATAATAGGCATATATTTAAAATCATTATCAAGGAGGGGATTTGGTAGAGTTACTAGTGAGATAAGAGGTATAGAAGGTTTTAAAAGTTCTAAATTTACGAGAGGCAAGATTTGTTCAAACACCCAAGGAGTATCAAGAAGTGGAGAATTAACTAGAAGTACATGAATTTTAGGTTCTAACTCAATATCCATTGAAATGGTATGAACATCATGGTTGAAAGAATGTATTTTATCTAAGGTTTTATGATAGTGTTGAGCATTAAAGTCTCATGATTGAACATGGGCCATGATGTAGTTATCATCATAAGTGGGAGAGATAGTACATGTTTGTGTCTATAAAAGAACATAATAAGGTGATATGACTATATCACTAAATTTATGAGGTGACATGGTTAAAGGGTCTTGAAATAAATTGGCCACTCCATATTAATTAAAAGTGTGATCATCTTCTATATAATATGTTTCATGTGTATTAAATGGAGGAATGAAATTGGTGATATCATCGATGAGAGAGATGGTATGATCACAAGGTAATACGGAAGGAGGGAGCCACTATGAAATGCAAAGAGGTAGCTTGGTATTATTTCATATGTTTTTCAAATTATTTATCTCATCATCATTAGAATTAGTAAGAGTGACCTGTAAATATAGATTCATATTAACAAATTTAGGTAAAGGTGCACTATTAGTTCTTATAATAGTTGGAATCTGATACTAAGATTTAGGATTAGTAAGTTGAATACTCCATGGGTTAGGATCAGCCTCATGTTTATACCATTTGAAATTATAAATTAAATTGATAAATTAGCTACCATAAGAGGTAATCTCCCTCATCTGATGTGTCCATGGGTCACCTAGGAGTATATTATAGGATAGTGATAGGTCGAGAACCATAAGCTTGGGATGTATAGTTTTGGGTCTAGTAATAAGAGGGAGCCAAATACAAGCAAGCAATTTTCAATTGGTTTTATCAAATCCATGACATGTTAGATGATTTTTTTTGAGATTATCTTTATTATACCCATGTTGTTTAATGACGCAAAGAGATGTCACATTAATTCCTAACACTTCATCTACTAAAACTTTATGAATAAGGGTGGTATTAATGGAAATTTTAATAGAGAGAGGTGTATCATCAGCTTGAAAGATAATTTCATCATTGATCATGTCTTATTCAATAAACTTGATGTAAATTTTAGAATAAGAACAAATATTTTTTACTGTATGAACTTCTATTAGTGGAGGTTTATGAGAAGGTTATTCCACTTCTAGGGAGGATGGTTCTTCAATTTATTATATTTTATGAATTAGGAATTTATGAGGATAGGGATAAGTGAAAACTAATTCCATGAGAGGTATTTTTCAAGGCATAGAGTTAAGTTCCTCTAATAAATATCAATGAGTTTTTGAAGAGGAAGAATCAACATGAGACTTAGAAGGTAAAATAGTTTTTATAGAAAGAGAGGTAGTTCGGGGTTTGGATTGAGGAAGTGGTTCCTCATTATTTTCCAAAGGTAGGTTAATGGTAGTAGTATCTTTGAGAATTTTCTCTTAAATTGATGGTTTCTTTGCTTTTGTGATAGGATCTATGTGGGTGGGTTTATGTCAATAATTAACTTTATTTGCATTCATGTATTATGAATTTTTATAGTATTGATCATAGTCGACATCCATTACACAAATATCCTTATTGGAATGTTGAGGTTTGGATGTATAATTTTTTTGGGATTATTAGAGGAAAAAGATTTGAAAGCATGTTTCTTTTGAGAAGTATTAACATAATCATGATGATGGATTTTGATCATGGCATCATGATTGAATGTATCTCCTAGCATAAAATAAATGGAAAAAAATATAAGTCCATGACATATTTCATGGGAATGACCTATATCGGCATGAAACCAAAAAACATTGTTAGTGACATACCATTAAGATGGATCATTAACATACGTGATTGGTTTAGAAGGCATTAAAATTTATTTCATTTGTAGAATCATTAGCAATGTATGGGAAGGTTAGAGTTTTTCCATTTTGTCTACTCTTAGTTTTAGTTGAGGAAGATTGCCAATGATTGCATTGGTTTAGTGTTGAAAATATCCCTTGATGGTTTTAGTGTTAGGTTCAAATTATTTCATTAGAAAGTCTTGTCACTTATCTCGATCGATAACATCATTTAAAAGTTGGGGAGAAAAAGTTTGAACCTTGTATTAGAGGTAAGGTGTTAAGGTAGTGATGAAAATTTTAAACAAGTTGTCATTAGTCATGTTGTGATCAGATTTGTGAGCCAAAGATTTCCATCATTTGGTAAAATCATGAGCTGACTCGATAGGGGAATGCTTAGCATTGATGAAATAACCAAGACAATTTTTGAGAAGATCATTATGTTGGAATTCCTTAACTATAGGATTTACTAAATGCTCAAGTTACCATATATAATGTTGGGGGAGTTGGTTATACCATTATAATACATCACCTGTGAAGGATTTAACTAAAAATTTGGTAGTGGGGAAGGTATTAGTTTAGATCCAATATTTATAAATATTAACAAATATTTTGAGAAAAGATGTAGGGTATTTAGTTTCATCATATTTAATATTCATAGATATATTACCAATATCAATAGATACAATGAATGGGGTTAAAGACCCAATCACCCATGAGTAGTTTACAGATGACACTTTTCTCCTAGGAGAGGCCTTAGTTTTGGAGGCATTAGCTCTCAAATTAATTATCATGAGCTATGAAATATCTTTAATCTAATGCATTAACTTCAAAAAATATATAAATTCTCCCTGAATACTTCACCTCCCCTTCAGAAAATAATTGTGGGAATCATATAATGAAAAATCAAAAAACTTCCCTCAACTTACCTTGGCATGCCACTATTCAACAGCAATATGAAAAAAAAAAGTAATCTTTTGGTAGAAAGAATCTATAAAAAATAAGAAAGTTAGAAATAAACCCTCGTCTCACAGGTAGGTAGGCTAAAACTCCTCAAAAGTTCCTTTAAAAGTATCCCTATTTACTTCATGACCATGTTTTGAATCCATATAGGATTGTAGATCTAATTTAGTAGGTATAAAAAACTTTCCTATGGAGGGGCATGAAAGATAGATTTTGATTCCCACCAGTGGCATGGTATAAATTCTACCTCCCCAAGGCCCTAGGAGGTCTTGGGATAATAAGAATAAAAATCATGAATCAATCCTTGTCTAAAAAATTTAGGTGCAAATTTATGAAACAAAATAATCAGTAGACCAAGATTATAAAAGATAAATCCATAGAGGGTAGGGAGAAAGATAGTTTTCTTTGGGAAGAAGGCCCCCCAAATGGTTCTACCTTTTGGAGATCCATCTCAATATCTAAATATCTTCTTAATAAGGGAATCAGATGGAAGGTCAATAATGGAAAAAAGGTTAACTTATGGGAGGATCCATGGCTTGCATCCTATCCCCTAGCTTCCTCTCCTACCTATAAAATCCTAAAGGAGACTTTAAAATCCTCCATGGGTCACAAGGTTAAGGATTATTGGTATTTATAATAAGTATGAACAAATTGAAAACCTCTACCTGTTAAGATGGACAATGTGTAAATTGTATACAAAATATTTTCAAAATTTTATCAATTATTGATGCTCTCTATATTGTAAGAACCCATCAAGTCTCAATCTCTCTGAGTGCATGCCTTAAAGGGTGCATCAAGAAAGGGGTGGGTAGACCATTAGTGCTTCACAATATTATTATCCCTTTTTCCACTTGATATCTACACACGTATCTCCTAAAAACCATTCCCCTAAGCTTGGCCTTATCTTTTTCACACTCTTTTCATCTTTTACCACCTTCACTAGCCCTTTTCCTAACCTAAACCTCTTTTTGATAATTTATATGACTATGTTAGCTATGCGTACCTTGTACTCTTATTAACAAAACTTATTAAAGGTCTATTTTGACCCCTAGCCAATGTAATCCGTGACCTAGTGAGTTTTTTTCAATAATGATACTACATCAACTGGGTTAACTTTGTCGGCTAAAGTTTTAAAATGGTTTAGGGTTAGATCCACCTATATAAACACAATAATTTCACCATTTCTAAAAGAGGATAAAAATAATTAAGATATATTGTGTATCTACTTATCTACCATTCTACTTGAGGAGAAATCTTAGAGTTTCATACTTTCTTTAGAAATATAGATATTATCTTATGGAGAAGTATTTTAGATGCATCAATAGGCTATGTAGCCTAGAGATGATTTATACTTGTCATCCTTACATACCATAAAAACTTTTTTTAAATCACCTTGACCAAGGGAGAGATTGAGGCTTGACGGGTTCATCTTCAAAGGTAAGTATTCTTAACTTTGTTCCTCTTTTATAAGAGTATATAGATATGTATTTTCACTTCTCTTCCATGCATTATTATTTTATATACATTTACATGAGTACATATCTTCTATGCATGTTTAATTTTGTTATTTTTTACCCCCTCTTTGTGCCACAAGCTTTGGTGAGCACTAGATTAGATTTTGATTTACTTTTTATTTGTATAGTGAATATGAAAAATAATGTAGGGGCATCCCTTAAGGACCCCAAAAATGATTTCATTTTTGTATTTCTTAAGTCTATTAGGTTTATTATAGTTTTTATGGGTCATAATAATTTCAATTGTGAAGTCTAGGTGGTCTAAAGTTTCATATATCTTGAATATTGGCATTTCCTACCAAAAGCACTATTTGAAAATTTGAATGTCTCAAAGCCATGTAAAAGGACTTTTATGTAATTTGTAAAGGTGACAATATGTGTTAAGCCTATCTAAGAGTTATAGACCATATGGAAGGTTCATAACATGTTCATCATTCTAAATTCATGTTACTATGTATTCATATTATGTAAAAACATGAATAATGCAATGGACCAAAAGAGACCATTCAGAGGGAAACCACCAAGATTCAATTATGTGTCTTTTTATAGGAGGTTGGCTTCAATTATGTAATATGGAATAGTTATTCCATTTTAATATATATTAATGGATAATTTATTTGAAAAATATAATAATGAAGAAAGTGATGTTGTTTTTAAAACTCTATTGTAGGAATGAAAATTCAGACCTCTGTTGAAGGTCTTTGCAAATCTTGATGATTGCATTGTTTGTGTATGAATGCATATATTATGTTTGTAAAAAATAATGAAATTTAAATTGTGTTTTAGTGTGTTTTAATTTAAGTATAATTTTTCATAGTGAAAATTTGATCTCAGATATATGAAAAGAAGAGTTATGATCAAAGAAAGGTAGTTAACATAGACCCTATTCCTGATTTAGTTATTTGTTGGTAGAATTTGAACTAATTTGGATGATTGTATATATTTTAAAATTAATTATCAAGGTATTTTAATAATATTTTAATTTATTTTAATATATATAATTAAAAATAAAGTTCTTGTTTTGAAGATTGTTTTAGTAGACCCCTATTTGGGTGTGTTTCCTTTACATGCAGACTATATTTTATTGTAAATGGATTAGGAGGCATTTGAAATGTAGTTTTTCATGTTTATAAAGGTTTTATAAGTGTTATTGTATGTTTTAATATTCATATGCAATCAATAAATCTTTTGTAAATAAACATTACCAAGATTGATCCCTATTTTCTATAGTGATTGTTGTCAAACTAAATTGTGCAAAGTTTCCTTGTAAGGATATGATCAAGGAATTAATTTTTAATGATATGTAATGAATTGGTAAGCATATTTTCATAATTTTAATTTTTTTAAGACTTTTTTTAATCAATAACATGGCATGAATGGTCAAATACTGATATAGACATGTAACCAGTCATTTCCTATGTACAATCATGTGTGTTCTAGTGTAAAGAAGCATAACAATGGATTAAATAATGACATACAAGGATTGGATAACATGTAAAATTTAATAAATACCTATTTAACCTATTTTTAGTCTTTTAAACCCAATAAAAACACCCACAATGGAAACTATTATGCTCTTAGCTGAGATAGAGCATTGGGAAACCTTAAATGAGGGTTTGGAGGATCTAGGAAATTATAACCATCCAAAATTCATATTACTTGGTGGAAAGACATGTGTTTATGTGAGATAATATATTTTTATGATTTCATAGTTTTACCATATATTTTTTAACCTTTAAAGAGGACTGTTGGTGAACTAGCCCAAAACAAGCCTAATAGGCCTAAACAGAAGTATAAATTAAGTTTGAAAGTTGGTCAAAACAAAGAGTTGGGACCTAAAATTTCATGGATAGATAGTGATTAAAAAAGGGTATCTTCATAAACATTGTTTTTCATATTTTTGAAGATAAAATTCTATACAAATCATAATATTCCATAAACAGGGCTAGTAGGATTGTGAGAAATGTGTGCAAAGTCGTATAATAGAATAAGTTGATGTTTGAAAGGATTTGGTGAGTTAATGAATGAATTTAAAAGGATAGTTAAACCAATAAAAAAATAATAAATATATATATGAAAACCATATGAATCTTAATATTATACATGAGAAGTGAGACTAGGAACCATTGTTAGAAAAGTGCATCAAGAGGAAAAGTATAGTGTTGTTTGAAACTTGGTATATACTCTACATCATTTTGGTATCAGAGATAGAAAATGATTCTTATGGATTTATTATAAGATTAATAACATGTGTTTTGAAGTAAATTATAGGATACATGATCAAACATAGTTCTCCATGGAGAGAGTTAATAAGAATGAAGATGATTTGGTCAAAGAGATGGTAGGCCAGGTGACCCAGCTGATTGTTCCATTAGTGATGAGAATGGAAGCTATAGAGGATGTTCTTAGGGAGAGATAATAAAGAGAAGAAAGAGATGATAGGTAGTAAGGTGAATCTTTGAAATCAAGAATGAAAGAGAGATGAAATGAAGGGGTGGTTTAAGGGAGACCACAAAGACATGTAGCAGTAGTTTAAGAAGGCATGGGATAACACCATGCAAGAGAGATTAGACCATTTTTAGGTAGTAAAATAAGAATATAAAAGGTCCAATGAGATAAGGAAGAGGTAAATATTTTAGGGGTAATTCTAGAATTTCCATATAGAAGGACATAGAGCAGTAGAGTGTCCAAGGAAAAGGATTAAAATTATGCAATAGTAGAGAGAAGAGAATGAAGAGAGAAGGCATGATAGGAATGAGTCATTGTTCATGAGGAGAGTCTTATTGAAAAAAAATCAAGCTAAACAACCAGCCTAAATGAGAATCTTATTCAAAATCATATGTAAGGCCCATGGTAAGGTATGTAATTTGGTAATTTATGGAGGTATTACTAAATAACAATATTTCTTTGGAGATGGTACAGAAGTTGATATCGAAGAGGATGCCACTTCCAGAACCATACAGAGTTCCATGGGTTTAGAAAGGTCAATAAATACTGGTGAGTGACCAAATTTGGGTTGAGTTTTAGATAGGAAGGTATAAAGATCAAGTGTTATGTGATATTTCACCTATAAATGTGTGTCATTTATTGTTAGGGAGACCATAGCAATTTGATAAGCATGTCATCCATGATAGTTAAGAAAACACATACACTATTAAGCAACATGGAAATACATATACACTTATCCCATTGAAAGGTGAAGAAGATAAAAGAGATTAGAGGAGGAGGAGGAGGAGGAGGATGATGATGATGATGATGATGATGATGATGATGATGATGATGATGATGATGATGATGATGATGATGATGATGATGATGACGACGATGATGATGATGATGATGATGATGATGATGATGATGATGATGATGATGATGATGACAATGTAGTAATAGAGCAAAGTAATGGAGTGTTTAGGTTTAGTCAAAGTACCGAAGAAAGAAGAAGAGGTAAGTAGTGTGGAATTGGTTGATGTGAGGAGTTGTGAGTCTACAAAGATGGATATGAGAAGATTTAACCAAGATTTTAAAGTGGTAACAAGTATTTATCAAAATAAATAAAAGGATAGAACACCTATGAGAGTGCTTAAGAGAGAAAAAAAAAGCCAAGGCAAGCATGGTAGCCAAGTCCATGAAAGAGAGGATAGTATAATATAGTTTGATATTGTAGTTGAGTTGGAAAGGAAGTGTTTTAGGATTGACACCAAGCAAGTGAAGAGATTGGAAGTTGAATTGTCTAAGAATGAGATAACCCATGATAAAGCCATTAAGGATTCAAATAGTATTTTTAATATGATGCTTTATAATGAAGGTGCAGGTAAGGAGAAGGAATAAGATAATAAAAAGATGCATATGTAGCTTAAAGTGATTAAGGCATCCAAAGAAGGAATTAATGAATGCTTAAAGGTGAGACTTGCATAAGAAAAACATGATAATGAGTTGGGCCATGTGTAGTAGGCCTATGAGGGATAGTTGAGTGAACAAGGAGGTAAGATAATAAAAGAGAGCATGTAACCCATGGATATGTAGGATATTGAGGGTATTCAAGATTATGTTGATGAATAGCAACAAATCAAGAGTGTACATAAGTATGAGACATTTAAAGAACAAGAAGATGTTGAATGTGAGGTAGAGTGGAAACACAAGGAGTTTTTATGAAAGAAGAAGCATTCATAATTTTAGTGGTGGTTGATTATGGAGTTGAGAAGAAGGTGGATCAGATTGAAGAAGATGAAGAGTGGCATACATGTGCAATGCAAAAATAAGATGGCAACAACTATGATTTGTTTAACATTGTTGTTTCATGTGAAGGTATGAAGATGAAGAAAATAAGGCCTAAATATGGGGCCCAAGAGAATGTACACCTCTATGAGAGGTAGGTAGATGCAAATAATTTCTATGAGAAGGTTCATTAAAATCAAGCAACATAATATATCAAGTGCAACAATCAACACCTATGGCAAATATTCTTCTAGCTTGGCATTATGATGCAGCATCCCTTGAGGACCCCAAAATGATTTCATTTTTGTCTTTTGGAATCTATTAGGTGTATTATATTTTTTAGGGGTCATAGGAATTCCATTTTTGAAGTATAGTTAGTCTAAAGTTCCATAGATCTTGAATATTGGCATTTCCTACCAAAAGCACTATTTAAAAATTTAAATGTGTCAAAGCCATGTAAATTGACTTTTATGAAATTTTTAAATGTAAAAATATGTGTTAAACATATCTAAAAGGTTTAGACCCTATGGAAGGTTCATAACATGTTCATCAGTCTAAAGTCATGGTACTATGTAGTCATATTATGTAAAAACATGAATAATGCAATGGACCAAAAGAGACCATTCAGAGGGAAGCCACCAAGATTCAGTTATGTCTCTTTTTATAGGAGTTTGGAGTCAATTATGTGATATGGAATAGTTTTTCCATTTGAATAGATATAAATGGATAATGTATTTTAAAAATATTATAATGAATAAAGTGATGTTGTTTTGAAAACTTTGTTGTAGGAATGAAAATTAGACCTCTATTGAAGGTCTTTACAAATCTTGATGACTTCATTATTTGTGTATGAATGAATATTTTTTGTTTGCAACAAAGAATGAAATTTAAATTTTGTTTTAGTGTGTTTTAAGGTTAGTATAATGTTTTCATAGTGAAAATTTGATTTTATATATATGAAAAGGAGAGTTCTGATCAAAGAAAGATAGTTAACATAGACCCTATTCCTATGATAGTTGTTTGTTGGTAGACTTTAAACTAAGGTGGATGATTGTATATATTTTTAAATTAATTAAAAATGTAATTTAATGATATTTTAATGTATTTAAATATCTATATTTCAATAATTAAGAATAAATTTCATGTTTTGAAGATTATTTCAGTAGACCCATGTTTGGGTGTGTTTCCTTTACATGCAAATTGTATGTCATTATAAATGGATTAGGAGGTATTGGAATTATAGTGTTTTATGTTTTAATATTCATATATAATAAATAAACCTTTTTTAAATAGACATTACCAAGATTGATCCCTATTTTCTATAGTGACTATTGTCAAGCTAAATTATGCAATGTTTCCTTATAAGTATGATCAAAGAATTGAGTTATAATGATATATAATTTATTGGTAATAATATTTTAATCCTTTTAAATTTTTTAATCCTTTTTTTTAATCAAGAACATGGCACGAATGGTCAAATACTGATATAGACCTATAACCAGTCATTTCTTATGCACAGTCATGTGTGTTTTGGTGTAGAGAAGCATAACATTGAATTGAATTGTGACATAAAAGGATTTTATAACATGGAAAAGGTAAATATATACTTTTTTAACCTATTTTTATTCTTTGAAACGTATTCAAAATACACATAGTGGAAACTAGTATGCTCTTGGCTAAGATAGAGCATTAGGAAACCCTAAACTAGGGTTTAGAGGATCTAAGAAATTATAACCATAAAAAATTCATATAACTTGGTGTAAATATGTGTTTTGATGTGAAATAATATATTTTTAGGTTTCAATAGTTTTACCATATGTTTATGTACCTTTAAAGAGGATTATTGGTGAATTAGCCCAAAACAGGCTTAATAGGCCTAAATAAATGTATAAATTGAGTTTGAAAGTTGGTCAAAACAAAGAGTTGGGACCTAAAATTTCATGGATAGATATTGATTCAAAAAAATATCTTAATTAATGTTTTTTTTTCATATTTTTTAAGGTATAATTTTGTACAAATCATAATATCTATAAACAGGGCTAGTAGGATTGTGAAAAATGTTTGCAGAGTCATGTAATAGAAGAAGTTGATGTTTGAAATAAGTTGGTGAGTTGATGAATGGATTTATTAAGATATTGAAACCAATGAACAAAGCCTAAATATATATATGAAAACTAAATGAATCTTAATATCATACATGAGAAGTGAGACCAAGAACCATTGTTAGAAAAGTGCATCAAGAGGAAAAGTATAGTGTTGTTTGAAATTTGGTATATGCTCTACATCAAAAATATAGGACTTAGTTAGGGTTATTTCATATTTTTTGTTTATTTTAGGCTTTATAACCCTCCGTAGTGATATTATTATGGTAATATATCCCTTAATTCAGTCTAGTAGATCCATATTGGTCATAATCCTGATTATCTAATGTATCCCCAATTGGAAGTGTAAGTAGGATCTATCTTCTTTGAGTTAGGATTGATTTATAAATATGATGCATTTCTAATTTCATACATTATGTTGAATCTAAACCTTTTATGTTTTTTTCACACTTTTCATTGTCTATCATTTTTATTATTTTTCTATATTTATGATACTAGGTCAACCAACACGGTATAGTTTTAACTTTTGTGCATAGGTTTAACTCATAGTCACATCAAAATGTCTCTATTATTTCTATGCATTTTTTCACCAAATACAAGTTACTACATTAAATAGGTCAACATAATACTTTTAGTTAGTTTTAGATAGTAGACTATGTCGAACAAGTTGACTTAGTCTCTTATTCGATTCCATAACAACAAACTAAGTCATGCAGGTCAAATTAGTATTAAAGTTAGCATCTAAATATCAAAATACATCAACCAGGTAGATTCAATCATCTTAACAAGATTCAACAAATAGGGTTTTATAGAACCAGGTTGACCTATTCGACTCAATTGGTATAACTTACAAGCAGCATTCAAGGCATTTCAATAAAAAATTCACAGTCCTCAGTATCTTCCATCCCACCAAGGTTCCTTTATTAATCTCTATTTAATTTAAAATCTTCATTATATTTCTATTTTTTATAATTTTTCAATCTTCAAAACTGTAATCTTATAGCAAACTAGGTCAACCTAGTCAATCTAGTTCTGTAATCTATCTTATATCTAAAAGACTAAGTAGGCCTAGTTGACTTAGTTTTTAAGGACTCTTGATTCTATAGTAAAGTAACAACCCTTTCAAATATATTATATAATGTTTGCATACAGTGTCATCTAAATTGAATCTATACCATGCTTAAATTAGGAACTAATAAATATATGTTAGTAATTAATTTGCACTTTCATGTTTAGTTGTTTGCATGCTTAGAGTAGCTCACATAGTCTAACTAGATGGTTTTTTAGTATATCATTTAGTTTCACTATTTTTCTATTTTTACACATATTACCAAATCACATAACTTCAAACTGCATTTAACATTTATCTTACCAAGGCTTAATACTTGGATTTCATCACCGAGAGGGAATATGACTTGATTTCTATCCAAGTATTAACATGTGGTTAATTATATATATATATATATATATATATATATATATATATATATATATATATATATAAGCTAATCACCTGGCACCCTTATCACTATGAGATTTAGAAGTGAGGGGGTAGGCCCCAATACCAAGCTATTATCATTGCCAACACATAGATCCTTTTCAGCCTAAACATCCTGAAACCATCCATAGATTGATTTTTGGTTTCCTATTTTTAACCAACTTCCCTATCACACTTAAAATAACACTTTATAATAATCTAACAACACTTAGGATGACCACTTAGTTAGCATTTACTTTTCAAATGATTGTTTACTCTCTATTCATTGTATGTTGTATTGTAAAAACTTGCATTGGCCAGTATTGGTATAAGGTTTTATGTTGTGTGCCAATTAGACCATTCTCATTGATCCAATTATTTGTGTGTTTACTCTCACTTCTTGTTTCAACTACATTTCAAAAAAAATCATTATTTTTAGTACATTGTCATTTTATTCGACATAGTCTCTTACAGACTATATTTTTCTCTAACTACAGTAATGAGTCAACCTGGTCGACCCTGTACTCCTTTCTACCTATTAGGTTACAACACTAAGTCAACCTAGTTGACTATGTATCCTTTTCAAATTGTAATTGCCTCCTATTTATAATACTAGGTTGACCTAGTCAACTCTATATTCTTATATGTATCATTCATATCTTTTTTATTTTGCATCAACTTTGCCTTCCCTAAACTCTCTCCTTCATCATGAACTTCTTATTTGAAGACAACAATGAGTTGACTTCAATAGATATGATGAGTCTTACTAACCCTTATATTTTATCCCATAAGTAACTTTTGGCTCCTACCCTAGAATAAATTAATGTGTATATATCCATTCATACTAAAAATTATGGTACCCCTCCTCATTATTCCTTGCTTCATAGTCCTCTCTTCTCATTTGAAGATCAAATTGAATTAGAGTGTACCCTAGAAATGCTCTTCATCAATGAGTTTTTTCAACATCAAGGAAAATATATTTTTACTCTTTACCATCTCATGATAAGTGGTCAAGTCAAGGAACCCCATTCACCTTCTCCCACATTCTCACATGAATTTGGAGATACTAGCTTCTTTGCCTCTCAACCTCTTCTTTCTATTTTGACCCCTTCTCATACCATAGCGTCTTCCTCTTTGATTTCTTCCACCTCCATGCCTAGTATCTCTACTAACATGGAAGGTTCTACATCTATTGGGCCTCTTCCAAGATGCACCCTTCTCAATTATTCCACTAGTGCATCATTCATTACCCATGGTAATTATACCTATAGTGTTGTTTCATCTAATCCCTCTACTAATATCTTTGTGCTCTATCTCATCATTTACATCTTTGTTGGTGATGTGATAGAGGTGTTCACTTATCCTCCTACTATGATGATAGATATGGTACCTATGGTACTCCTACATCCATTTCCATGCCCTCTCTATCTATTGGTTGTCATGCTCAACTAGTCCATGGTCTTACACATTATGATCTGATCTGTAGTCTCTCTAATGATGCTTATCTTCCTCATCTCCCCCTCATATCTCTTGCATTCTAAGACTAAAATATTGGCACCACTATAAGATCCACTAGGTGAGGGAGTTTGAAATATCCTAGAAAGCATGCCACTGGATGTAGTTCTACCCACCAAGTATAGTGGCTTGTGATCCACACTCATGTTAACCCTAGTGCCATAGTCACCTAACTCATAAAAATTATCACAATATGTGTATAAGGTTTTCACATGATATCTCATTATGTGACCATTTATAGTTTTGACATGTGGGGTATGGCCCATACTACCTGATCCTATCTTCATCTCAAAACTTGAGGCAACTGATCATCGACCACATGAGGAAACCCAATTGACAATATATTAGGAACCTCTCATATATCTAGGCACTCAATAGTACCATTGGTCCCATGGTCTTCTACCCTCTAGATAGCATCCTATACATATCATGCATGAGCTAAACCTAGATGATAGAACCTAAGTCATTGAGTACCCCTTGATCTAATATGGATTGGCATAAGGTTATTGCATACAATGATACATTGTCATCCAACTTGTGACATATCACTTGTGCTATCATATATCCTATCATAGCCTTCTATATATCCAAAATTTATGCATTATAGACATTGAACAAACTCACCCTCATTCCCAGGTAAATCTTATCTAAATGCATCACCCACTAGGCTAGTGCTCATCTCTCTTATTAAACATTTGGTGTCCATGTGATCATCAGTGTCCCCCTATCATAAGTCCAAATAATTCATGGACATCATCCAAAGTGATACCAACCTCTATGGTATCCCCATCTACCATTTATCTAAATGTGTTGGTCAAATATTCTTAATCTCTCAGGAACATGACCATAAGATCAACACTAAGTGGGATCCATTACATCTCCATGATGTTTCCCAAACCCAATGTGACTAATCTCACTCTATTTATATCCATCAAGCACTCTAATAGATCTGATAGCCATGACACATCCACTAATTGCCAAAATCTTTGGTTTCTCTACAAAAATCAAACAATAAAAGATGTATTAGACCTTCATATCATTCATAGTCAAAATACCTTCTTTTAAATTTCAAAAAAATCAACTAATTTTCCTTAACTCATTCATTTTTTACTAATTTAACCTATTTTTCAACTAAGTCAGTCATGACCTATTAAGTCAACCAACTCAAAATTATGTTTTCTACCAATGAAGTCAACTTGGTTGACCCTATTCTTGTACTGTGATAAATTTTTGACTAATTATCATAAATGCCTTGGGAATTTATTACTCTGACCCCTTCCTACCCAATACCCTATTTGACCCCTAGTGTCCCTAAAAAATTTGTAGGGTTCATTTTGATCTCTATATTTTGTCTAATTAACAAATTTATATAATATAATCAGTTTCAAATAAAAACTTTCAAAATTTTGAAATTCTTAGTTACTTCCCTATGTTGCACTCACTACCACCATTATGCATCCTCCACATCTCAATTATTGTCTCCTCACCATCCTAGCTCTTTTGGCTCTCACTAGGTCTCTCAGAGCTCTATTTTTTCTCTGAATATCAAATGAATTCTTTTACACCCTATTTATTTTTACTATTCAAAATTATTTACCTTTCAAAAATTTACCATCAGATTCCTTGTTTTGACCATATATTTTTTACTAACTTAATTTTTAAATCATAAAATGTTTTGGAATCCTGGTATTATAGAGAATATTTCTAACTATTATATGCCCAGGTTACAAAATTTTAATTTTTCTCTCTTTTTCACTAATGTATACAGGTTCACCTAATGTTCTTCACATTTCTCACATCCCTTTCTTTATCTATAGCACTAAGGTAAATAAAGGTATGTGTTTTTCAATTCTATTCTTTTATTTATCTTATTTTCTCCTTACTATACTTTATTTAACATTAGCATTATGTGTCATCATGTTCTTTTCCCAAATCACCATCATGTTTTTCACCTATTTGACACATGATGAGTTTTGAGTGGGGCATATATATACATAATATTTTCAAACTTTTATCAATTATCGATGCTCTCTATCTTGTAGTAACCCATAGAGTCTTAATCTCTTTGATTTCATGCCTCAAAGGTTTTATCAGGAAGGGGTGGGTAAACCATTAGTGATTTATAGGATTGTTTTCCATTTTATCAATAGATATCTACACACTTGTCTCCTAAAAACCATTCCCCTAAGCTTGGCCTTCTCTTTTGCACACTCCTCCAATCTTTTACCATCTTCACTAGCCCTTTTCCTAACCTAAACCTATTTTTTATAGTTTACATGACTATGTTGACTGTGTCAACCTTGTACTTTTATTGATAAAATTTATTAAGGTTCTAGGTCAGTTGTTGGCTAACCTAGTTCATGACCTAGTGAGTTTTTGCCAATAACAATACTAAGTTGACCGGGTCGACCTTATTAGCCAAAACTTTTGGAACGGTTTAGGGTTAGATACACATATATAAACACAATGATTTTTCCATTTCTAAAATAAGAGAAGAAAAAGTAAGATATATTGTGCATTTACTTATCTACCATTCTACTTGAAGCGAAAGTTTAGGGTTTCATAGTTTCTTTGGAGATACGAATCTTATCTTACGGAAAATTCTTTCAGATACATCAATAGGTTATGTATACTAGAGATAATTTATCCTTGTCATCCTAAAATACCATAATAACCTCTTGTGAATCACTTTGGCCAAGGGAGAGATTGAGGCTCGATAAATTCATCTTCAAAGGTAAGTATTCCTAACTTTGTTCTTCCTTTGTAAGAGTAGATGGATATGAATTTGCACTTCTCTTCCATGCATTAGGATTCCATATATATTTATGTGAGTATATGTCTTCTATGCATTTTTAATTTTGTTTTTTATTAACCCCCACTTTGTGCCACAAGCTTTGGTGAGCATTAGATTAGATTTTGATTTACTTGTTATTAGTATAGTGAATATGAAAACATAGGACTTAGGGTTATAGAGTAATTTTTCTTGACTTATTAATATTATCCTCAATAAGTGGATCCTCAATAAGTGGATCCACAGATTGAGGATATATTTAGTGTACTTTTATAGAACCCTCCCTATTAATATTATTGTGGTAATATATCCCCTAATTTGTTTTAATGGATCCATATTGGTCATGACTATGATTATCTAATGTATCCCCAATTAGAAGTGTAAGTAGGATGTATCATCTCTGAGTTAGGATTGATTTATAGGTCTAATGAATTTCTCATTACATATAAAAATTTCCCAATAAATTAACAACCTCAATTCTCAAATCTATAAAATCCATATATATATATATATATATATATATATATATATATATATATATATGTTCTCAAAGGATGATATACTCCTTTTGCCAATGGAAAATAGTGGAGAGTACATGGTGAAAATGGGCTTCCTTGCTAATCTAAACTAGATGGAGTATTGGGCTTACTAGAAAAACATGTGGATTAGACACCTTAGCCCTAAGGTGAACATTTTTATAGCTCACATCATATAATAAAATCCTTACTATAATTAACTTAGTGAAATTTGGGATGACCATCCCCAACATGTGTGTTCTCTTTAATTTATTTCTAGAATCTGTGAATCATTTGTTCCTTGATTGCTCATTCGAGTCTTAGATATAGAAAATCCTCCAATTTTCAAAATTGTCTTAGGTTAAGCCCAGATCCATTTTAGACCTTATCATCCAATAGAACCACTTGAAATCTCCCCTCCTTAGTCTTCCTTTGATCTCTATCCCTACCCCATTATTTTTGGTAAATATGGACTACAAAGAAGGCATGTATATTTGATCATAAAAGTTTCAAGCATTTAATATCCTTCCAAAGGTTTCAAACTACTATTGTTGAGAATTAGTGGGTGGTAATACCCAAAGACAAAATGGGAGATATCAAATATGATAAATATATCCTCAATAAGTGGATCCTCATCCCCCCTCCTCCATATTTAATTTAGCTATGAGCCTCATGAAATGGGAACACCCTCCTAGGGTGGATTAAGCTAAATATTTATGGAGCATGTAAAGGTAATCCTGGTAAAGTGGGTGGTGATGGTGTCATCATGGATGAGTCAAAATTTTATATCATTTCTTATGAAAATTCGATTTGAATTCAATCCAACCACATAACTAAGGTTAAAACTACCCTTTGGGGCATCCAACTAGCAATCCATCTCAACATCACTAAATTGTCAATCAAAGGGGATTTACTCAACATCATTAACACCCTCTTGGGTAAGGTAAAAACTTCCCACACTATTATCCAAATCATTTTTGATGTCATTTATCTCCTTTTCTCAACCAATGAGTGTTTGATCTCCCACATTTACTAGGAGGGAAACATGGTAGCTAATGCACTTGAAAGTTTTTACAATTTTAGCCCTGATCTTTTCACATGGATTGAACCCATCAATATCCCCCCCCCCATATCTATCTCTTAGTCACTAATGATTTTCACTTTCAATGTTTTCAAGTTAGAGGTGGAGACACACATGTGAATGATAATCATGCCTAATCAAATCCTAAGTCATACTATGTGTCATAATTATGACACTAATTTAAATCTAGTGATGAAGTATGTCATTTCAAAAAGATTCTCAATAGTGGCTATTGGATAAAACAAAAGAAAATAAATATGAACTATCATTTGGTTCTCTAAAACTCTCAGCACTCAAGTAGAAGTAAGAAAAAAATTATGGGGGAAGATATGGATCATTGTGAACCCATTTATTGTCCAAAATTTTAGTCAAACCAAAAAGTCTAGAGAAATCTGAAAAAGGGACTTACTAAATTTATTCTCCAAATTGAAGGTCATGATGAAATGTTGGTAAGGGATTTCATTATGGGATAGAAATAATGCCAAGTTGTCTTTAGGGTTATTAGGGTGGATTTCATATAATAACTCATCAAAGATGTCACTATAATGTCTTGTGAAGGCACTAAGGCCTTCAAAGACAAAAGATGGAAGTAATAACTTATGTAGGCATTCTTCATGATGGATTCTATATTTTAAACTAACAAAAAAGGCTTTCTCAAGGTTGACCTTCTTAGGAGATAGATAGATATATGCCTATATGTAATGAGTTATATAATCCTAAAAGGAAAATTTACATATAGATTTATCATACTACCTTCTTATGTCATTGGAATCCTTGTTTATATCCTTAAAAGACAAATCCTCTTTCGATATAATCTAACAAGTGTTGATTTTCCTACTTACCAAGAGTGGGACCCTTGTGAGGAACCAAAAGATTAAAATTTAAGATATCATCAAAGAGAAGATCAATGGAGATGCTAAAGACAACTTAGATGAGGATTGGAAGGATGAATATGATCCTTCACCCTGCTCAATTCACCCATGGTCATTTAGGAAGAAAAAAAGGAAATCTTGTGAATATTCTCCCTTAAAGAAGAGTGTGGAAAAAAATTTAGTATAAGTCTTGAGTTCTCCTAGAGTATTGAAAACCCTAGTTTTAAAATCTATGAAATGAAATATATTGAATTCTAAAAGAGGGACAGAGATAATTTGACACATTTCCTAGAAGAGTTTAGGTAGAAACTGACAAATTTTCATGATAATCTATAGAAAATGGGAAGATATTTGGTACTACTAATGGAGAAATGGAATAACCTCAAACAACAAGTGGACAAAATAAGAGAAGGTATGGGTGACCCAAATATGGAAGAAAAACATAAATGGAGTCCAGAGGGAAACCACAAATGGGAAAGATAAGGACATCCTCACCATCACCTAAGGTAGTTCTAATTCCAAGAAGGAAAAAGTGAGATTTAAGAAGTAAAGTGGTTTGATTGAGTTTAGGATAAATTTTGTGGAAGGCCATAGCACTCAAACTAGAGACATGATTAGCATCTTGAATAAGAAGATTGGAGGAAATAAGAAAGAGGTTCACTCTTAATAAATCTAACATATGTTTTCATTATTGGTCTTATTTTTTGGGCCCCATTTTTTGTTTTAATTTTTCCAACACTTAGCATCTATTATGATGATGTGGCTTAGTTTTTATTTGTTTCATCTATCTCATTTTCTACTTGTTAAAATATAGTTTTAAGGTCCCTATAAAACTTGATTTTTACCTATCAAATAAAAAATGAAGGGTGATAAAGGTTCATTTTGATTATGTTGCAGCATCTTGTTATGCATAATAGGTTGGGAAATGATATTTCTCATAGTATCTTTAAGAGGTAGAGGGATGAAATTTTGGTTATTTGGGGGAAGAAGGATAGGAGGTTGATTAGCCATGTTTATCAAATGATGTTGTATTTGCATCATTTGAGAGGTATTATATGTTTACATGATGTTCATTTTTTGCACTATTTATGCAAGAACTTGAGTTTTATCAATTGGTGGGTTGGTTTTAGGAGGAGGATTATTAGGATTGATAGGAGGGGGATTCCCCAAATTGGTATTATAGGGAGGGTTGCTAGGTGGTGAATTGGTAGGAGGCAGGTTGTTGGTGTTGATAAGGTTTCTTTTGGAATTGTTTTTTAGGCTTGTGTCAATTACCCCTAGAGTATAGTAAGGTGCTTTAAAGTGAGAATTATCTTAATAAGTACAGAATGGATTTGATCCATTAATTTCATATATTGGAGTGATTTAGACCATATTTTAGTCCAAAGATAAGGGATGATAAAAGGTGTTCCAAGAGTGAATATCCTCTTAGGTAGTGATGGTAGCAAGAAAATAACATTCTATATAGCATTTAAATGGATTTGCATTGTCCAATAAGATTTTAATAGGATATTTCATGATGCTTGAAGGTAGAATCTTAAATCAAGAAGTAAGGAGGAAAAATAAGGATATATTTATCCAAATATAAAACAATATTGGCAAAGAGGTCTAGAATTGATAAGGTTGATAGAGTCTATGGGAAAGGTCAACTCAACAAGATGCAAAAGACATAGTTGAACTACTTGACTATGTTCTGTAGATGGTAAAACTAAGGTCGGCTAGTAAGATACATAGTTGGATAGGTTGACTATGTAATACATATGGAGGAACTAAATTTGATAAAAAGACACACATTTGTATAGGGTGACTATTTACTAAAGGTAATGAAAACTAATAGTCTATAAGGGAATGTGTCAATAGGGATGAATATGTTAAAAAAATAGGGGTAAAATTTATAAGATAATAGCTAATAAAATATAAAAAATCACACAAGCAAATAGATCAATGTGTTTGATCTAATTATAGCACATAGCATAAGTCGTATACTAACATTGGCTAGTAAAAGTTTCATAATGCAAAATACAATGATAAAAGATCAAGAAATAAACTTTGAATGTAAATTCTAAGCTAATTGGTCATTATTGAATTCTTTTAAGTTATAATAGATTTTGAAATTAATGTGATAGAGAGTTGGCTATAAGAAGGAACTAGAAAGCAATATATAGATAGTTTTAGGTAGTTTAGGCTAAAAGGAATCTATATTATTGATGGTAATGGCTTGGTATTAGGTCCTACCCCCTCACTTCACAATCTTAAAATGATAAGGGTGTCAGGTGCTTCACTAATATATACCATCAACCACATGTTTATACTTGGATAAAAAACCAAGTTGGCTTCCCCCTTGGTGATGAAATCAAAGTAGGTAGACCTTGTGAAGAAAATGTCTAATTTTTTTTAGTTTTAAGTGATTTGAAAGTGTGTGCAAAAGATAAAAATAGTGTGACTAAATCGGTAAATTAAAAACCACCTATATATTCTATGTTTGTTACTCTAAGCATGTAAGCAACTAAAATGAAAATTAAATTAATTACTAGAGAAATAGGTTAATTTATTTATCTGTAATGAGTATAGAGTTGGTTCAAGAGATATTATATGCAAATAATATAGAATATATTTTATAGGGTCACTATTATTCTATAGAGTCAAGATCTAGAAGAACATAGTCAAATTGGTTGACTGAGTCTTCTAGAGATACGGCAAGCTACATAACTATGTCGAGTTGGTCGACCCATTTTTCTATAGGGTTATAGTTTCATTTATTATAAACTGTGAAAAACAAGACTTTAAATGAACAATAGAAATGACAAATAAGGTAAGAATGAATCTCGATAATTTTGAAGATACTTAATTTGTACATTTTATGTTGCATTACTCAAATGTTGATTTTAATATTCTACGAATAGTGTCGATTGAGCTGACAGAGTCTATAAAATATTTGTGCTAAAAATAATCTATGAATAGATTCAATTAGTTCAATGAAGTCTACAAACCTGTATGTTAATAAAAGAGACCTACGAATAGAGTATACTAGGTCATTGAAGTTTACAATCTTGAGGTTCAATAATAGAACTATGTTGAGTTGATCGATCCAATCAATTGTATCTGGGGAAGACCTATATAGATAAAACATAGTCGATTTGGAGCAACTATGTATTAAACTTGAGCACTTAATGTTAGAATTTATTGATAAGTTTAACACAATACTATAAGTATATATATATATATATATATATATATATATATATATATATATACATATATATATATATACATATATATATATACATATATATATATATATACATATATATATATATACATATATATATATACATATATATATATATATACATATACATATATATATATATACATATATATATACATATATAATGATAATAAAATGAAAGTGTGAAATAAAACCTATAAGGGTTAGATTCATGTTAAGTTCACCAAAATATATACAAGAGAAAATTTAGATGACTTATAAATCAATCATATATCAGAGAAGATAAATCACACTTAGAACTTTCGCTTATTGGTATATTTAGACAATTAGGGTTATGACCAAGATGAATCTGCTAGACCTAACCAAGGGGTCTCTTATCATAATAACATCACTATAGAGGGTTCCAAAGCCTCTATTCAAGCAACACCATATAACCCTAACTAGGTCCTATGTTTTTTTATATATTCACAAAGTAAAGTAAAATCTAACCTAGTGCTCACCAAAGCTTATGGCACAAAATGGGGGTAATAAGCATGAAATTAAACATGCATAAAATAATTCTAATTAAGCTATGTAAATATATAACCCTAATGCATGGAGAGAGAAATATATTCAAAATCCATTACTTATTCTACATTTATCTAATAAAATAGAGGAGTACAATTAGAGATACCTTGAAGATTAACCCATCAAAACTCAATCTCTCCCTTAGTCAAAGATTATTTACAAGAGGTTTTTGTGGTTTGTAAAGATCATTAAGATAGGCCAAAGCATCCAATATTTTTCCAAAACACAAGATTCATCTCCAAGTATAAACTCTAAGAAATAACTCAATTAGAATGGTGGAAGATTAGATTGTAAATAAGTGAAAATTAATAATTAAATTTGTCTCTCTCTCTCTAATAAATTTCAAAAATGATGTGTATATATCTGAATCTAACCCTAAACTTTTCTAAAAATATAGCTGGCAGAGTTGGCCCAATTTGACCTTGTATCATTAATTGATAAAATCAAATTAGATCCCAATTTGGGTTAGCCAAAGATGACTTAGAACTGTGACATGATAATATAATTTAAGTAAAGGCCAAAATTATTTGGTAAATGTCAAAAAAAGTGTTTTTGTCTTAGATAGGGATTGATTAAGCTAGTGAATTGCTTGGAAGAGTGTGTAAGGGAGGTGTCAAAGCTTAGGTAAGTGTATAGGAGAAGTTTGTGTTGATTTGAAGTGGTGGTATAGGAGACAAAAATATTTTGAAGAACCAATGGTCTACCCACCACTTTCCTGGTGCACCCTTTAAGGCATGCACTTAGAGATATTGAGACTCGATGGGTTCCTACAAAAGACAAAACATCAGTAATTGATAAGGTTAGAAAATATTATGTGTATACATAGTGCACACCTATCCACCTCTCATAGATGTGTCTTAATATATGATGAATTCCTTATTTTAGCATAACTTTTTATGCATTTCAATTTTATAAATTTATCAGTTACAGTGAGCTTACACAGTCAAATCTATTTCTGTTATAAAGATGTTTACACATCCTTAGGCTTTTTTTTTTATTTTTTCAAGTTTTTTATTTTTGTAAATTTATTATCATACTATATATTGACTATATTACATTATCATATTATCACATATCAACATTTCCATTTCAATTATTTAATACCAATTAATTTAAGTGTTATTAAATTAGAAAACATTAAACATTCTAGCAAATCTACTATTTTTATAACATTATTATTTTTCCTTTATTGTTGGGATAAGATTTCTTTCAAATTTATATAAATTCTTGAAACTAAAATAAAATTGCCTTCAACTTTGTATAAGATCTGACACAAAATAATTCAACCTATTTGACCTTGGGCTAAATTTGACACTAAATAACTTTATTATCATCATAGATCATTCTGACATAGAAGCTCTTTCTTTTAACCTCGAGTTGAATTTTGTTTGATTTATAAAACTAAAAATCTCTCTTTTTCTCCTTATTTTTCATTTTCTTTTGATAAAAATTGTGTTCCAATAAATTTTATACTAGTTAGTGACTATCATGAAGGGCTACATGGTATTTGTTTATGAAAACTATGGTATAAAGGGTTTACCCCAATATTCATATCCATATCATATTACTAAACATGGATTTTAGTTTCCATGTGCCTCAAAGTATAAAAAAAATTCCAAAGGTCCCTTGTTTACACCAATAGGAATCATATTTTATATGTTTGATTTGTGGTGAAGCTAAGAGGAATGTATCACTTAGGTAACTTACTCACATTGTACCCTCAAAATTGGGGTTAGTGGGTTATAGGCATGGCTATGCATTTGTAGTTAGTGATCTAAGACAATGTTAAAACACTAATCAACAAATTAACAATTACATTTTAGAGCTTAAAAATCATTCAAACCCTTTCTTAGATCACCCTCTTACCATGATTTTTGCTTTTATTATATTCTTAGTCATTAGCATTGTTTAATTCACATTATATTATATTCATAGTTCTTAGAATTTTTTAATTCATATTGCATCATTATAATTTCTATAATGGGTTCAATGAATGAAATTATTTCTCAAATGTTACATATGATCATGCATTTTCTTATAAAAACCTCTCCTACTTTCTATGATACTACTTATTTCATTTATACATGCTTAAAATTTAATAATGTTCCAGAACTTACTTTTGATAAATACCCATTTAATTTTACTTAGCATTGTGACAACATTGAAAAATCATGTATGTAATCTTTTAAAAAACTTTTGAATGTTCATTATTTATCCACATGGTTAAAATGCACCAATGTACAAACTCGCAGTCTTCCTCTTTCAAATAGTTACAATCTTATACCACAAGACATACCACATTTAGTTAATTCTTTAATAGGTGTTGCTTGATATAGTTTTGTATTTACATATTTATATAAGTATATTGTTAGACAAGAGATGGGTAAGTATGTTCAATTAATTATTTATCAAACACAGAGCAAACAGGTTTTTGGTATAATTTTATGTCAATCCCTAATGGTCTAAGTTAAATCAAGCCATATTCCAAGATCATTTTTACTACTACTCATTATCACACTATCCATCTAAAATGACTTGGGAACAAGAGAAAGCATATATTTCCAATTGCATCACACTGTAAACTTTAAAATATTTCCCCTTGCTTATATCACACCCTATTGAGGGATGAATCATGGCTATTATTTTATAATCCAACACCTAATAAAAGTATAAATATCCAAATTATGATACCAAATTCTCACAATATATTTGTGAGCATCCCCAAAAGGTTGATGTATTATTATATGTGGCTAAAAATGAACACAAGGAGGGAACCCAAGATATCACTTCTAATGTTTCTACTTCTACCATTGAATATATTCTAATTACTACTTCTGTGGCACCATATCTTAATTTTAGGATATTACTTGGTCTCCAAGACATACCAATACCTACTACCTATTCAAATGTTACTATAGAGCATACTATTATTGCATTACAAGCTAATTTGGCCCACATTGAGCAATCCATTTCTCATGCTAGCCTTTCCATGGACTCATGTTCTTTATTACATATCCCTTTAGCACCAAAAAATTATTCTTATCCCTTACTATTATTTTTGGCTCTTAAACTTCCTTCTTATTAAAGTAAAGGTGATCTTAGATATAATTTGCATGTCTTCCATGCAACTTGTCTAGATTATGTAGTTAATGATAAATTATCGACAAATATTTTTTCATGTCTAAAATAATTTGATCTTAGATGATTCTATGATATTCCTCTTCAATTTTAAAAGGCTTTCAATCCTTTGGATAATCCATTTTTGGCACACCTTTTTAATCAACATTAGGAAAATACTATCATATTCTCAAATCACAAAGCTCAAACAAGGGTCTAATAAAAAATAATTGAATATGTGTTAAGGTATAAGACTATGCTTGCCAAAATGATAAATTAAATGGATGATAATGATATTAAAGATATTTTACATAAATTTTTATTTCTCCTCTTCAATATTCCATTATATTTGATAAGTTCAAATACTTTGATGAACTATTCCATATCATCAAAGAGAATGAAGTCAAGTTTTTTACTTTGAACAAGCTCAAGTATGTTTCAAATGTTCCTTCTAATTAAAATGTAAATTTCCAAGGCAAGCCAAATTATGAGATTAAACTAATTGAAATTTATAATGAAGTAAAATTTATAGTTAATTTTATAGCACAACCACCCAAAAAAATTTAATTACAAGCTCCACCAAGGAAGAAATTTTCAAAGTTTCCATCACCTCTTCATGTTTTTCTGAAAAATATTTTAGAATTAAATGTAATCAATCTTCCTCCACTAATGGATATAGATATTTCTAGACCTGAATAAATAAATTTTGATGTTAATGCATATTATGTCTATCATATATCTATTGAGTATTTTACAAATTGATGTTTTAAGAATAAGATTTAATATATCATTAAATAAAATATCATAGATATGGGTACACCTATTGGAGAGGATAATCCAAAATAAAATGAAAATACAAACCTCAAAATGTACAATGATCCTTTTCCAAATCATGAAGCAAATAAAAATGATAATTCTAAATTTTATTTTTCATACAATTTTCATCCTCATCCATCTAAATATGGACATCCACTTGATATAATTATTGGTATAGTTATAAGCAAACAAGCATAACTTATAATTATCACATTTGATGATAGTGAAGTTGTTGGTGATGATTCTGATTAGCATACACTTTTATTTGAGAATATGTTAACAATAAATGCATTAGTGTCATTATATATAATGGATCAAGTGAAATTACATATACCATAACACTCCTTCATTCTCTTGGTTATACAAAACATGATTTACATGATACTTATAAAATTGTAAAAACATTTGATGTGCATACACAAGATAGTCTTGGAAATATATTTCCTCCTTTACAATTCATCCCTCTGATAGTGCCTACTCCATTTATAGTTATACCAAGCACATGGGTCTTTTTTATGTTACTATGATGCCTTTGGATAAAAAATAATATATCATTACCCTTTATAGTACACAAATGTCTCAAATACATTCATGATAATCAAGTGGTAAAAAATCAAGGAATCCAATATGAATATCCTTTGGAACAAATGATGTTTACTTATTATATGGAATAATTACATGCTATAGTTATTGAAAAAAATGGTAATGAAGTAGTTTAAAAAATTATTAAAGATAATAATCTACATTTTCCAAGGCATATTTTAGATTCTTATGAGCATGATCATATTACAGAATCAATTTCTACATCTATTTATAAGCATGATGCAATTACATTGAGCATATTCACTCTGTTTCATAAAGCATGGTAAATATTCTTAAGAATAAATTGTCACATACAAGGAGGCCTTCATCTCATACGGAAAAAAATTATTCAAAGAGTTTCACCATATTTTACAACTTCTCCTACACATGAGGATATAGGTTTACATGATCATATGAGTAGTGATTTAGAGAGTTATACTATAAAATATGGCTCCTCAGATTTAGAAGAATCTATAGGTGGAATTTCCTCATCACAAGAAGTCACCTCTTCATATATTGTAGTTGGAATTTTCTCATCACATTAATTCACTCCTTCATAAAATGTAGTTGGCATACATATGTGCATCATCCTAAAGAGATTATTGGTTGGATAAATCTTACTAATTCATCCCAACATTCTAGTTGGGTTGAGTCTCTTGATTAGTTTCTTTCACTTTAATTATACATATATTTTTTATTTTATTTATCATTATTATATGCCTTATCTAAAAATTATTCAAACTATCAGTTTTACATTATACTTTGGGTACATACTCTCATGATTTTCAACTTGATTTGAACAATCCAAAACACTTATCTCTATAGCATTCCACTTTATTATTATTGTATATCTTACACCCTATGGCACTTACATAATCTCATATTGATAAATGAGGTCATTAATCCTCTTCCCCATTGAATATTGAGTGAAATCTTGCTTATATTACTCATTATACATTTCTATGACTCAAAACTACATATAAATTGAGTGCACATTTTTCACCTTCCTCTCTACCATTATATGCTTCTAAAACTTGTTGATTATTATTATAATCCATCCTACCTCCTATATGTTTTTAAAAAAATCATATCACCCATGTTTTCAAGTTCTTTTAACATTTAAATATTGGCAAAAAATTCAAAATAAACCAAAAATTTTGAAAAATTCAAAATTAGGACCTAAAGCATTTTCAAATATTTTTATCTTAATTATTTTTAGTATGATGTTTATTCTACATTAATAAAGTATCATATTACATATTTCAATACATAATAATTATCATTAGGTACTTGAGTGTCATATAAGACATACTTCCATATGATTAGTTGATGTCAGACTTCCCTTATTACTCAATAGCCTTACTAAGTTGGGGGCATCTATACATTCTACATAAACACTTTAACAAGATAAATCTATCCAAAATCTTTTTCCCATGTTGAGATACATATCATACAATTGTATTTATAAAACACTCATATTTTTCACATGTATAACATGAAATATGATACCTACTAAACATTGCATTCATACATATGATGGAGCTATACTACTCTTATGTATTGCATGCTTTGCTTTGCTTTGATTTGATTTGGATTCTCATCATACTACATGGTAGGTTAGGATTGCTTTCTTATTTTTTGTGTGACCCTTGGCCTTGTGTGTTATTTATAATTTTACATGTCCCTTGTATGTGGATTTGTGATCCTTATGAGTGGCAAATTATGCAAATTACATGACATTGTATGACATTGGTTCTATATTACTTATTATTATAGTGTCATGTTCTTGTCATGCATTCTATTTATTTTTATATGATGGCATGATTCATATCATGCATCACTTATATATTATAAATTTACTCTATTATCATGATGTATATCATTCATATATTATTTTTATGCTTCAATAATATATCTCTCTAACACATGCTTCATATGAAAATTCAATGTTATATTCAATACTATGAAAGCAATCAACTGCAAAATTTTAAAATGATATATCTTCAAATATTCTTTATTTTGATATTATTTACTATGTAAGCTATGTATCTCATCTCAAAAATGGGGCATCATAATGGGTTTACTTGGAACATTCAAGACTCGTGAGAAAATTTTCAAATTTATGGCAATATATAGTACTCAAATGATAATATGATTAATCATTTTCATATTATGATGACATGTGGCATATATGTGCACTAATCACTATATTTTAAAATTACAAGTTTAAAACAATTAAAAGTTTCAAGTTGAAAAGTTGCAAAAATTTTCAAAAGTGGAAAAAATTAAAAATGTAAATTTTTAATCATAATTACAAAATAGCATTTCAATACAATAAATATATTGGGGGAATAGTATTCATTCATGTCCACATTTCTAATATGGCATTTTAACAATTCTCAAGCTTTAAAATTTCAAAGTTATAAAGTTTTAAACAAAATCTAGATCCATCTGTAGTGGTGTGATTCATCTCAGTTGTAAGTGGGACATATTATAATTTAGTAATACTCAATGTTTATGATTATATTTTTTCAATATGTAATAGGCCATATTTGATGGTTCCACCAATTCAAATATTTTATAGAGTATCATATATATTCAAATGAGAGTTGGATCATACAATCCTTTAAACTCAAAAGCATTCAATGATTTTCAAATTTATACTCTATCACTCTCAATTTTCCATAGTTTATCACTTCTCAAAAATTCCAAATAGAGGGTCATACACTTCACCATCTCAAAGTTACAAGTAAATTTTCTCTCCATTATTTCTTTCCAAATACAAATAAAGAAATTCAAATTTCCAATTTTCAAATATGAGAAAATATTACTTTTAGTGGAATTATTTTAGGTTTATTACATTAATGTATCTTGCACAATCAAAATTTACATCTAAATATAAAGTGTGTATACACAATCATGTTTGCATAGACTTTATTCTAGTAATTTCACTTTTTGCATCACCGTAATAAAATGGGGGCAAATGTATACACAAAATTAATAATTTGGTGATTGACAATATTTATTGTTAGCATCATTACCCTCATTTAGTATATTCTCCATTTCACTAACTTGTAATCTATAAGAAAGCCTTCAATATCTTATAAGAACTAAAAATATCATACAAACATTTCTATTTTAGTTACAATCATCCTTATTAAGCCCAATAACTCCTATAATACATGCCCCCCTTATCTTTAGGCCTAGGATAAGTCTGCACTAGAGGGATGGGTCCACACTGCAACTTTGTTCCCTAGTACGACCTTGTCTCCCTTATTCCAATGGTCATTTTTTTGAATCAAGACATTTAAAAATTGATCTCCCACATGTTTGGTAAAGTCAGTCAATGAAATTATTCTAAATATTATACTATAAAGGAACATCAAGGTCACTCATTAAAACACCACTGATCTCTCTATCAATTAAACTACACGCTAATAAAAAAAAGCATTAATTCTTCTTATTTAAACTCTACAGTATTAAAAATTTCATAATCCAAGTCTAAATATTTTTATTGTAGGTTAGGGGCATCCATTATCAATAATTTCAATCAATATTTGAGTTATAGTCATTATAGCTTCATCATCATAGATTACATCATCACTCTCGGAGAGAGAATTACATCTAATTGAGGCTTCTTGGGATATGTATGTAGTGCTTAATTACAATGGGTTTCTGAGGCTATCTCGGCCATCCATACTAACTCATTTTTATTACCCCTTTTTATTTAATGCATGTGCAGGATCTAGGTTTTTCTATTTTGTAGGTATTCCATGTGACAACACAAAACACTAATTTCAGCACTAAACCCTTTTAGGAGATCATAAAAACCTAGATCCAAAAATTAGGAATATAGTAAACCATGATACAACCATATTATCCAAACAAGGCCATAGTGTGCCCCTATCTATCTCCTACAAATTTATTCCAACAAACTGTGAATTACTATTTTTAGCATAACTTTGTTTGAAGGTCAATTTTACATGGTTATTTGTTAAATTAATATTACACGGTCATATATAGATATATTTTAGAGATTTTTTCACATCCTTAGGCATTATTACTATTTTTACCAAGTTTTCAATTTTTATAAATTATGTAGCATACTTTATATTGACTGTATTTCATTATCAAATCAGTATATATCAGCATTTCTATTTCAATGGTTTAATACCAATCAATTAAAGTCTTATTAAATTAAAAGTGGTTAAATTTTATACAAGATAGCACATACATTTTTATATTTCTTGTTTCAATTCTCAATTATATCAACTAACCTGATACAGTCTATTTTTAATTTATTACATCAGATAGCTCGGTATAATTAACCTTTTCTCATCCACTATACAACATTCTTGGACCAATTCAAAGAGAAAACCCAAAAGTATTTTAATTATTTTTTACAAATCATAATTATATAGAGCTAACCAGTCTAAATAAAGTCTACAAAAAGGATTTTATTCCTTGTAATTTTTCTATGAGTCATAATCAAATTCCAAGAAATTGTCATGTAGTTTCCACTAGATCTAAAATTTATGAGTTATATAACAATCCTAAAACTACTATAAGAGGTCACCTATTCAAATAATATGATGGTAAGGAGGAATGTAACATAGAGAATAAATACAAAAAAGATAATTTATCTCCACTAACATCCTGAGAATAAGGGCAAGGACCATGTGGTTGTTTATCACTTTATGATGTCACACCATGAAGAATGGCCTCATTCCCCTACTCAAAATTTTTATACAAGACCTGGGCAAACCAATTTATGACTTCCTTATTTCCCTCCTCATCCACCATTCCTAGTATTTCTACTAAAGTGTTGGGTTTCTCTTTTAGTGGGCCTACCCAAAGTGTTAGGTCTCTCTTTTAGTGGGCCTACCCAAATTTATCACATTAACATCAATGTCAATGCCACATCTATTGAATCCTAGTAGGCCACTCAAACCTCTACTTATAACCAAAATACTCTTGATACTAATTAAATCATCTTACAAATAAATGAATCAAATGGATAACATTCAAGCCAATAATAATGTTCAAATGATGCAAATTCAAAACCAATAATTTAAAATGAATAATCAACCTCAATAACTTCAAGCAGGGGTGACAAATCAAAATGGGCCCCCACCTCTCTCCCCCTAGAGATGCTCATGCTAATCTCATTATAAAACCTATGCTTCACAAAAAAATCATCAAACAACATCAAAATTAAACCTTATCCTTTAAATTTCAAACATTGAAATATGTGGCATCACTCCTATGATATCCTATAATGGATCCATTCATCTTGATTTGAATTTGAAGGCCTTTGGTATCCATTATAAATACTAGATTAAACTCAACACCTTTGCCACTACAAAACTAATTTCCAATACCTTTTCTATTGATTCTTTATATTGGTACAATCAAATTAAGTCTAGATCCATTTTTGTCTTGGAAGGATTAGTTAATGCATTATTCCAAGAATTTAAATCTCATGATCTATTTGAAAATAATTTGGCTAATTTTATCAACTACAAGAAAGTAGAAAATGAGACTATCCAAGCCATTATCAAGTGTTAGAAATCTTTATCTAGAAAAGTTGAACATAATATGTCTAAAGATAACCTCTTCCACCTTTTCACCACTACACTCAATTCCAAATTATAATATATCATTAGGGTTATTTATCTAAAATCATTGAAGGAACCTTAGTCAATCCAAATGTCAAGATTTTCTTAGAAGAAAATTCCATCATTTTAGAACATTTATATTTGTGGGGTTACTTTAGCATCCCAAATTTTTCAATAGTGTAAATAATAAATATTATATTTATTATTTAATTACAAAAAATTATTTAAAATTTATGTTTTGAAAATAGTAAAACTTATATTTATTATTTAATGTGATTAGTTGAAAATGTGGATCATATGGTTACAACTATTCACACCCCTAATAAAGGCATTTTTACCTTGTAAGAAATAAGATCATTGTAATGTGACTTATTCGCATGGAGGTGTCTCCAATAATTTTTTTAATAAGTTATGTAAAGAGAAAAAGTGAGGTGAAAAGGAAGTTACTGGGTGTGTTGCATAAAAGTTAAGTCAAGTGTGCATTCAATTGTCTTAGTCAATTCTTGATGTCTTACAACCAAGTGCAAAAATTGGATATTTCTTCCTCTACACTCAACATTTGAACACTTAGCTATGCTAGCATCAATTCACATAAGGTATAGGCCTTATGTGCTCACTCAAAGCATATCTGAGAAGGAATTGAGGTCCACATTGGGCTATTTATGCTATGGCACAAGGCATCAAAAATAGGACTTGGTCAATTCCAAGAGGTTTCAAGTAGATTCATTGGCACAAACATTTTATGGGTTAAGACTATTGGTCTATAGGCACAAGCCCTTAGGTAGATTAATAATAGTCATATGAGTACTAGATTTTGATAAATTAAGCCTAGAATCATATAGGCACTAGATAGGTCAAGGAGTTTCTTTTAGTTTAAGCACTCATATTACGCTCGTGCTTCTCTCAAGGGTAAGGACATTTGGCACAGGCTCTCTCTCTACACTTAGTATTTCCTCCAAGTCATGGCTTATAACATTATTTATGATAGGGATGCCATTAGCATCATGAATCAGAAGATTGCTTCAATTTTACTTAGAATACATGAATTTAATATATAACATTACATCCATTATATTCATGGCCAATTCAACAAACATTACCAAAGATGCATGAACTAGATGTTCTATTCACTATAACTATTCTTTATCATTAATCAAAGTTTAAATACAAAATAAATTCCATAATAGTTAAAATAGAGTACATGCCTAGCTTAAGCTACTTATCAACCTAGAGGTTCTTAAGCAGGCTGAGGTGTTTATAAATGGAGCCTTAGTGGCATCCCTATTACTCCTAGATATAATGGTGGCCATTATAATGTATACATAACATTATCAATCCACCAAAGCTTCAATACACCAATTTTACATCTTTAGAGCACCTGTTTTAAGCTCTTTTTATATCTCTATAGGAACATCTCTTCCAAGGTGGAGTGTGCATGTTGGGTACCAAGCTAGAACCTTAGTAATGATTTTTACCAGATATATCACCTTGTACCCTTTACACTATAGTCACCACATATCATTTAGCCTATAAGTTGCCTCAATAATCTTGGAATTGGTTAACTCCCTATTAGCTGGCACAAGGTTTGCATTGATCCCTCCAACTGATGTCAAGATGCCAAAATGTCATCATTAAAAATGATGCCTCATTCCAATGTGTCTTTCATGATGGCACAAATCCTTACAAATCAAAATAAGTGGCCCAAAATTACCCCATACAAAAAATTTAGTTCATCTTTGGACTAGGTCATCAAAGTCTTTAGGGCACAAAACTTGAGCATGCTTTCCTTAAGATAAGTATTAAAGTCTTCAAATCCCTTTATGGTGAGATTAATTTCTTTAGTAGCACTATCTATCTCATTAGAGGATACACTAAGTGAAATCATAATGATTATACCCAAGTAGTGAAGTGACCCTAAGTATAAAAGATGGTGTTACTTCAATAATTGGTCCCATACTTACTAGAACCTTCTTAGTCTTCTTCTCTTTCTTGGCCACATTTTCCTAGGTCAGTCTATCCTTTTACTCAAGCTCCAATACCTTCTAAATATCCACCTCAATTAGGCCCATTTCCTTCCAATTTCTTCTCTTCTCTTCAAATACGAGCACCATCTCAATTTCTTCCTCCTTATGTCCCATTTTCTTCCACAACCTTCAATTTCCCTCTTCTATTCCTAGAGGTTATGTGGAGGGTTCTTCTTTAGATGAGGAGCTCACTAGCTTCTCTGATTCTTCAAGCACAGTGATTATGCCACTTTGGAGGGCCTCCTACACATCCTTGATGTTTGGTTCCTCTTCCTCTTCAACCTACATAATGTAGGTCTTTATTCCTTCTTATTTTATCTTTTCCTCCATTCTAAGCACAAGGGTCTCTTTATTCTTCATTTCCACCAGATTTATTGTAAGGAGCACAATGGGTCCCTTAAACTTCATTGTTTCTTTTTGTTAGAGGAATCAATTTTTGGCATGAATGTTATGTGTTTCTTGGGAGTTGGAGGTGTATCTTGTTCATTAAAGGTGACCCTTAAATTTATGCACTCCTTGATATCCTCAAGTGTCTCTCCTCATTTCTTTTGGGGAGACCTCTACTACAGTTTTAGTGTTTGCTTCCTTTCATCATTGATCAAGAGGGGGAGACCATCATCTTTCTCAGGGTTAGTGCCCTTATTCTATGGATTCATATCATAATATAGATTGAAGATGCATATAATTATAATTTTCCTCTAGAGGGGATGGATGTTTATTCAGTCAAAGTCATCCTCCTCATCCTTTGTGGCCTTTGCTCCTAGGTGCATATACAAGTGCCTCAACCTACTCCTTTTTTGGTCTATAACCTTCACCTAGGTATCTATCTTCTATGTGTTGGGAATCCTTCTTAGCACCATTATGAAGTATTTGGTAGAAAACACATAAGGCAAATTCAAGCAACTAGATAGGTTTTTGTTTGTGAGTACCAAGTGTAATACATAGAAATGTTGCATGATGGTGAAGTTCATCACTCCTACCATGTTTTGGGGTAGCTCCTAGGGGATGTTCCAATCAATCTTGAATGCCTTGATGTATTGATTACACCACCCATGTACTCTCATCTTGTACTTTTAGGAGAAGCTAGGTGGGTAGATGAAGTCTTGATACTTTATTATTCAGGAGTTATTATGTGATGGTAACACCCAAAGGTTGTCTTCATCACTGTCAAGCATGTCAATCTCCTCTATCATGATCAATATCAACATAGAACCCCACTAAAAGTTCTCACACACCTTATGTCATTCTATCACATTCTTCACTATCTCCTCAGTAATAAATTTTATGATATTGAACTTTACCCTTTGCACCATGTGATGGGAAATACAAAATTATCTCTTATTTATGTCAAACCACCATCTGCTAGGGCATAGTGTTGGGGATCAACCAACAATGATTACACTTGTGAAAGCAATAAACGCAAAAATGAATCAAATAGATAAGTAACTAGAATGATAAATAGCACAGAACAAGAGATACAAGAAAACACCCTAAAAACTTGTATTAAACTCTTTACAAAAGGAATACAATTGAAGAAACTTCTTTCTTCCACACCTCTCTCAAATGCACAAGATCTCTCTCTAGATCTCTATTCCTCAAGAGCTCTCTCTCTCAAGTACAATCAATTCCAACAACTTGGATTGATACAACTCTGTACTGTCCTTCAAACATTCACAATGTTTTACTCATACAATCAACTCACTAAGCTAAGATCTTTCCTACATATAGAATTAGGAAACTTGAGCATGCACTTACAACCAATAGTTAAGCCTCTTGAACAAAGGCTCTAAAAACAATCTTGCTAATAATAGAAACGCAAACTTAAGACTAAGACTTAAACTCATCATGCAAACACTCACTTCTGTCCTCAAAAATAGCATTCTGGATGCACAGGTAACTGACACCAGTTCCTGCCTGCTTGCCTATGACCATCATCGGCTGATCCTCTGCCGACGCCAGCATTCCTTCAACTGCTCCTGACCGACGTTGGTCGCTCCTGACTGATGCCGGTGACTGTGTAAACCTGCAACTTTGTAATGCACTCATATGTGAAGCTTTTAGGCTCCACACCTTAACACATAGCTTGGATATAATGAGGTATTCCATTTCCCTCATGCCAAGGTCTTAAATATAATTAATATGGAATGAGAACATTGCCTTATAGTAGTGTAGGAGTTTCACAACCCTCTCCACCTCCACATTATCCTCTATCATCTATCAAATATCAACTCTTATGCCTGGGAGTCTTGTGATCTTATTGATAAGGTACACTAAGATCTAGATTTTCCTCCTTATGAAATAAAATCTATCACCATGGATGTGTGAGAGGAGGAATTATACCAATTCCTATGGCTTACCAAAACTTGGTAGCTCATACAACTTGGTCATACTAATGGTTGCTAGTTTATCTTAGATGGAGATGTTAAAGAGTGTCATACCCACCTTGGTATTCATCCCAATGTCAACCATCTAGTCTTGGTTAAGATCCTATATGTTATTTGGTGTTTGATGTTATTACTCTAATCTACACATGTATGTGAAGGATACCCATTTCTCCCCCACTATGAATTCAAGGGGGGACTTTATTTCTCTATGTATGAGATTTGTGTTTGCTTCTAGGTCAACTAATATGATGCTAACACCTTCTACCAATTGTGCCTTTTTTTTTACAATGACTACTTCTTTTACTATTATGCCTTCTTGGAATCCTTCTATGCCTAAAGTAGACCTAAACTTAACCTCTTCTTGCCCATTCTGAATTGGCTAGTGTTAAAGCATGGTCTGTTGATATTTCTAAAGCCCTTAATCTTGTTTATCACTTTTTCATAGTCATGGGGTCTATGACTATGACTTGAGCTCTCAAGCTTCCAACATCATTAATAGTAGCCTTAGAATTATATATAATTTATACTATCTAGTTCTCTCATAATTCCTCTTCCACTTACCTTCTATTTAATTCCAAATAGAACACAATTTGTGTCTCAGTTAAACCATTATCACTTGGTGGCTATAGATGCTTGGTTTTCTCTATGGTAGAATTTTTTTGGTTTGGCTCTAATTCAGCTCTAGTTTAGGTCTATTCAAGTTTAAACTTGCACAAGGTTTTTAATCTTTCAAATCTTACAGTATGACTATTTATACCTTATTTGTAGCTACCTCATTAATGGCTAGTTAGTAATGGTGTGGTGATGCATGGATATCTTTAAATCTGCTAAACCTATGAAATATATGAAAATAAACCACCACATTCACATTTATTATCGATATTTATGCCTCTACCATCATTACATTAAGTTTTTTTAATGGCGTATTTGGTGAAGCAATCAGTGATTCAAACAGTCACTTCCCACTGACCATTGGGTGGGTGCTAGTTGTATTGATGATCTCTCTCTTGCACTTTATTCACATTGGCATGACCTTAACCCTTCTTATGGCAACCTAGGTGCAGTGTTTCACATGTGCATGATTCATCCTCATCGGTTCCATCTCTCCTTAATTTTGTGCTTCCTTTCAAGCATGATTCCATATATTGGTTGATTTATTATGCTTTCATATATTCTTGCTTTAGCCTTCCTTAACCCATACAAATTCTTGTGTTGGTCCTCTAACACTTCATTATCTAGGTTGCTTGTACACTAACATCTTGTGTGATTCCCTTTTTCAACTTGTATTCACATGTTTCTAAATATGGAAATCTTCATGTGCCTAAAAACATAGGTATCTAGCCTTAGGCACTTTAGAGAGCATCCATGTTTGACTCACCCACCAAAAGAGTTATCCTATAGGCCTAAAAGTGCCACACTTATGTACTCAACACAAATGAAATAAACATAAGCAAAGATTTGGCTTGTACTAAAAAAAATTTGGTCAGCACAACACAACTAGATTATGACTAAGAAGTCAGTGTTTGATGGCATAAGTACCATCTTATTGACTATAGTGCTTCAATATATTTCCATTTAAATTCCTAGGGAACATTTCACCCATCAACATGTGTAGCTTACATGCACCAGTCTCTAATATGTTATGGATGAGATAAGGTCCCATCCACATAATCTATAGCTTGCCTTGGTGCTTGAGATACTTGGAGTCATATAGCAAGACTAGTGAACCTTAGATAAAGACCTTATGATTGATGTGATTTTCATGCCATTTATTTTGGTGCAATTTTTCTATTTGTTAGTTCCATTTTGCTTGGGTGCATGCCTCATCTAAGCACTCTAAGTCTTCTAGGTGTGTACTTAAATATTATTGGTCATCCAATCGACCAATACGTATGATGCACAATGAGGTCACTAGAAATTCAATGGGTAAAATTACCTCTATGACAAACACCAGTTGGAATGTTGTAGACTTATTTAGGTGCTTATATAGAGTGTGATAGGCCCATGATACTACTGACACATGTCATACTAATCTTTATGACCAACATCACATATTTTTTGAGGCACGTTCTTAATACCTTAATAAATACCTCAGTGGTGTCATTAGCTTGGGGATGATAAGGTGTTGCCTTATGGTACACCACCATGTACTCAGTTAGCAATATTAAAATGGTCTTGTTGATAAAGTGTGTGCCATGGTCTCTAATCAAACTAACTGGGCACCCATAGTGACTAATGATGTTCTCCCATATAAACCTTGTGGTTGTGGTGGCTATGAAATCTTTGGTCTGCACTGCCTCGACCCACTTGGTAAAGTAATCTATGGCTACCAAAATGTATTATGCACCTATGTGCCTTATAACAAGAGTAATAGGCCCAACAAAGTTAATGGCCCATTTTTAAAATGTCACCTAGGAATAAATGGGAATGAGTGCATCTCATCCTAGTGGTTAGGATTTCTTATGTGTTGGTAGATGTCACTTGTTTTGGTGCACTCTTTTGCATCCTAGAATAGATTTAACCTCAAAAATCTTGATTGTAGCACCTTGGGTGCCATAGCATCTATAATTCAGTGGCCTCCAACAATCTCTTCATATACTTCTTGTAATATTAAGTCTCATGCTCTAGGACATATTGATGTAAGACCTCATCTCGACTCAATCTGTACAATTCCACACTAATGAGTTAAAAGGGGGTGTTATGAACTATGATCTATTTCTTCTCTTTGGTTGTCATGATATGGGGTATAGACCCAAATGTTAGACATGTGATGATCTCTAATAAGTCCTTGTGGATGTGATAAACCTTGTATAGTTATGTATTGGGTATATCATCCTCTATAGACAATATTGTATCACCAGAGTTGATGCAAGATAGATGGTTTGGTCTTGAGTTTTGTTTTTTAGGCTTCACTACAATGAAGAACTAGAATTAGTGACATAAAACTATCTATCGACAAATGCACCCATGGAGAATGGGCTTGTTCACCAAGTAGTTAAGCACCTCATGATCAGTGAAGAAGATGAAGTGGGTCATCAACAAGTATTTTCAAAAAAAATTTAAGGTGTAGACCATGGCAAGTCCCTCATGCTCAATTATGGTATAGTTCTATTCTACCTTGGTTACTTTTATACTTGAAAATGAGATAGGATGATCCATCTTGCCTTCACCTGGTTGTGCTAGAATGGCACTAATCATAGTACTAGATACATTGATATGGATATGGAATGGAATCATCTAGTTGGGAAATTGTAATATCAACATGCTTACTAGTCTTAGATTTAGGGTCTCAAATGCATCTTCCTATGTTCTACCCTAATATAATGGGCCATCATTTCATAAGAGATCTTCTAGTTGTGTTTTAATCTTTGCATAGTTACTTATGAACTTTCTATAGTATCCATATTATCCGAAAAAGGCACAAACATCTTTCTATGTTGATGGGGTCTAGAGATAAAAGATGATGGAAATATTTATGGGATCAATGAGTAGACCATATTTGCAGATGATGTGCTCAAATAAAGTGCCAAATGGCACTATGAAAGCATGTTTATTAAGGTTAAAATAAATATATAACTGTTATCACCTCTCAAACATCAAGATTAAGTTATCAAAGTGATCCTTTACTAATCCATACATAGTCTAATCATCTAAGTACACTTGGAGGAATTTGTGAATGAAGTCCTTAAAAGTGGTGATTACCACTTAGAAGAATATGGTTGGTGAATTATTGAGTCCAAAGGGCATCACGTTGTATGAAAAATAACCCCATTCTATCATAAAGTTTAGTTTGGGCTTGTCTTACTCTTAAATATGGACTTGATGGTATCCTAAGAACCCATTAGTGAAAGTGTATATCTCACAACATATAACACCATCCAAAAATTCATTAGTGAATGAAGTCAAGAATGGGTTGGTTATGTAGGTGGCATTCAAAAATCTATAGTTGACATAAATTTAGTTGTGCCTATCCTTATTGATGTTGATGACCATGGGCTTAACCCATTCTGATTATTGCATAGGGTAGATGACATTTGCGACTAGTATACAATCAATCTTTATTTTAACCTTGGTGTAAACGTTAGGGTTCATCCTCTAAGATTGCTTCTTGACAGGTCTTGCACCATCAACTAGATTGATGCTCATCTTTCTAAGGGATGGGTGTGTGACTTTCATATCTTGGTAATTCTAAGGGGGAAAGTCTTAGAATTCCTTTAGGAGGTCCATAATACGTGCTAGCTCTATGTCAAACTAATAAGTACCCAGAGTAATAATCTTTAGTTCCCCTTCTAAGTTGATATCTACCTTTATCATTTTTATCAGTACATAATAGGCCTCATTCTTCTCTTGATGTGAATCTTTGACTTGTTTTTTTCCCTCATTTTTCTCTATTTAAAGATGGGTAGGGTCTTCTTCTTTAGAGGTGTTATCCTTAACTTAGCGCACTAACTTCCTCTTGCTTATCAAATTTATCAAGTTGCACACCTTTCAAGTTTCATCATCCTCATCATGAGAGTCACTATTGAGGAGTTATTCTTCAAATAAATTCAGGAATACTAACCCTTTTTCACCGAACATGTATTTTAGGGTTTCCTCTAATATTATAGTGTCCTCAAACACTGACCATCAAACTATCTATAGTGGCTCAATCAGTGCAATATGTTGTGAATAAAAGGAGAAGGTGTGGATAAACCACTCCTTAAGTGCATCTCAATTAGTTGTCTCATAGCACATCTCATTGATAATGTACCATGCCCACACCCATATCTTTAAGGTTTTATAAAATGCATGCATCCATAGATTTCTTAGGGAATACTCACCATAGTTAGTCCAAGCTTCTTCACAAAGGCACACATGTGTTATGGGGTTAGAGTCACTAGAGTAGGCTGAGATATCTAGGTCCTCATTACTCTTCCTAAATCTATTGTAAATGGATGCCTTTACATCACACCAAGTTGACAAGCCAAGATTTTATGATATCCACCAATGAGTGATAGTGATCTTTAATGTATACACTAGTATGTTCATCCTATCTACTTATTTTGAGATGCATGATTCAAGGTCTCAAACATACTCTTCCATTAGATTTATCCCCTCATATATTGAGAGTGCTAAAAGTTTGTCCTTACCAAGGCAAAACACTCTCTTTCCCTTGTTCTTAATGCAAGGTACCCATCTTTTAGAAGTGTGATCAATCTAGACCTAACCTATTTTTAATACTTTTGGCACCTTTGCACACACTAAGCAGTACTTTTACCCAGTGGTCTCATATGCTTCCTCAACCCAATGGTCACAAGCAACATCAGTGGTGTCTAAGGTTGATTGTCCATCTTCTTAAGAAAGCACTCCTTGATCATTGGGGTTTAGCATTTTAACACCTTGCATCATGATGTTATATATGTGGTTGATCTCATCTTTGAGGTCCACACTCTTGACATACGGGGTCCTTGGTCTTGTGAGAGGGGTATAACTACCCTCTCCTTTCCATTCTCAAATGTCATATAATGTTTATTGAATTGAATATTAGCATTATTTACATAGCACCATGGCCTTCCTAGAATCACTGGGTAGTTATATTATTATACCAACTTGATCACTTCAAATTTAGCATGTAATTTAGTGCCCATGATATCTACAACTGCTCTCTTTATATTCTTGATAAGCTTCACTCAAGCCTTGTTGGCCATGAAAAGTACATGATGGGAAGGGCTCAAAATTGGCCTACCCATTTTCTCCCAAGCATTCTTGATCAAGATGTTGACCTTAGTACCTTTGTCTATAAGGACTTCACATATATACCATCCATCAATAGTGGCATCCATGAGGAGTTATTGGTATTACTTTGCATTTTATGTATGTTTAACTTCTCATTCCTTCACCACGTATGGAACAACAACTTCAAATAGATTGTGGCCCCCATTCTCTAAGAGAAAGTTATTTAATAGGGGTAGTATCCATTATATTTGTAAGAGACATAGGATATTTATTAATTCTTGTATCTCAACCTCCTACCTATCTTGCTTCTTTCAAGAGGAAGTAGCATGTGCTTCTAGATCTCATGCTATTTGGATCTCCGCTTATAGGTTTTGGATTACACTCATGGCCTAATGAAATACATCCTTTTAGTGAATTAGATCTAGGTAAGTTATAGCTTTAGGTTTAGGCCACATTATGCACTCAGTGTGACCCTTATCCCCATATTATATATGTAAATTAGGTATTGGCATGACTGGTGGCTGAGTGGTGAATCCACTATGAGTAGTTACCTACACTTTGACTCTCTTTGTGTGGTTTGGTTTCACCTTCAAAGTCCACTTCTTCATTTTCAACTCATGACTAATCATTCTTTTACCCTTGTTTATGTCAAGCCTACCCTAGGTTAAATTTTTGTATGGGTTAGGGCATTCCTCAACCTTATGGGATCCTTGACAATACCCACACATGGGATGTGTAGGGAAATCATGTTGGTAATGCTCTATCAAGCCACACTTATAACATGGGCATGGTGGTAACCTTAACCACCTCATCCTCCACCTCACCCTCTAGTGCCTCATTGCATTCCAAATTTTATATTCTATTGACCATAGCCTTCATTTCCTTGGTTAACATACCCTCTAACTATTGTAGTGACCTATATTTCACCTCTTTCCATTTTCTCATGCATCTCATCAATCACCTAACAATCAATAGTGGTATGGGTGTAGGTGTCATAGATCTAATAATAAATGATTGTGTTGACTTAGTTGGTAGTTGCAACATAGGGCACTTTTGAACATCATGTGCTTCTCAATAGACTTCATAGCATAGAAGCAATGTACACACATTCCTTTATGGGTAGTTAATCTTTTTATGGCCTTCTATTTTAAAATTGGTACACCATAATCCTCTTTGAGCATCTTATGATGAGCTAGCAATAAGCTTTTAGATTTGGGAGGCCATAGATGTAATATATGCCTCCATAAATGGGATAACCCTAGTATCTATGCTTCTAATTACCTCAGCTCTAAGCATGCCTTTAAGTGCTTCATGAGGGTATATAAAAGTCTTCATGTAAAGTGCTCTTTAGAATGGCACTAACAGCCCTCCAATGAACCACTATGCATGCTAAGAAGGGTAAATATTATAAGGGAGCTTAGAAAGGAGAGTTTTGAACCTTGCATCATATAGGTGCACACTTTCTAAGAGTCCTTGGGTAATTTATTTGAGTGCAATGATGCTCTATTGTTCAAACTCTAGAATGTCAAATTACTTAAGGAATACCTCCTTTAGGGTATCATAATCAACTATATCTTGATTAGGGTTGAATTTCTTATACCATATATGGGAATGATCAAGTACAGTGGTCATGAATTGGGTTTCCTTACACTCTGATTAGGTTATATCATGAGTGCACCACTGTAGTTCATACTTTAGCACATGCTCTATGGTATTTTCCATGTCAAGATACTCTAGCAAGTTCATGCCCATTTCATAATATATTTTTTGTGGGGGGTATCTAGGATCTGAGGTACTTATCCCCTTGGAATTTATCTTGGTGGTAGTCATCCAACACCTTCATCCATTGGGTTAGGCAATGGTCCCATCATCATTTTTGTCATCATTGATGTTGATGGCATTTTACTACTTACTTGTGGTTTTGAACCACTTCCTATAGGTTGTTTCCCACTTTGCACTACTAACATCGATTGAGATAGTATACTTGCACTCAATTTCTATTGTGGTGAGATAGCACCTATTGATTTAGATATATTGGTGCTCACCTCTTTATACAAAATAATTTTTTCAATCTAAAAATTATACTCTGAGTCTACCAAATGTCTAAAGTCTATGTCAACAATAGGTTCAATTATCACTTCAATACTTTATTCAAATAGGGGATCTAATGCATGAGCATGCACTATATATTCAAAGGGGTAGCAACATCAAGCATATATTTAGTCACCAAGTCTTGTAGGAACCTAGAAGATTCCACACCTATCAAATACTAATATTGATCCATTGCTTCATTATTTATCTTATCCTCATACTATTGTATTTCAAGAGATCCTTCCACATGCCCTTCCTACATGCTATGGGTTCTCTCCACACTTCCAGGTTTTAGACCTTTCATCATCCTATGTTGTCTCTTGTTATAGGTCTATCTTCTAAGCTCATGGGTTTCAATCTACTTGAACTCTTCCATTAAACTTCACTTACACATCCCCTTTTCCCCCTCTACACTACTCATACATGAGATTACTTTAGCCTTCCATCCCTAAATTTTCATACCCATAATCCACCATTAGATTTTGAGCTCTACATTGAATTCCTTAACAAATGTGCCACTAGGTTCACACAAAAACTAATACTCTACTTCCTTAGGGTATGAGTATGTTGAAACTATGAACTCAACCATGTAATTGTTCAGTGTTCCTTGACACCATTTGTCTACTAATCTAGTCAAAGTGGCATCCAAGGTCTCAAGTCTCTCTAGTTGCTCATTTATCCACTCAAATCACTATCTATAGCTCCTCCTTTGGTGGGTGGAATATAGAACTAATAACCATTACACATGCTTATGAAAATCATTAAAAAAAGACCTTATATAGAGCATCATACAGGTTGTTTTGAACCTACTTTCTCAGATTTTTTCCTTTATAGGTTGGTTGTTTTAGCATAAAGCTATCTTCCACCTATTGCAACTAGTTCTCAATGTTTTCAAGTGAGATTCAGTACATCATTCTAATGCACCATTGCAATAACAAAATTCCACACATGTCCTAGAAATAGAACCAAAATATTACATAAAAGTTAAGTCAAGAGTGAATTTGATTGTCTTAGTCAATTCTTGACTTATTATAACCATGAATAAATATTGGATATTTATTCCTCTACACTTAAAATTTGAACACTCAGATACACTAGCATCAATTCATATAAGGCACAGGCCTTATGTACTAAGAAGGAATTGAGGCCCATATTGGGCTAGTTGTGCTATGGTACAAGGCATCAAAAAAAGGAATTAATCAATTCCAAGAGATTTCAAGTAGATTCATAGGTGTAAACCTTTCATGGGATAAGCCTAGTGGTTTATAGGTGTAAACCCTTATGTTGATTAATCCTAGTCATATGGGTGTTAACCTTTGATAAATTAAGCCTAGTGTTATATAGGTTCTAGATGGGTTAAGAGGTTACTCTTAGTTTAAGATCTCATACTAGGCTCACACTTATCTCAAGGGTGGGGAAATTTAGGGAAGTCTCTTTCTACACTTATTCTTTCCTCCAAGTTATGGTTGACATCATCATTTATCATAAGGATGTCATTAGTGTCATGAATTAGAAGCTTGCTTTATTTTTACTTAGCATACATTAATTTAAACTATAAAATTACATCCATTACATTCATTTCATATTCAACTAACATTACCAAATATGCATAAAATAGATTTTCTATTCACTTCAATTATTCTTTATCATTAATCAAAGTTCAAATATAGAACAATGTCCATAACAGTTAAAATAGAGTACATGCCTAGCTTAAGCTACTTAGTGACCTAGAGGCTCACAAAAAAACTTATGTGTTTATAAATAGAGATTTAATAGCATCCCTATTACTCTGAGATATAATGGCAAACATTATAATGTATACAGAGCACTATCAATCTACCAGAGCTTTACTACACCAAATTTACATCTTTGGATCACTTGGTTTGAGTTCCTTTTATAGCTCTATAGGAACATCTCTGTCAGGGTAGAGTGTGCATGTTAGTTGCTGAAATGGAGCCTTATTAATCATTCCCACTAGTTCCATCACCTTACACCCTTCACATTTCAATCACCATGTATTATCTAGCCTAGAAGGTACCCTAGGAATCTTATAATTAGTTATCCATCTACTAACTATCGTAAGGTGTGCACAAATTCCTCCATCTAACACCAAGATGACAAAATGTCATCATTCAAAATTATGCCTCGCACTGATGTCTCTGTTGTGATGGTATGAATCCTTACATATCAAAATAAGGGGCCCAATAGGGTGTAAATTGTTTGTCATATAATGGATTATACTTTTCATGGGGATTTTTACCTGTATACATTTTCCCACATAAATCTCATAATGTGTTGTATAATGTATTTATTCTCTACCTATTTATTATTTTTATTTATGAATTATTCCATTTCTCAAATTAATGTAATGAATAGGTAATTCATATTAAACATTGTATTATCATTCCACCAGCCCTTCTAACATGGTACTAGACCCACATTTTATTTGATCATGTTTTCAAGTTGTTGGCAAGCTAAATAATGTGTTCATGTGTGTGTGTGTGTGTGTGTGTGTGTGTGTGTGTGTGTGTGTGTGTGTGTGTGTGTGTGTGTGTGTGTGTGTGTGTGTGTGAGCGTGAGGGTGAGCATGAGGGTGAGCGTGAGCGTGAGCGTGAGCGTGAGCGTGAGCGTGAGCGTGAGCGTGAGCGTGAGCGTGAGTGTGAGTGTGAGTGTGAGTGTGTGAGTGTGAGTGTGAGTGTGAGTGTGATTAATCTCATTGTAACTATATGATATAAATAGATAGATGATATAATATCATTTAAAAACATATAAAGATAATAATAATTATTATAATTATTATATATCATATATATATTATTAGATATATAAAACCAAAATACAATATATAATATCTAAATATATATTTTAATATCCATTAAAAAAATTAAAAAATACAATTGGGGTAGGTAAGAAGAGAATAAAAAAGTGAAATATGTTAACTACAAAGAATCATTTTAAATTGGAGTCATTCCAATTAACTTGAAATATTGAAATGTTGGTAAATGTTCTTTTTATTGTCTATGGTAAACCTAGTGTATACCAATTTTTTATTTAAAAAGTGGAAAACCTTATTTTTTTAAATATTTTATAACAATGTTATTTTTCTGGGAAAACCATTACAATTGTAATCCAAACTACTTTATTAAACCTTATCTAGTGATGATTTAAATTAGTGTAATCAACTTAAGACTATATAAGTTTTTAGATTAGAAGACTTAGTTAATGCATTATTCCAATGATCTTGAAAAAAATTGGATAATTTTCTCAGCTACGATAAATTAGATAATAAGATTATCCAAGACTTTATCAATTGTTAGAAAGATTTATCCAGTAAAGTTGAATGCAATATGTCCAAATACAACCTCTTCCACCTTTTCACCAATAACTCAATGTCAAATTATAATATGTCATCAGGGTTATTTATCCAAAATCATTGAAGGAATCATGAGATTAATATAAACATTAATATTTCCTTATAAGATAATTCTAGCCTTCCCAACCTAAGCTTGGAACTTGAATTCTTAAGAGATATAAAATAAGAATGCTACATACAATGATGTCTCTTACACTGACAATTATAAGTGAAAAATTAATTCCATTTTTACAAGAATCTCCAATGAAGTTACTCTCTCCCCACCTATCAATGGAAGTCCCTTTTGGCATCCTTATCCTCCTTAAATATTCAACATTTGTAAAAAAATTAGCTTCTTTCCTAAGCTAAGATTAGTGAATGCCTTCCTAAATGCTATATATTTGACACTTCTCATCCTATTGCTCATTGGTATGAACCTAAAAAAAATGGTTTCACACAAATTTGATCATTCTCATGAGATTTTTAACACCTTAAACATCTAGTTTTTGAATTATTTCTTGGTCCAACCTTTGATCATCAATCCATAATTATATAATGGCACCAAGCCTATGATAAGGTATTCAAGGCTCATGACTCCAAGGTCAAGCATGATGGACTTTATAAATCCATCATTAACCTTACTATTTATTATAATCCACTTATCCACACTCCAAATCAACAACCTAGAAATCAAAAACAAACCCCTTCCCAACTAGTTGTTAATGTTGTTGAAACAATAGTCAACCCATATTATTCCAATGATGTAGAAAACTTGGTAAATATGAACAACATGAAGTGTGTTGGATCCTACATCAATCCTTATCCTCTTAAGCCTCATATTCTTTATCATAATTATATATCAATTCATGATAATCTTAAACATATTTTTATGGCTATTGAAAATGAATAAATTATCACTTTAGTGATTTCAAATAGCCCAACTATATTTGCAAACTCAGTAAAGTTTTCTTTTTCATAACTATATCAACCAACCTAATATAGTTACCTACCTTCATAAATATATCATCGAACTCGATGCAATCAATCTCTACAATAACATATGTTATAATTATATCAACTAGCTTGATAAAGTATTTCATCTTCATATTAGATCCAATTATATCAGTCAGTCTAATAAATTATGTTTCATTGACTAGTTTTATTTCTAGTGTATCAGCTAGCCTAGCATAGTGTATTTCTACCTTTGATTCTAACTCTATTATATTGTACAGGTTGATGTAATTTTTTCATGATGTCATTATTCCACCAAATATATCAACCAAACCAATAAAATTGGCTCAACCTACCTCAACTATACTATCAATGTTGATATTATGCACTTTGATTAAAAATCATGTTCAGTTTAGGTCAATTTATTCTACAGCTTATATGATTTATAATTTAATCCCTCTTTCACTATCATGTCAAACTCACATTGGCTTTGATGAATGGGATCCCATATAATAAATTTTTAAGCTCCCATCTCAAATTCATTTTCTTTAGCTCATGATGACTTTTCATGTCATAAAAACTATCTTATGCAACTTTTATTTGAAATGAACATTCTTCAACCACCACCTATGGGGTAAGATGCTAGCTTTCCTAAGATTAAGTAAATCATTTTATAGCAATGTGAAGAGTTATCCATCTAGGTTTATAAAACTACATATGTCTCTCTTTATTTAAATTTGTTATAACATATATGATCCCTTAAAAAATATGAATTCATGGAGATGACCCTCTATATTTCATTAGCGTATAGGCTAGTGGCATCTGAGTCAAGAGAGCATTGATAGATGAAGTATCTATCACCTTTTTTGCCTCAAAATTTATCAAACCCTTAGGATAATTTGAATTTAATGTTAATTCTAGCCAAATCATGTGTCAAGCATAATACAAAATATAACTGCCTTCATGAGTATGTGTTTGGCTCCCTAGTATGGTACCACCTATTATGATTAGAGTTATGGTTATTATTTTCAACTTCCCTCTATCATATAAATTTTTTTTTGGTCATACTTGGCCTCATCATATGAATGAAGTGGCCTCTTTTATATGTTAAAGCATTAAATTTTATTACATAGGTGTTATCTATAATATTCAAGGTGATACTAACCCTTGTAATGTTTTATAATTCCAATACTGTGATGTCTTAAAAATTCCAACCCTTGAGAATTTACCTATCATTACCTTCTACATTATCCCATAAATTCAAATTCAAGTTATTTTGGTCACCCTAAGTGTAGACACCGAAATCGTGTCTAACCCTTGGTCATCCTCCCCCTTGGTCCATTCCTAACCCATTCCTAAACCATGCACTTACTAAGTTAAAAATAATAATTTAATTATTAATATCCTCCCCTTTGACACATCACCTATAACACCTCGTCTTGGACTATTTCCCACCCTATGACTCACCCAAGACCTATTCCTACTTCTTTCTAACCGCCTAACCAACTCTCATCTGTATTTAGCCCAACCTTCGACATATCTCCAATGGATAGTGTACTTGGCGGATGGAGAATGGGCTTGGTGGCTCTTTTACCCATTCTCCACCCACCGACGTCGGTCAAATGTTGGCCGACACCGGCGGGATCACCGACGTCGGTTTTACTTAAACTAATTTTCAAGCCTTTGACGAGGCTAATCAGAAATCGTTAATCTCTGGAGATAATCACAAATCTCAAGACTTCTTCCGGCGAAACAAAATTCTCGTGTGCTCTTGCTTTCCAGTGCTCTGGCTTCTTGTTTTCTTGTAGAGATTACCATTCTTGATAGCATTTTCTAGGCACTGAGGTCTTGCATCAGACATTTTGCACAGGGATTCCCTGATATCTCCATCACCAGCAGCAATGAAAACACAGCTTCTGCACCTTTGCTAACCCATGTCACAGCTAAGTATTTGTACTATTTTTATTTCTATTTCATTTCAAATATATTAGCATTCTGTCTATTGTCTATTCCAAGCATCCTTGACCCAACCTTCTCTGTTCTTCCTGGAGAGGCTGAAAAGCCTTCTCTCACCTCTTATTCCCTTTTCTTTGCCTCTGAAACTTGTTTAGTCTCTCTTTAGACAAACACCCTCTATCCAATCAATTTAGCACTCCCTATAACCAGACCAGACTAGACCCGAATCCTTATATCCCTGTCCCCCTGTCGGTCTCTTCTATCCCTCTGTCCCTTTTTGACATTCTATCCATTGTCCCAGACCTCTGCACAAGACTCTCAGACCATTAACCAAAACCAGACTCTCAGACCCAGACCCCTAGACCATTCAACCAAGCCCAAAACTCTGTCTCAGACCCGTCCACAGACCAAAATCCTATTCAGAACTCGTCCACAGACTACTACCCCGACCGACGCCGGTCACTTCCCCAATTGATGTCGGCAGAATAACCGACCTCGATAGCCTTGACAACCGACGTCGATAGGACCACCAACGCCGGTGACTGTGACTAGGCCGACAGCACATTCAGTCTCTTTCTTTTGTAGGTGTCATTCCTCCATAGCCAAAGAGGAGTACCTTCTATCGTCTGGATTATGGTGCGCACAATTATATCTAGGTACATACAACCCTTGACCATTTCTCTTAGTTTCTTGATTTCTTCTTTGAATGTGAAAGCGAAAATCTAGCGTAGAAACATTCTGGCACGCCCAGTGGGACACTTAGGGCCTTCCTTGGGTTCCTTTCCTTCTTTTTTCATTTAGGTGCATTAGGTTCCTCCCTTTTCACCTCTTTCTTCTTTTCTAAACGACATCATAAGCAGGAATAAAAAGAACTTTTCTTTTCTTTTCTTGCATTTCTAGACTAGTCAAAAATCACATCCTTCAAACCCTTTCTCAACTTGTTTTCATTCCAACTTCACATTTCGACTTGGGGCTTAAAACACTTTGCATTCATTTCTGCTTGCTTGCATTTCTTAGTCCAAACTTAGTAATTAATAACCGCATATTGAATTAATCATAGATCACTTGATGTTACACAACCAAACCACTTGCACTAAATCAAACATCAAACTTACTTGAGACAAGGCCCGACTGGGATTTCATCACCCAGCGGATACCTTACCCCGTCCCGGCAATCTCACTTGGATTTCACCACCAACGGGAAAGCCCACTCCGTTCTCTGGCGGAGGATAATCTCTAGGCAAGGTATATTTTGGCTAAGTGAGACCAGCTCATCACTGGGCTCGTGAAGTGAGGGGAGCTTGCTCCTTAGCACCAGGCCACGTACCAAACCTAACACAGACTTTTTGAGCACCTAAACAAACTTGAAACCATCCATAGACTACCTCTTCTAGGACCCTTCTAACAGCCAACCTCCCCAAACATCACTTTAAGGCATAAGCCACACGAGCTTAATAATTTATTTCTAGGGATTTAATGCTTAGGCTCTGCTTGTGTTCTTCATCTTTTCTATTCTTATCTACCTGTTTGAGCTAGTGAGGACGTTCTTCTTCTTTGATTTCCAAAAACTCTCAAGTCTTTTCAGTTTCTGGAAAACACAGTCACTAGCATCGGTTATCTGACTGATGTTGGCCATCTTTTATCTCTGGCATCGGTTATCTGACCGACGTCGACCACCTTTTATCTCCGGCATCGGTTATCTGACCGACATCGGCCATATTTCTCACTGACATCAATTTTTTAACCGTCATCGGTCTCTATCACAGTTCTTCTTTTTCAAAATAGCAACCTTAAAACTTGCCCCTTTTCCTGTCCAAATCCCATTCTGAGTTTCTAAAACTGAAAAAACACAGTTTTCTAAAACTTGACCCTTTCTTGCCTTGAATGGTTTTGACACGCAGTCAAACCAAGGCTCTTCTTGACCACACGAGGCAATAACCACTTCTGCCTTCACCATACATAACCAATCCTATAATGGAGTTCCACTCGGAGACTGAAAGAACTCCTACTCGCCCAACCCCGCCCCAGAAACCTATTGTCCCAAAAGGGAACCAATATTTCACACGATTCTTGGACCTCAATGTCAAAGCCTTACAGCACTATCTCATGCATAGCCAAATGCAAGACTCCCTAGGCAACCCAATCCATGGGATGCTAACTTTCTTAGTCGAGACAATGATCACATCAACAGCATCTACAACTCAACCTATAGACAATCAAGCCAACACCTCGACTAATAACCCAACTGTGTCCTACCTTCAAAATTTAGCCTCTCCCTCTAGACCTACCTTCATGGGGGTTCTGATACCCCCTCAACCTCAAACTACTCAACCAAATCCTACACTTTTCCAAAACCTAGTGGTCTCTATCCCCCCTACTCTTGCACCTATCAACACAAGAGTAACTATCTACCCTTCAACAAGTGTGGCCACTCCTCATCCATCTTTGACGGCCCCTATCCAACTTGTGCCTACAAACCCCATAACACAAATGCCCTTGACTTCAACTTTTGCCTCGATAACTAGCTACCCATATGTTGCGTCTACACAAACGCAACCAACCATGTCATATGCCCCTCTCAATATCTTTCAAGCACCTTATAATCTAAGGGGCGCTCCACCTACCAATCCGTCAGTAGATATTATCAAAATGCTGATGGACAAGATGTCTAGCCTAGAGACCTCCATTTCTAGCTCACGCAATGCTCTCTCATACAAGCAAATTTGCAATGAGCCCATTCATCCTTCTGTCTCGATCAGGCCATACCCCAATCAATGGGAGCTTCCTAAGTTTTCTCGCTTTCAAAGCAAGGAAGACCCACAATAGCACTTACAAGCATTCAGGCATGCCTGTTACCTTATTGCCCATGACGACGCATTGCTTTTACGCACGTTTCCTATGTCTCTCTTTGGTGCTGCACTTGACTGGTATAGCTCTCTTGCCAGCCATTCCCTTTTCACATTTACACAGTTGGCCCAATTCTTTCTTGATCACTTCTCCATCAACATCACCAAGAAGGTCTCAATCACAGACCTCTATTCTATCCGCCAATTCGAGGACGAATCCATTGCTGATTTTGTCGCTCACTGGAGAGGCCTCATCAATCAACTCTCCTTTTCCTTACCCCAACCCGAACTTATTGAACTTTTCTCCCAAGCATGTGCCAAACATATTTCTTCCACCTTACGGGTTCAGACCTTTCGCACCTTCGACGAAGCCTTCACAATGGCCCGCAAACTTGAATTGCGTGCCATCAAGGAGAATAAAGTCAAGTTGCAGAGCAAGAATCCCAACTCTAAACCAATGACCCCTCTTCTAAACCTTCATCATCTAATCCTAAGTCTAAAGCTTCAGCTAATGCTGTGGTCGTTAGACCTTCATCCTCTTCAACCAATCAGCTTGAGCCATCCACATCTCAGAGCGCCACTCATCAATTCTAGCAGACATACGTACAACGACAATATACTCCTCTCAGAGAATCATACATGTTTGTGCTAGAAAAACTTGTTAGATAGGGGGTTCTTAATCTCCCCCAGATCCGACCACCTCCACAATTTGATCCCTCACACACCATCCCTACGTGGTATAGGTAAAATGACTTCTATAATTACCACCGTGTCAAAGGTCATGACACGGGTAACTGTAAGACCTTTAAAAACATAATCCAAGACATGCTTGAAAAGGGTGACCTCATCCTAGATAATCCCAATGCACCTCCTAATCAGGGCATCGACTTCTTCAAGCAACCATTCCCCAATCATCCACCGACCCAAAACAATGTCCAGACCTTGATTGACAACACTCATGAACACAACATTCAAACAGTCAATATGATCTCGCCCTTCATCCCCGACCAACCTCAAGAGGTTAGTCCATCTATCAGTCCATCACATGTGGATGAACCTCTTTCCCCGGTTAGTTCTTTGTCAACCTCTCTCATCTTGGAAGACGCCTCAACCTTACCGGCACCACCGGTCTCACCATCCTCCTTCCTGCTACCTATGGAGGACCTGACCCTTCCTACTCCTCGACCACAAGTGGAGGGCACCATCATCCCTACCCTTTACCCGCTTGAGGAGCCATATTCTCCAGTTCCTTCTCCACCAAGAGAAGAACCTGATTCTCCATCTTCTTCGACCAACAATAATCCAGTTATGACTCCCACACATTTTGAGTTTGAGACTACTGCTACACCCATCTCATCTTTGACCCCACAACCATCAACATTTTCTCAAGGACCCAAACCTCATCTAACATCTTCTCAACCATTTTCCTAACTAGTGGAGAAAATCAAACTTCTCTCTTCAAGGAAAGTGGAGCATCAGGGATTGTGGGAACTTCTTAAAGCTCTTCAACATCCCTATGCCATCTCGTCTCATGCTGCCAATCCTCCTAAGGCAGAATCTCTCAAGACTCTCAACAAAGACCAAACTCCCACTTCTAAACCCGTATCTACCCCATCTAAATTGATCAAGTCACTCGACATTCGCCCTGTCTCTACCCTCACTCACCCGCAAGTGAAGGTGGACTTAGACCAGACCTCAACCAATAGTAGTCTTCCAACCAAGTCGAAGAAGACTGCCAGACCATAGAAGCGAACCCCTCCTCCACCGTCAACATTACCCTCCATTTTAGGCCCTCATCCTTCTACCCTAATCAGAGTGCTCCCTACTCTGACCCTTAACCAAAACAAATTACCTCCATTACTTCCTTTGTCAACCACAAGTCTACCCCCTCTCAAAAATTTGGCACCTCTCACGAAGAAAGTTTCATCTTCACATGTGGCCGCACCACCAACCCAAAATGTGGTACGGAAGCCTTCTTCAACACCTCTAAAGCAAAAGTCACCAATGCTTTATGCATCAACAAGCACGGAACCCTTAGTAGGTTCGTACGCTTTGATATTACGCCAACTTTTGCAGACTTCCAGCATAACCCTTCCACCCATCAGACCTTTCTAACCTCTCAGGTCCAAGCCTTCCTGGTTCGACGATACGAAGATTTGCTTATACCATCATACGCCAGGACACGATACCGAGACTTGTTGTGCCCTCAAGGCCATCATTCACTGTTATATGGAGAAGGACACTCTTCTCCTTGAGGACACTCTTGACCAACCCTTGACACCTTCCCATCTAACCTCTTTAACCACATCAACATCTCACCAGCAAACCCCTCCACCTTCTTCACCTCCTATCTTTGAAATCAATGCTATCCACATAACCACTAGGTCACAAAAGGATAAGGTGAAAGAAAAAGCTGCCATTCCTTGGACCTACCCTTTCATCAAGCCACCTCAACCATCCAAGCCTAAAATTTCTATCCTTGGTGCATCTCAGCCTTCTTCTTCTTTCTCTTCTAGGTCAATTCATGACTCCATGATGAAACAACTTCACCAAACGCCTGTGAAGATGTCCCTTTATGACCTCATCCAAACCTTGCCTCAGCATCGTCAAGCCCTCATCAAAGCTTTACAAGCAGTAGAGGTCCAACCTGAAGACCCTCAACCACTAGCCGCCCTAGTCCATTCTCTATCCCCTATCGCCTCTATCACTTTCAGTGATTCTGAAATTCCTACCACTACCTTGGAATATTAGGACGTTGATCTTTTCATCACAGCCTACGTTGATCAGACACGTATTAAGCGCATTATGATTGACGGAGGCACCAGCATTAATATCATTTCTACTCACGCCTTTGATTAATTGGCTCTTCCCAAGAATTGTGTATCGAAGACCGACGCAATCCTTAGATCCTTTAATGACACCACCACTAACACTATTGGCACTATTGTCCTCCATATTCGTGTTGGCCTGCGCACAATCCCAGAGCTCTTCTACATCATTAAGGGAGAATTCCAATATAACATGTTATTAGGACGACCCTGGATCCGCGCCATGGCTTGTGTCCCTTCAACACTTCACCGTTGTGTCAAATTTGAACACGATAGACAAGTCCATGTCATTCCTACCAACCCATCCCCTTTCAAGACTTGTAACACAACCTATCGCCCAAATGAAATTCTTATTCCTATCAAGCCATCAACCCCAGCACTGTCTCCATCCGTGGAAGCTTCAACTAGTTTGCAAACAGTGGTTGCCATCACATCACCCTCTCAAGCAACAACCAAGGACCCCATGGACGATATCTTCCAAAAACTTTCACTTGGGGAATATCACTTGCTAACCCTAAACATGTTCCAAACTCCATAAGAGTATGGACGCCTTCACCATAGCCCCAGCTATGACTGTCGGATTGGAATGGTCATTCCTTATGGTCCTCCTCAGCTCCAAACCAACCTTGTCTATGGGGGGCTCAACCACGCTCCTACTGATGGCAACCCTCTTTCTTCACCTCAACCTTTCACATCAGACTTCTCATTTCTTGGCAATCCCACCTTTGCACACACTTACCTTTATAGGTGTGCATGGAAGGGTTTTGGTTTTGGGCACTATGAGCAGGGCTCCCATCAGCCCATCAAGACGTTCAACAATGACAATGCCAAGAAATGGTATGGCCTGGGATATCATGACCCCACTGAGGCTTCCACAAATCTTTGCCATGAACCCACCATCAACCAATCCCTTCCAGACTCGCCTATTCTTCCATCCTCACCTACGGAGTCGGTGGTTTCCATCCCTCCTAGTTTTTTTTTGCATAAACACCATCCGCCTGGAACCCTTAACCTATCAACTCAACGGGGTTTCCAAGTCTCTCCCCCTCATTTATCCCAATATGATAGACGATGAATCAACAACCATCAACACTATCCACTGCATAGACGACGACGCCATTCTTACCTATATGGGTGCTGACGACTCTTTTATTCAGCGTTCCCTACCTTCTGAAATGCAGGTTATGTTAAATGAATTAACCATTGACATTAACCTTCCATCTTTTGATGTTCCACACATCTTAAAGATTGGTCAATCTTTAGATGCCCAGGAGCAGATCGACTATACCACATTTCTTTCAGACAATAGCAAGGCCTTTGCTTGGACCTATGGTGACATGCCTAGAATCAACCCTAACATTGTCATCCATAACATCGTCACAAACCCCGAGGCTAAACCTGTTAGGCAAAAGCTTCACAAAATACATCCTCATGTTGCACTTCTTGTCAAAGAGGAGCTTCAACGTCTTCTCTCTATCTCTTTCATCTAACCCATTGATTATCTACAGTGGGTATCAAACATCATTCCCATTACCAAAGCAACTGGGGGGATTTGAATCTGTATGGACTATCGCGACCTCAACCTGGCTTGTCCCAAGGATGACTTCCCTCTTCCAAACATTGACCAAATTGTTGATCTCATGGCCAGTCATGAGATGTTATCACTCATGGACAGGTTTTTAGGATATAACCAAATCCTGATTACACCAGAAGATCAGCACAAGACCACCTTTATCACCCCATGGGGGACTTTCTACTATCGGGTCATGCCTTTCGGCTTGAAAAATGCAAGCGCTGCATATCAACGTGCTATGACTTACATTTTTCATGATCTCCTCCATAAAATCATGGAGGACTATGTAGATGACCTGCTTGGCAAGTCTAAGCTTCGTCGCAACCATTTGACTATCCTCAAGATCATCTTCTCTCACCTTCTTCAGTATAATGTCCGCCTTAATCCCAAGAAATGTGTCTTTGGGGTCCTCTTAGGAAAGTTCCTCAGCTTCATCGTTTCCTTCCGTGGCATCGAGATAGATCCTGCCAAGATCTGCGCTATCCTTGAAATGCCACCTCTAACCAATCTCAAGTAGATTCGTAGTCTGCAAGGGAAACTCCAGTCCATCCACCGCTTCATTTCACAACTTTCTGACCGCTGCCAACCCTTTCATCATCTCCTCAAGAAGGATGTCTCCTTTAAATGGGATAAGGACTGTCAAGAGGCATTTGAAGCCCTTAAAAGCTATTTAGTCTCTCCACCAGTCCTCATTCCTCCTAAAGACAACCAACCCTTCTACCTCTACATCTCAGCAACCAACCATTCATTAGGTGCCATGATCGCGCACCGAGACGAGCAACACTGTGAGCAAGCGGTCTACTACATAAGCTGAACACTTGTCGACTATCAAACTCAGTATACTCATACCGAGAAACTCTGTTTGGCATTAGTCTTTGCCACTACCAAGCTTCGTCACGATCTTCTCAATCACAAAACCTTTGTCATCACTCACACTGACCCTCTTAAATACATGCATTCCAAGCCATATCAAAACCAGCGTATGGCTCGTTGGCTCATGCTTCTTACTGAGTTTGACTTGGAATTTGTCCAGCAAAAATCTATAAAGGGGCAAATAATCGCTGACAAACTACCAGATGCCCCTCTTCCCAACAATCAACCTTCTCAGTGCGAGTTTCTCGATGAATCTATCGCCACTCTCTCGACTGATGACACATTCTACCAAATGACGATGTTCTTCGATGGCTCCAAATGTCAACTCGGTGGAGGTGCAGGGGTCATCCTCATCCCACATGAGGGTGAGCCCATGCCCCTGTCTTTCAAACTCGACTTTGAATGTACCAATAATATGGCTGAATACGAAGCCTTAATTTTAGGACTTCAAACTGCCCTTTCTTTAAGCATCAAGACTATCAACATCTTCAGCAACTCACAACTTGTCGTCAATCAAATCAATGGCTCATATCTTTGTAAAAATGAAATTTTACAAAGGTACAAGCACCGTGTTGACACCCTTCTAGCATCTTTCGACCATCACTTATTGCAAACTGTTCCTTGATCTACGAATAAGTTTGCTGACACCATGGCTTCCCTCACCTCGCATATTCCTTCTTCATCATCCTCATCAAGACTTTATGTCATGGTACATCACGTGTCGTTGCTTTCATACATTTCCACTGACATCAACCTCATCCACACCATAGACTCTAGTTCACAAGATGTATGGTATAAACAACTTGTGGACTACTTGGCTCATTCTATTATTCCTCCCAACCCCTCTAGCAATGCACGACAGGCTTTCATCAAGCGCACCGCTCGCTATACCATGCTAGGAGGCCTTCTCTATAAAATAGGTTTTGACGGCCTTCTTCCTCGCTGTTTAAACTCCACTAAAGCCTCTCATGCTATTAAACAAGCCCATGACGGGATTTGTGGCAGACACTTCAGTGGTAACTCGGTTGCCAAATGCATCCTTTGCCTAGGTTATTATTGGCCCACTCTTCATCAAGACTGTAGCGATTATGTTCGGCGTTGCATCAAGTGTTAGCAGCATGCTAACTTGCTTCATCTCCCTAGCCACGCCTTACAAGTTGCTCAAGACTTCTGGCCTTTTTCACAATGGGGCTTAGATCTCATCGGTGAGATTAACCCTCACTCATCTCTTCGTCATCAGTCCATCATCACCGCCACTGAGTATTTCACTAAATGGGTGGAAGCTATTCCTCTCATCTCCACAAAATTTGACAAGATTGTTGACTTCATCAACACCCATACCATATGTCGTTTCGGTGTACCTCACAAAATCATCATCGATAACGGCAACTCATTTAAAAACAAACCTGTCCAAAAACTTTGTGACTCCTTTGGCATTAACCTCAGTTTTTCTTTGCCTTACTACCCACAAGAAAATGGGCAAGCTAAGGCTTCTAAAAAAATCCTAACTAAAATTCTCATGAAGGTGGTCAATGACATAGGAAGGGACTGACACATTCATGTTCCCTTTACTTTGTGGGCCTACCGCACTAGCATCTGAACTTCTATAGGTGCTACCCCTTTCTCTCTAGTGTACAGAACAGAGGTTGTCCTACCTCTCGAAGTATAGATCTCGTCTCTTCATATTTCTCTGCATGACATTCTTTCTAATGATGACTTTCATCAAGATCGATTGGCTCAACTTGAGTTACTCGACGAATGTCGTCTTGCTGCCCTCAACCATCTCCACGTCTATCAAAATCGCATCAAACGAGCCTATAACAAAAATCTAAAAGAATGAGATTTCAATATCGAAGACCTCATCCTCAAAGAGAACCAACATGTGACTACTATGGAACGGAGTAAACGAGGTAAATTTGCTCCTAATTGACTCAGACCTTATATCATCACGCACAAGTATGGATCAGAGACTTATCGTCTGTCTTCTCTTGAAGGCCGACCAGAATCTGAGCCCCTTAATTCCTTGCATCTATGACCATTCTATTGTTAGTCAAGTACTCATCCACTTGACATTTAACTTGAGCTCATCCCTTGAGCAATCCCTATCCTTTTAATCCTCAATCCTTTCCACCCTTTTTCCCTTAACAAATCCTCTATAACCCTTTTATGATGTATGAATGCTTTGTCCTAATAAAAGGGAGCCCTTGACCTTCTATAGTCTTGTCCATGACTCCACATTCTATCAAAAATAAATCAAGATGTCAGAATATCCAAGGTCACAAAACCAAAATCAAATCAAAAAGCAGACTGCTCCCTCGAAGGACAGTTGTATTATCATTGTTGTAGCTAATAGACTGCTCCCTCAAAGGACAGCTATTCAAATCCCTTAACTATATATAAAGCAAAATATAGACCACTCCCTCAAAGGATGGCTATGACTAAATCTTGCTATAAACAGCACTTTCTTCGAAGCTTCCCGCATCGATCAGCTTCACAAATGACCACCAAGCAAAGTGACATCTCTATGTGGACTTCCCGCATTGATCAGTCCGCGCTCAAAAAAAAAACCGGGTCATGGACTTGGCTTGTAGTCGTCTCAGGGTCTCCTATAAAAAGAGGCAAAGTTATCCCTACTCTAAAATTGGTTACCCTCTCCTCCTATCACATCACCTACTCAAGGGACTTTGAGCTCATTTTAATGTCAAAATGATTCGATTACCTCTCTAACATAACCTATGGTCAATGATGCAATTCATAAACAGGGTTTTTGTTCTAACAATCCCTATCTATGCTATCATTCTACTCCTTGTCAATGAAAGAGCAATATGCTTTTCACTTCTTCTGCACTTTGATCACGCATTCAACCCAATCATTATCTATCCAACCAAACCAAACCAAACCAATCCAAACATTTTCAGACCACTAACATGACATTATGACATCATAGACCATTCACATAGTTTCTATGGACAACAATACACATAGGGACTATAGACCAGACACAATTTATGTTAAGCATAAACCATTACTTGTTGAAGCGTAAATAGACCCAATTCATTTTTAGCATACATCCATCACGAATATGAAAAATTGCTAGGGATGAAAGACCTCTCGACCAATGTTGTAAAATACACCATCACACAATATGGACAAGGCTACAACATCATCTTATCCTCATCATTTCAACACATGACCAAAATCAATCCCTTCGACCCTCTTCCTCCCTCTTGGGAGAACTACATTGGCCTGAGGCCCTTCTGACAGGGGCTATGTAGGTAGCACTCAGTTGACATGGGCTCTTCTGAGGTTAGCTCGGCCATTCCTTCATCCATTCATCCACCTCGACCAAAGACCTTGGAGATCATGACCATCTCCTCCGACCGCGACCACTTCCAAGACGACTTCGCCTTGGTTGTTTTTGCATGTATGCTACCTCATGATTGGTTAGCAAAATTGTGTACAGACTATTTTTGACCCTCACAAGTATAGGATCGCAAGCCGCTTGATCCGCACTACTTGTGACATTTTTGTGTTTCTGGGAGCACTTCCTGAGCCTAGGATACCTGGAACACGATGACCATTTGGATCTTCAGCTTAGATTGAATAACCCAATCAGCAGACGACTAAATGCTGGGGCCTGGTTATTTCAATTTTGGCACTCCTTAACCTTTGACCTGTGACAATTTGACCTGACCATCTTGTGAAGTTGTATACACGCAATCACAAATTTTGCAGCGTTCTCACTCTATCTTCACCATCTTCATCCACTCTTTGTCAAATCAGCACCCGATTTCAGGTTCCTTTCCTTCGACTCCTGCTTTGAGGGGGAATACCTTATCCCTAATCAGGGCAATCAACCCTCCTATTTTTGTCTTGAAGTTCACTTGAACAACCAAAAAGATGAAATTAACCTTATCCCATACCTGGGGCAATCAACTCCTATTTTTGTCTTGCAGTTCGTCTAAAGCAACCAACAAGACAAAAAGGGGCAAATGTAGACACCGAAATCGTGTCTAACCCTTGGTCATCCTCCCCCTTGGTCCATTCCTAACCCATTCCTAAACCATGCACTTACTAAGTTAAAAATAATAATTTAATTATTAATATCCTCCCCTTTGACACATCACCTATAACACCTCGTCTTGGACTATTTCCCACCCTATGACTCACCCAAGACCTATTCCTACTTCTTTCTAACCGCCTAACCAACTCTCATCCATATTTCGCCCAACCTTTGACATATCTCCAATGGATAGTGTACTTGGCAGATGGAGAATGGGCTTGGTGGCTCTTTTACCCGTTCTCCACCCACCAACGTCGGTCAAATGTCGTCCGACACCGGCGGGATCGTCGACGTCGGTTTTACTTAAACTAATTTTCAAGCCTTTGACGAGGCTAATCATAAATCGTTAATCTCTGGAGCTAATCACGAACTCAAGACTTCTTCCGGAGAAACAAAATTCTCGTGTGCTCTTGCTTTCCAGTGCTCTGGCTTCTTGTTTTCTTGCAGGGATTACCATTCTTGACAGCATTTTCTAGGCACCGAGGTCTTGCATCAGACATTTTGCACAGGGATTCCCTGATATCTCCATCACCAGCAGCAACGAAAACACAGCTTTTGCACCTTTGCTAACCCATGTCACAGCTAAGTATTTGTACTATTTTTATTTCTATTTCATTTCAAATATATTAGCATTCTGTCTATTGTCTATTCCAAGCATCCTTGACCCGACCTTCTCTGTTCTTCCTAGAGAGGCTGAAAAGCCTTCTCTCACCTCTTATTCCCTTTTCTTTGCCTCTGACACCTGTTTAGTCTCTCTTTAGACAAACAACCTCTGTCCAATCAATTTAGCACTCCCTATAACCAGACCAGACTAGACCCAAATCCTTATATCCATGTCCCCCTGTTGGTCTCTTCTATCCCTCTATCCCTTTTTGACATTCTGTCCATTGTCCCAGACCTCTACACAAGACTCTCAGACCATTAACCAAAACTAGACTCTCAGACCCAGACCCCTAGACCATTCAACCAAGCCCAAAACTCTGTCTCAGACCCGTCCACAGACCAAAATCCTGTCCAGAACTCCTCCACAAACTACTACCCCGACCGACGCCAGTCACTTCCCCAACTGACGTCGATAGAATAACCAACCTTGGTAGCCTTGACAACCGATGTTGGTAGGACCACTGACGCCGGTGACTGTGACTAGGCCGACAGCACATTCAGTCTCTTTCTTTTGCAGGTGTCATTCCTCCACAGCCAAAGAGGAGTACCTTCTATCATCTGGATTATGGTGCGCACAATTATATCCAGGTACATACAAGCCTTGACCATTTCTCTTAGTTTCTCGATTTCTTCTTTGAATGTGAAAGTGAAAATCTAGCGTAGAAACACTAAGCTTATATGAAATATTTCACATAACCTCCATAATTATGGCATTGATGAGCCCAGTGAGATTAGTTTAATAATCAAAGCATTAGATCTTCCTTTTAGCTTCACATCTCATTTTTCACCAACCTCACAACCTCATTCTCATAAGAATTTGATTGATAAATTTCCTACTTTTATGGTCATTATTAAGAATCCCACTTCTCATACATCCCATAGATATATAGTGGTATAATCCTTTAACATAGATCTAACCACTCCTGATTATGATGATAGGTGTACCTTAGATGATCCATACTTATTTGGTTTCACAGGCTATGGATACAAAAATATTATGGAACCATTCCTCCATCCATCACTCTTATGATAAATCATCATTTTAATATATAAAAAAATTAATTGATTTTGTTATATCTCGATCTCCTTCTCTTCTTGGCTTGCCTGACATTGTCCCTCCTTCGATTAATGTCCACATGTCTAAGATGGAGTGTATTCTAATTTCTACCTCATGTATAGTTTTTTTTTTAATCCTCTTTAGAGAATACTTAATTATTTTGATATGACTAAACACTATAAATTCACCATATTTTTTGATCCATTAAGCTCACTTCATCTAGATATTTTGGACACACATATACAACCTGCACTGAATATTTCCCCAATTTAAATAACATCACCATTTTGTTCATTTATTTGAGTCTATGGTCACTCACAAGACCAATGTCTTATATACCAGAGATATCTAAAGTGATATAATCAAGTTATTGACTCGCCTATTTTACTTCCTAATAGTGATGATTTATTTGATGATATTATAGACAAGCCCCACTATGATTCTCCACATAGGTTGGATTTGGCACCACACCCACCAACCTAAGAGGAAGAACTATATTACAAGTTTCATAAGGCATTTTTCATTCATCTTAAGAGTTTATATCTTACCAGAGGTTTTTTGTATCACAAAAACAATAGGACCTAACTCCTACCATGGACAATCAACCACCTCGATCTGCCAATCCTAGATGCTATTTTTAGTTCTAAGGGATTAGTATGCATTATTTAACTCATTATGAATAAATTTAGAAGTATATTAATGAATTTTATCTTAAAGTAGTTAAATTTATTAGTCTATTAAACAGGTCACCTCTAAATATTATACCTAATTATATCAATAAACTTAGAGAAGTGTATTTTATTTGGCACCAATGTTCTACACATCACACAAAAAAAGTAAAGGACTATCCATCAGCACTTCAGATAATTTTTAAGTCTACCACCTCAAGGTTCCCATAATCACTCACATGATCCATCTAGGATAGAGGAACCATATCCCTCATGACCAAATCCATCTTTTAGACCAAAATATGTGTGTTTCATGGCACTGTATATTCCCTGAATTGATTATTCTCATCAAGAGTCCATATGACCTCCCCCTTCTAACATGCCTACTTTTTCCTTGCAGCTTATCCACCAGGAATTCCTAGAACAAAACTTAGAAAGAGTAGAATAGACCATGATCTATGTTAAATATCAATTACAGCAAGTTTTAATAAATGTTATTGATAAGGCATGTTGAGATCTCTCATGACACTTATGAGCATATAATTATTTTATATCATTTACTTCATATTATCATATGATTAGATTTTGTATTATTATTTTTAGCATTTTTTATTCGTGTTGTACATATATTACTTATATCATGATATTTTACATTTTACACTTTAATTTTCAACATGTGTCTTTACTTTTATATCATTTATATCACTTTATATTCAGCCTTAGTATCCCTTATGGATATTAGGTATTACCTTCATGTTTTATTTTTTAGTATTTTTATATGCTCCTATTTTGTGATGATTTACATTCATATTTATCATGTTCAGGTTTCTTTTATCACACTTTTACCATTTTCTAATTTTCCTTAGTTTATTTATGATTCTTTTGTATCTTTTTACATTCCCCTTATTTTGGGATAATTTGTATTATTCATGCTTGTGCTAGACATTTTTTAGGTTCGTATGGCTTATATAGTGACATTACTACCACATTTCATAGTGTCTCCCAGTATTTGGTTTTCTGTCCCATGATTTGACATATATTTCCTTGCATATTCATATCCCTCTTTAAGCCTAGTCACTTCTAAAGAAAAGTTTTCCCTTCTTTCAGTTAAAAAACTAAGATTATTCAACATTGTATCACCCTTTTCACATGTATGGATCTTCCATGATCTCCATATTTCCCTTTCCTTTCACTTGGGGCACACTTAGTTTAGTTTTGACATTGCAATATCTTATGTGATGTAATTCTAATATTATTTATGTGCCATGGCCTTTAGTTTTTTCTCTATAGAGGCTAAGTGTAAACTTTCTTTTGTTAGTTATTTTTACACCCATTTTTGGCTTTTTCAAAATCATGTGAAGGAGGAATATATAAAAATACAAAATAGTTAAAATCCATATCATAATAAATTGAAATGTTAAAAGGTAAATGAAATCTTATAAGTCATATCACACTAAAATACATGATCATTTTAGTCAATCCCATGTTCTAATAAAATATCAAACTTCATAGTTTTCCTCATGATAGAGCTAAGGTGAATTAGAATGTGTTAGGCTATTATACTAGGGTAGGTTGTCTCATTCCATCATTACTTATCAATTTTACATTTTATTGCCACCTACCTTCTCACATAAATACCCAATCTTCGTAATAGACCAACAACTTTTTAAGGGTTCTTGAGGAATGGGGAACACATTATGGCAAGTTAAGATCCTCTTATTTTTAATCCATATAGCCTTCATGGGATGATATTTATACTTCACTTATTATCCTAAACTTGTGTTTTATAGGTGGAGTTCTCTAAATCCTTTATGTTGAAATCTCCTAACCATTCCCACTTGATTAGAGTGTCTTGTTTTCACTAAGGATTTATAAATAACCTATGTGGAACCTTCTATCATTACATTTCCATGATATCTTTCCTAATATCCCCTTGATGGATATTGTATACAAAGGAAAATATAGCTGGCATATTAATCAATGCTAGCTTAGACAAGTGAATCCTAATTACACTTCCATTTATTAATACATTTAGACATTCAAGGTCATGACCAAGATGGATTCGATAGACTTAAACAAGGGGTCCCTTATCACAATAACATCACTAGAGAGGGTTTTAAAGCCTCTACACAAGTAACACCATGTAATAACCATGGATAGGTCCTATGTTTTCATATTCACTAAGTACATGCAAAGTAAAGTAAAATCTATCCTAGTGCTCACTAAAACTTGTGGCATAAAATGGGGATGATAAAAATTAAATTAAACATGCATAGAATAATTTTAATTAATATATGTATAGATATAACCCTAATGTATGGAAAGATAAATATATTCAAAATTCATTAATTATACTACTTATATATACTAAAATAGAGGATTAAAGTTAGAGATACTTACCTTAAATATGAACCCATAAAGATTCAATCTCTCCCTTAGCCAAAGGTGCTTTGCAAAAGGTTGTTGTGGTTTGTAAGGATCATTAAGATAGGCCAAAAAAACCAAGACTTTTCCACATTACAAGATCTTTCTCTAAGTATAAACTCTAAGCAATAACTCCTCAAGTAGAATGGTCAAAGAGTAGATTGTACATAAGTGAAAATGAATAATTAGCTCTTGTTTATATAATAAATTTGAAAATGAATGTGTATATATAGTTGAATCTAATCCTAAAACTTTTTGAAAGTTTAACTAATAGGGTCAGCCTAATTTGACCTTGCATCATTAATTAATAAAAGCAAGTTAGGTCCTAGTCTAGGTCAGCCAAGGCTAACCTAGACCTATAACATGTAAATATGAATTAGAATACAAGGTCACCTAGGCTGACATTGTTTGGTAAATTTAAAAAAGGGTTTTATCCTTAGGTAAGGGCTTAATAAGGTAGTGAATTACTTGGAGGAATGTGTAAGGGAGGTGTCAAAACTTAGGAAAGTGTACAGGAGAAGGTGTGTGTTAGTTGCAAGTGGTGGTATAGGGGAAAAAAATCATGCAAATCAATAATGGTCTACAAACCCCTTTCCTAATTAACCCTTTAAGGTGTGAACTCATAGATATTGAAACTTGATAGGTTCTTTTAAGATAGAAAGCATCAGTAATTGATAAAGTTTGAGAATATTATGTGTATATGGATATCGCTTGTAGATGATCATGCCCATTTCTTTATTATTGGTTTAGATTTGAAATTTTAACTACCATTTTAAATTTCAATTATATTTTCAATTTGTGAGTTACATTTTAAAACCTTATGTAATATAATTAGACCTTCCTCAAAAACACCCATCACTATTCATATCCACACCATCTCAGTCATCATAGTCATGTATCTAGATGGATGTGCTTTCTTACATCATGATTTAGTACCATAACTGATTTTGAGAGTTCACTCATTAAGGTATTTGGATAATTTTGATACATGTCCTTGAATTATTTAAGTTAACTTCACTTATCTTGCATTGTATGTACCTTATAATAATTTTGATACATGTCCTTGTTTAAATTAATTTGACTTTACTAATATTACACTAGATGTGTTTTATAATTACTTTTGTCTTTATGTTTGATTCAATTTAACTTCACTTGTCTTACATTATATTAAATTTTTCACATATCCTTGTTTCACTATTTTCACATTTTCTTACATGGGAAATTTTATTTTTACACTTTCTTTTCACATCTCATGATTAGCTTTGTCTTACATTTTAATATGATTTTTAAATTTTTACTCACAACATTTTTCATATTTCATGTTTTGTCTTACTTATATTGGGTATATTTTACATTCATCTTATCTTATTTTTACATCTTTAGTTTGTTGATTTTATATCCACTTGTTTAAGATTTTTTTTTATCATCTAACTTTTCTTCTTTTTGAGCATGTATTTTCTTAGATTTACTAAAAATGAATAAAACATACATCACATTTTATCATATCATGATATTTGAAAATAAATGTGTTCTAGAAAGGAAATATCTTATACAACTATGTATATACATGTATATAACACAGATGAGTCAAAAATGATGTCTCTATATATAAGTCTCAATTTTCTACATATATACATCATGAAACATTAAAAATAGGTTAGAGCATAAAATTTAGTCTTTGGACCTATAGATCACCTTCAATCCCTTGAGAGTGAGGTGACACACTCATCATAGAAGCTCTAGACTTAGAAGCCTATAAAATCACCCATAGTGTTTGAGTATTTAATTTCATATCCTAGACCTATATCCCTCAAAATGGGCTATCTGAGCCTACATCCCTACCACTTATCCTATTTTATCATTGTGTACAGCTCTCTACATGTGAAATTATTACTATGTCTTTACCCCTACCAATACTACCACCTAAGTTGTATCTTTCTCATACCACTTGATATCCCTAGAAATTGATCTAACCTATATAAAATAGCTTCCATGTGTTTCAACTAAAAGTATTATGGGATCAAGCATCCCAACCTATCATGTTTAGGTAAGTTGATGTCTAAAATATCATGTTGCATCATCTCCACCAAAGTCCTCCATTATTTCTCCTCTACTACCACATCTATAAAATACAAACCAAAATCAGAATTAGATCTCTCATTTATATATCAAAATCTAAATTATATTTATCATTAATACCTACCATGTATATATCTACCTCTATGAAAATAAAAGTTGTAGCATAAGATTAAAAAAATCATACATAAAGTCATCCCATCACCTCTTGTTCCCAACACACATCCATTTTTATGGTTGTGCACTATATTGAATCCTCTCCATCTCCCCCATGTAACCACTAGAACATGCCTAAATGACCTCTATGTTCACCTCTATATGGTCTATCTATTTTTCAATCCAGTCTATGGATATATCTATCTATACAACATATAAAATACCTACATGCCTCTACCCTACCCTTTTACTAACCATTTTCACCACTATCATCATCTGGTCATTACTAGCTAATGATGTCTCACCATCGAGACCATAGTTGTCACCCCTTATCCGGCCCACTCCTCATGGCTCCCTAATATGTCATACATAATAAAATGGGATAACTCAAAGTTTAAATGGGTTTTGTATTCTAAACTACCTATGAATTTGATCACATAGATGTTGATCAATCCACCATGTATAATGCCCTATGATCCTACTCTGGCCCCTCACCTACATTATGGATGGTCATAATAGACAAGAATCCACTACGCCCCTATAATTCATCCACACAATATGATTCCTCCTAATCATTTCCAATTCATACACATAGGGGAATCACACATACTATGTGGTCATGTGTCCATCTCCTCACTTGAGGGAGATGACCATTCATGCCACTAATTAACCCTATTGACCTATATATGAGGAACATCTCATATATCCAACTTTAAAAAATAATAATAGGGCCTATAGTCTACTGGCCCCAATAAAAAACACTATAAAAATCATGAACTAATTGTACCCATGTGGCAATGCCTACATCATATAATGTGCCCTTTTTTACTATAGAATGATACATGGAAACAGTGTACATAGGTACCACTCAATCAAATTTATGACACAATACAAATATGGTTTAATGATGTATTTTTTGATATCCATAATACCTAATATGTAGACCTCAAAACTTCTTACAATGATTTTATGTCCATCATATTAATCTAACCTTGTAAGCCACAAGGATAATTCTTTCCTCGTGTCAATGGTCTATGGTGTGTCACATGCCATAGTAGTCCATGTAATCAGGAATGCTAATATGACATGGTTGTCTTCTAGTATGATACCCACCTCAATCATATCCCCCTCCACCTCCCACTTGAAGGTGTTTATCATCCTCTCCCATCACCCCAAAAACATGGTAATCAACTTTATGTTGAAAGGAACATAATAAATATCCATGATCCCTTTGAATCCCACATTATGAGCTAATATCTATCCACTTCTAGTAATATCTTTGTCAAATCTTCCAACTAAATGGAATCTATGCTCCACCATAATCATCTCATCTTTATAAAATGTTAAAATAAAGCACAATCAAATTTTGATCAAAAATATGAAAGTGGATTTAAAAACTAAAACATATAGTCATTGAAATATTTCTTTTTGGATTTTTATATTACATCAGCCAAGAATCTTACTACACCATCCATGCTTAAAATTTTAACTACACTAGTTATACCCTATGGGATCATCCATGTCACAATTTATAACTACATCAGTGATACCCTATGGTACTAGCCATGGAAAATTTATAATTGTACTAGAAATACCCTTTGATACCATCTGGTGCATCATCCTACTATATAATCTATACCCTATGGTATATACTAGCACATCATTATATTGCATCAGCCTTACCCTAAGGCATAGGTCATGCTTATATTTTTTACCACATCAACCAAACATTAAACTCCATAGGTCAATGCTTATCTATCTAAAAATTTTGGCCATGCCCTATAGTATCAGCCATTTTTATCAATGTTATATTACATTATCCATACCCTATCATATCATACAACACATTGCTTAATTTTATAGTCCATACCCTATGGTATTAGCAAATATTTAATCATTCCCCTTACAAACTATATTAGCCTAGCCAATACAATTACCTGAGGGTGATGACTTCTTTCCATAGCATTAATAAATATCCTTAGCCTAATTAAGACTTTTCATCAACTACCCATTACCCATCATAAATATAGATTCGTTTTTATGCTTGTTGGAGTAAATTTTGCTCTACAAATTTTTCCTAGTGCTTAGATTTCCTAATCTAATTCATTATTACCAAAAATAAATAATAAATAATAAATATATCACCCACCTATAAGGCTCTGGTTGTAGCTATGATATGTATTCCTCCATGTACACCTCCTCATTTTAGAGCCATAGTCTCTTGTAGCACTATTTTTTGTCACATAAATCTCTAGTTTTTCAAAAATAGAAAATGTGCAAATGAATTTTTTTACCTATTTATATTTTACAAATTCAAATTTTAATTTTTTTAGTTATTTACATAGAGATTCTATTTTTTTCCCAAATCTTATTTTCCATAGGTCCTTTTCACAAACTAAAATAAGCCTTAGAATCTTGGTGAGATATATAATTTTTAGGTACTAATAAAGACTCTTTAAAAAAATATGGAATTTTCTCTTATTTTTTAAGCTTTCCTTTAATTTTTCTTGATGGGTGATTTATATCCCATGTGACACACATATCATCATTTATAATCATCAAGGTAATTTAAGGTATATATTTTTATTTTATTTACTTTCAGTTCTTTCAGTATTTATGTCTAATTATGTTCTTTCATGTTATGTTTCTATCCCAAATCACCATCCTAAATTACACTATTGTAACACATGATGAATTTCAAGTGGGGCATATGTATATACTATATATTTTCACTTTTATCACTTTACTAACATTTTCTGTTGTATAATCTTGTCAATGCATCAGTCTCCCTAAGTACATGCCTTAAAGGGTACAGTGAGAAAGGGGTGGGATTAGCTCATGGTACTTTGGGAGAGATATTTGCATCCTATCCTATCACATCATCATAATTATCATTCTAGCCTCATCTAAGTTTCTATTTGTCTTTCCTCTCTATCTAATTTTTATCTAGATTTGATAGCTTCCCTATATCCTATGGTGTTAGCCTATCCAATACTATTTGTTTCATACCTTCCTTTTCCTTACTATATCAGCTAGCTCAATATAGTTCTGAGTTTGTCTTCTAGCATTTGTATTATATCATCATAGTTGATACCATATTGTTCCAGCCAACATCTTCCCACTATAATGACCTAGTTTATATTATTGGTCTGGAGTTCAGGTGTAGTTTTGGGTATTGGATCCATATATATAGGGGTCATATTTCATTCTTAAAAAGATATATCACATTCATACACTATAATTATTCTCACATTTCTTCCCCATGGAATTATTTTGGAGATTTGGTCATTAATAACCTTATCTTGGACATCTTGTCTTGTGATGTCATTGAATTTTAATAGGAGAGGTCATTTTTAGTTCCTAAATAAGGATATATAGGTCTTCATCCAATCATTTGAGGTATTCAACATACATCTCTTGAAAATATTCACTTGATCCAAAGGGGGAGATTGAAGCATCAATGGGTCGACCCCAAGGTATGTATTTTTATTCATATACTCTTTCCTTTACTTAGTATATTGTATGTCAATTATTTATTTGTGGATGTATGTGTGTATCCTTGCTTAGGCTCTTCATTATAATGAATAAGTTGGTATAAATATAGGGTTGCCTAGGCTTGACATTTATCACCATAGGTTACATATATCCCAATTTGGTTGACCATTATACCTTACCCTATTTACAATCATTCACTCATCATTTAATTTACTTATACCCATTTATAACCATTTATTTTACTAGTATCTTTAATATCATAGTTACAATAATTTACATTTGTTAAGGTTTAGTGAGATCTGTATCCTTATGTCGTATGCATAAGATTTGGAATCTTTTCCTCTCAATATTTGAGTTGTAGGTTACCCTCTAATACATCTAAATATATCATAATTCATTTCCCACTCATCCAAGTATATGCAAGATCTATTTTATTGACCTTATTTGAGTCATAGTCTATTGATAAAAATAAGATACTTGTAGAATATCCTAATTCTTGAACGCACTCATGTTCCTAATCTAAGAAGCATATAATCCATTTTGTAGTCTTTTAATCCACCTACATTTAGTCTCAAACTTGTATAGAAAAATAACAATCCAAGTATCTAAATCCTCTTATATTTTCCATAATTCCATAAATAGTGATTACAATAGCTCACTCATATTTTGCTTTAGCATTTAGATTAGTGTTTTATTATAATACATTAAGTAATCTAAATATTGAAAGTTTTCTATCTTATTATATAATTGTTAATGTATCTTATGTAGCCTTAATATACCTCTGATGTAGAAGACATTAAAGTACTCATATTTTAGGAAAATAAATTAATTTTATCTGAACCTCCTGTAGAGAATGAACCTATATAGGTTGTATAAGGTATTATTGTATAGATTTTTGAGGAAAAGTCTTTGGATATATAGAATATTCATATGGTATACCTAGAAAAATAACCATTATATTTTTATAGATATGTTTTCACACATTGGTGTACCAAATATTATACCATACAAATATTATATATCCACGGTTGTCCTAATAATATGTTTAATGCTTCCTTATTGGGAAAGACTAAGAATAAATTATTAACTATTGTTTGACCTACCATAATTGGTAGCATAATTCTCCCAATAGGGATTTGAATATTTCTATTAAATCATTTCATAGTATTTTTTATACCTATCAACTCTTCATATGTGTATCCAACACTAGTAAACAGTGTCATAGTGAAATGTTTTCACTTGAACCTTGTACACCATGGCACTATGTATAGGTTGTGAGTCAATGTATGCTTGCATAAAAAATGGTGCATTAATAGAATCATCATAAATAACATCATTCTCATTAGATGTGATAGTATGTCTATGTACTTGTTTACTCTAAAGGGTATCAATAATATTGTCTATAGGATGTTTGACTCTAGTCCTAGAATAATAAGAAGTTGAAGGAAGGTGTGCATTTTGAGTCATATACACCTCAAGATTAGTGTCTCTCTTTTATGATACATTTTTTAGAATTGGATTGAAAAGAATTTTCAACTTGACATTTTCATTAGGGTGTGTCCTTGAATCATTTATAGATGTATTAATATCATTGACTTCATTAATATTTTTATCCACCAAATCTTGTTTCTTATGTCACAAAGTGATGCATCTATTAGTTTAATGTCCTAAAAATCTATGATAATCACAATATAAATTAACATCAAATAATTTATATGGTTCCCTATTCATATCAACCTATTTTTGGGGAGAAAAATATATGATATTTTTCTTGAGTAAGTTATGTAGTATCTTATGAGGAGGTTTAGGTAACTATGTAAATTTCCTCTTTTAGGAGCCAATAAGACACATTGATTAGTAGTTTGTAAGGTTGCATTGGCTATGATATTTGTATCATTTTTTTGGACTTTAAAGTTTTATTGTTATAAAAATTCATACTAAAATTATTTATAGGATTAGATCTATACTTTAGCTTATTCATTACAAGGAGCTTAACATCGTGATCACTCATCATATAGAATAATTCATCAAAGGTGTGAAAGTATTTAAACATAATAGAATCATGTAGTGGAGAAAGCAATATTTTATTGAATATGTCTTATGAGTCATTATCATCCATTGGATTTATCATCATAGAAGGCATGGTCTTGTAATGAAACACATAATCACTAATGGGTTTATTACATCCTAGATTTATTTTTAAAATATAAGCATAGGACATCTTATCATTGATGTTAACTAAAAAGTGTATTAATAATTTATTGGCCAAAGTATTGAATTTATGGATAGATTGGAACCATAGGTCATATAACCATTGTAGGGTGTGATCCTTAAGATTGAGTGCAAATAACATAATCAATAACTTTTCATTGGATGCATAGTCAAAACATGTTGCATGAAAGTATCCAAGGTGTTATTATAGATCACCTTTACCATCATATAATTTAATCATAAGTGCTAAAAATCCTATAAGTAAATGATAAGTTTAAATCTTTGAGGCCAATGGGTTATGTACATAAGAGTCAAAGTTTTTAAGGGCATTCTATCTAGCATAAGCATTTGGATAATATGAAATGAAACATGGCATATCTGAAGCTCTATTATATGAGAATCAGTGGAATTTCCCACTTCTATTAAATTATGTTTTGATTACAAAACTTTAGCTTAAATATCAATGATAGTTCGTAGATTAATTTGAGGTGTTAGTATAGATAATTGTGTATAGATTTATGGTGTTCCAAGAGTAATAACCCTAAGAGGTATGAAAGTATGTTGTTTAGGGATATTCATGAATAATATTTTGTGTATCCCAAATGTTATGGGTGGGACTCTCATGTGTAACCATAGGTGTAGACATAGGGATAGTAGGAGTAGTATAAACACCTTTTATAGAGTTTATACCTATAAAAGGTAAATCAATACCATTAAAGAGCTCATCATGTTATTCCTCAGATGTGACAGCCTTAGCATTTTATTTCATTTCATCTCTAGTTACATGTAATAATGCATCAAATAGGTGTGAATTAATTTTATAATATTTAGTTAATTTCCATCAATGTACATCATCCAATCTAGCATGCATACCAAGATAATAATTTCCTTTATTAGCATCCTTGTCAATTATATTTCTAATTACTATTTAATGATCAGGTGGAACCCTAAAATATTAAATTCTAATAAGGTAGAATGAAACAATAAGGGGACCTAGGGTTTGTTTTGCTTGAATAATGTAGGGTTTTATAGAATGTTTTGACTTATTTTGGATTTAGTGGTTTAAATAAGCTAAAACTATTAAATATTTAGATTGAATAAAATATGTCAAAATTAGGTAGATTTGAATGTAAAAAATAGAGTAAGACTAATATATTACACTTTACTATTTATAAAAATGATCAAACATATATGGTAATTAGTATTTATTGTTTTATCATGTTTTTTGATAGTGTACAATCAGCATAAATTCCTTGGAATTGAAATGTGGTCACTCGGATCATGAAAGTGATTGTTAGAATATCCCTAGATGGGTTTGGTAATACATGTGGTAAATTAATGCATGTATTGTGAGGCCCAATTTTTCACAATTCTTGATTTTGAACATGTTTTTATTATACACATTCCCCAATATGATGTTCTCTATATGTATTGAGACATGTGTCATTATTACCTTATGTTTAATACATTGTATTTGTTATGTGTGATGTTATTAGTTTATGTACATTATTTTAGTTGTTCATTATGATGTTTATTATATTTCCATACTAGTAGATCTATTTTTTTTTAATCATAGGATTGATATACATATTTTTAGATTAATGGCATAAGTATATTACCATTGAGATGTTATGCCTTGGATATGTTTGTATGTATTTTTTATGGATTGAGATTTATTTGTGATGTTTACATTTTGTACCTTCAGCTACCTAGGGTAGTACATTTAATATAGGAACTGATATGCAAGTGACAAGGAGGCCAACAAGGGAATTGGAACTATGTTGAGCATGAGTGCATCATTTCTATAGTGGTTTAATGACTACTTGACTTTTTGAAATCCAAACCCAATTATAGTGTTGTATTTTAACCTAGTCATAAGTTGTGAACCTCATTGCCCCTCCTAACAGTATTCACCAATTAACACTATTCTTACCTTATCTACATATACTTTATATATTAGGTGAAACATATATAAGGTGATAAGGTTGTAAAGTGAGACAACTTGTTATCACCACTTTAAAAACTGAAATTGAAAATTTCAACCAAGTTTTCAAGTGGCTATAAAGTCATTTAGAGGTAGATATTTATGTATTTATTATCCCAATTAATGATAAGTTGGAGTATGACTCATTTCGAGTGTGGATCAAGCTATAGGATAGCTCATGTGACCATTTATACCATGGGATAGTGAGACTATTGAAGAGGCATGGAATTACCTTATTTTCCCACATATGCTTGTAAGAGGATTTAATGCTTGTGTGGAATTTTCAATCAAGACCCAAGGAATGGAAAGGGACACATGTCACCTTCCCATTGGAAAATGGATGTGAGTGGTTTGTATATATGAGGAAGGAAATCCTTACTTGGAAGGAATGTTTACCATTTTGAAATTGAGAAGTGGGAGAAGAGCTAGAGGAGAGAAGGAGAAGCTAAAAGAAGAAGGAAGAGATCTTATCTTATGAGGAGGTGAATAAACCCAACCATTTGAAGAGGAATTCTATTGTGTTAAACTAAGTAAATAACCTAGTTTAGGCTTCCATATTCCTTTTTACTGTTTAATTTATGTTATTACTTTTAAAGAGAAGTGACTCCCTTTTCTTTGCTTATTTTCAAGATGTGTAGGAATACTTAGCCTACCCTCTTTTCAACTTAATTTATTGTTGGGGATCAACCAACAATTTGATTACACTTACGAAAGCAATAAACCATGGAATTAAATCAGATAGATAAGTAACTTGAATGATAAATAGCAAAGAATAAGAGATACAAGAAACCACCCTGAAAACTTGTATTAAACTCTTTATAGAAGGAATACAATTGAAGAAACTTCTTTCTTCCAAACCTCTCTCAGATGTACAGATCTCTTTAACTCAAGATCTCTCTCTCTCAAGTACAATCAACTCCAACAACCTAGATTGATTCACCTATACAATTTTGTATTGTTCTTCAATATTCAATCATACTACAATAAGCTAAGAAGATCTATCCTAATATAGAATTAGGAAACTTGAGCATGCATTTACAACTAACAGTTAAGCCTCTTGAACAAGGGCTCTAAAAATAGTCTTACTAATAATAGAGATGCGGACTTAAGACTGACTTAAACTCATCATGCAAACACTCAGTTCTATCCTCAGAAATAGCTCTCTGGATGCACAGGTAACTGACGTCGGTTCCTGCCTGCTTGCCTATGACCGACGTCGGCCGATCCCTGCCAACACTGGCATCTCTTTAACTACACCTGACCGATGTCGATCACTCCTGACCGATGCTGGTGACTGTGTAACTGTTGTAACTCTGCAATCTGCTCCTTGGTGAAGCTTTTAGGCTCCACACCTTAACAATCTCCCACTTGGAGATAAACAGTTGCACCAGTACCTGTACAGCAACATCTTCTAGCTCCTCCATCTTCAACTCAATCATGAAGACCAACAGAATTTAAATGTAGATTCAACTTCTCCTTTGTAACTGGCTTGGTTAACATATCAGCAAGATTCTTATCTGTATGGATCTTCTCCAGCTTCAACGCACCATCTTCCAATACATGTCGTATGAAGTGGTACCTAAGCTGTATATGCTTTGTTCTTGAATGAAAATCTGAATTATTAGCCAAATGAATGGCACTCTGACTATCACTGTATAGTCTACAACTCTCTTGCTCCTTTCCAAGCTCTTCCATGAACCGTGTCATCCATATCATCTCTTTGCTAGCCTCTGTGGCTACAATATACTCTGCTTCTGTAGTTGACAAGGCAACAACCTTTTGCTACTTTGATATCCAGCTAACCGCCATTCCACCAATAGTGAAAACATATCTTGTGGTGCTCCTCCTGCCATCCAAATCACCTACCATATCTGAATCTACATAACCATGTAGAGAAGTATCTGAACCTCCATAGCACAAATTCCTACTGCTGGTTCCTCTCAAATATCTAAGGATCCACTGAACTACTTTCCAGTGTTCCTTCCCTGGATTGGCCATATACTTACTTACAACTCCCACTGCTTGGGCAATATCTGATCTAGTACACACCATTGCATACATTAAACTCCCTACTGTAGAAGAATATGGAACTTTCTTCATGTACTCTACCTCATCATATGAATTAGGACATTGTTCTTTACTCAACTTAAAATGTCCAGCCAAAGGTGTGCTTACCAGTTTTGCATCCTGCATATTGAACCGTTTCAACACCTTGTTCACATAATCCTCTTGAGACAAAATCAACCTGTGATTTTTCCTATCCCTCTTAATGCTCATGCCAAGGATTTTCTTTGTTGCTCCCAAATCCTTCATGGCAAATGTTTGAGCTAATTTCACCTTAAGCTCAGAGATATCCTGCATGTGTGATCCTGCAACCAGCATATCATCTGCATACAACAATAGAATAATATATCTACCATTATCCAATCTCTTAAAATACACACAATGGTCAGATTGACACCTACTATAGCCATGCTCAGTCATAAACCTATCAAATCTCAAATACCACTGTCCAGGAGCTTGCTTGAGGCCATACAAGCTTTTCTTCAATCTGCACACTAACTTCTCCTTACCTTTGACCTCAAATCCTTCCGGCTGATCCATATATATTTCCTCATCCAAATCTCCATGAAGAAACATTGTCTTAACATCAAGCTGCTCAAGATGCAAATCCTCAATAGCAACTATAGATAGTACAGTCCGTATAGAAGTCATTTTAACAACAGGAGAAAAAATCTCACCAAAATCAATACCTGGCTTTTGTGCAAATCCTTTCACTACCAACCTAGCCTTATATCTCATCTGTCCATTCTCACCTTCCTTCAACCTGTAGGTCCATCTGTTCTTCAGTGTCCTCTTACCAGCTGGCAACTCAACCAAATCTCATGTTTGGTTCTCTTTCAAGGACTCCATTTCCTCAACCATGCCACGCTCCCACTGACTCTTGGAATCCACCTATAATGCTTCTTGAGAACTCTCTAGTTCTCCACCATCAGTAAGTAATAAATAGAATAATGAAGGGGAATATCGAATTGGAGGCTTACTTACCCTTTTTGACCTCCTAATGGGCATCTGAGACTCATTCACAACACGTTGTCCACCCAAATTCTCTGACAGTGACCGACCTCGGTCACTTCCAGGCCTGTAACTGGCTGACATCAGTTCTGCCTGACCGACATCGGTTCCTATCATATCGACGTCAGTCTTTGTATGACCGACATCAGTTTCTAATCTGCCAATGCTGGTTCCTAACTTGCCGACGTCGGTCTCTGTGTTTTCCTGCAAGTGATTATTTCTTCTTCTTACAAGCTCATTTTGGACCGTCACCTCATCCAATTCTCCATTGCTCTACCCAAATTGATTCAGCTTCTTCAGCTAATCACTATACATCACTTTTTCATTGAAAACAACATCATGGCTCCTAATTATCTTGTTAGTTCCTAAATTCCAAAATTTGAAACCAAAATCATCTGAGCCATAGCCAATAAATGTGCACCTCATAGACTTAGCATCCAGGTTCTTTCTATTTTCCTTATTAACATGCACAAAGGCTTCACAACCAAAAACTTTGAGATATGAGAGATCTACCTATTTACCTATCCATGCCTCTTCTAGAATTCCACCATCCAGAGCTGTAGAGGGTCCTCTGTTAATCAGGTACACTGCAGTGTCAACAGCTTCTGCCTAAAACTCTAAGGGCAAACCAGCATGCAATCTCATACATCTTGCATGCTCCATAATTGTTCTATTCATCCTTTCAGCAATTCCATTCTGTTGAGGTGTCCTTGGAACCATCCTTTGCCTGCAGATCCCATGCATATAACAATACCAGTTGAACTTATAACTGTAGAACTCACCACCATTGTCAGATCTCAGGCACTTCAATCTTCTACCTGTTTCATTCTCAACCATAGCCTTCCAAATCTTAAAAGTCTCAAATACATCAGATTCCTTCTTAATACAATAGATCCATACCTTTCTTGTAGCATCATCTATGAATGAAACATAGTACTGTGATCCTCCAATAGAAGCTACCTGAGTCGGTCCCCACACGTCTGTGTGAACAAGTTGCAACTTATGCTTCTTCTTTGTTGACCCAGTCTTGAGAAAACTCACTCTCTTCTATTTTCCAAAAACACAGTGCTCACAAAAATCTAGATCTATGCTTTTCAAATTTGAAAGCTTACCTTTAGACTTAAGAATTGACATTCCCTTCTCACTCATGTGGCCAAGCCTTGAGTGCCACAATTTTGCATCCACATCTGAAGTAGATAATATAGAAGGAGAATTGTTAGTAACACAGTTACATAAATAGAGAGTACCTACTCTCTTATCTCTGGCCATAACAAGTGCACCCTTGGTCACCTTCCAAGATTCGGCTGTGAGAGTTACTGTACAACCCTCATCCCCTAACTTTCCTATAGAAATCAAATTCCTCTTCAAGCTAAGAACATTCATAACATCTCTCAACACCCATGTGTTGCCATTCTGCATTTTCAGCTGCACTTTACCTTTGCCAATAATTTTACAAGGCTCATCATCCCCTAAATACACTATTCCAAAATCTCCATGGATATAGTCACTAAAATATTCTCTATTAGGGGTAGCATGAAAAGATGCACCAGAATCTAACACCCAAGATTCTATATTATTATGCAAAGAGAATATTAAAGCATCTTGTGCAATACCTGCAACCTTTGCTTCTTCTTTTCCTTTGTGCTGATTGTCCTCCTTAGGCTTTGACTAGCAATCTCTGCTTATGTGCCCCATCTTTCCACAATTCCAGCATTGTGGCTTCCTGCCATTTCTAGATTTGGATCTACCTCTCACCTTAGACTTAGATCTTGATCTCCCTTTCTTGCTCTTCTCTTTTTTCCTTCCCCTGCTCTCAAAACTTAAAGCATTCCCTGATGTTTCCTCTGTGCTTTTCCTACAAATTTCCTTGTTCAAGATAACACTAACAACATCCTCTACTTTTAAAATATTTGAAGCAAATGCAGTATTACTAACTGCCATTACTAAGCTATGCCAGCTTTTATGCAAAGAACATAATATTAAAAGAGCTTTAATTTCATCATCAAATACAATATTGACTGAACTTAATTGATTTACAATTCCATGGAAATCATTTAGGTGATTAGATACAAATCCACCTTCCTGCATACGCAAATTAAATAACTGCTTCATAAGATATACCTTATTAGAAGCTGAGGGTTTTTCATACAAATTTGCTAAAGTAGTCATTAACTCTACCGTAGACTTTGCTTATGATAAATTAGATATCACAGTAGATGCTAGACTCAGTCTTATAGACCCCAGAGCCTTTCTATCAAGAACTTCCCATTCTTCATCATCCATTTCTGTGGGCTTCTTTGCAATCCCACCTAACGGTAAGTATAGATCTTTCTGATATAGATAATCCTCTATCTGCATTCTCCAATGTTGATAATTTTTTCCATTAAACTTCTCCATTCTCAGTTTACTTTCTTTTGCCATTGCTTCTCCCACTCAAATAGAAGTCCCTGCAAAAACCCCTGTGAGTAACCTGTAATCAATACACACTACACAGATCTGAACTACCTGTTAGTGAACCTGAGCTCTGATACCACTTGATGGATATCAAGCTCTAAACCTACAACCAAGGCTCTGATACCACTTGTTGGTATCAATCTCTAGAACCTGCAACCAAGCTCTGATACCACTTGTTGGAGATCAACCAACAATTTGATTACACTTATGAAAGTAATAAACTGCAAAATTAAATCAGATAGATAAGTAACTAAAATGATAAATAGCAAAGAACAAGAGATACAAGAAACCAACCTAAAAACTTGTATTAAACTCTTTATAGAAGGAATACAATTGAATAAACTTCTTTCTTCCACACCTCTCTCAGATGTACAGATCTCTTTCCCTCAAGAGCTCTCTCTCTCAAGTACAATCAACTCCAACAACCTGGATTGATTCACCTATACAATTCTGTACTGTTCTTCAACATTCAATCATACTACAATAAGCTAAGAAGATCTATCCTAATATAGAATTAGGAAACTTGAGCATGCATTTACAACCAACAGTTAAGCCTCTTGAACAAGGGCTCTAAAAATAGTCTTACTAATAATAGAGACGCGGACTTAAGACTATGACTTAAACTCATCATGCAAACACTCGGTTCTGTCCTCGTAAATAGCTCTCTAGACGCATAGGTAACCGACATTGCTTCCTTCTTGCTTGCCTGTGACCGATGTCAGCCGATCCCTGCCAACGCCGGCATCTCTTCAACTGCACCTGATCGACGTCGGTCACTCCTGACCGACGTCGGTGACTGTGTAACTACTGTAACTCTGCAATCTGCTCCTTGGTGAAGCTTTTAGGCTCCACACCTTAACATTTATCACAGTTGTGCTTTTGGCCACTGTATGGATTTTATTTCCCACTTTGGATTTGGAGATGCACCATCCCTCCTATTTTGAATGGTTTTTTAATTCATTTCTTAATTAATTTTGATGTCATTAAGGTGCCCATTTGTGCTAAAACTACTTGTATTTTTTTGTTTGTTTGGGTATAATGGTAATGGCTATGGAAATGGTTCCCATTCCCTCATACATGGTTATTTTTGGAATAGTGGTGGTTTCTAGCGAACTCAATTATCATGCCATCATACATGATTCTTATTTGCATAGTGGTAGTGGCTAGGGAACTAGATTCCCATGCCCTTCTATGTAGTTATTTGGCATGGTTGATTGGGCTAATGTCCTTCTATAGCCAAGATAAGTAGTATGACAAGGAGGAATCCCTATGTTCTCCTTTTCCCTAAATTATCCTTCTTATGTTGAAATGTTCTTATGGTTGATTATGTATTAACTATTTTGAAATGGTAATTTTGACATTATTTAAATCTTTTGTTTGGGTGATGTAAGTCTCTAATATAATATGTGTTAGTTAGCCTTCTATTTGAGTATCCTCTTTAAGTGTTATAGCCACCAAATATATCTTGTATTACTATAATTGACCTACCTCATGCCCTTGATGTTTACAATGCTTAGATATGGGAGTCTTAAGCTTGGTAGTGTCAAAGGCAGTCACCTAAAAATGGAAAAGGATGGGAGGTGAGCCCCTCCTTCAGTTGGAATTATGGATTGTATGCAGATCATACTTGAAGTCCTATTATTTTAATGAATTTTTAATAAATTTTAAAAAACTTTATTATTTGTTATGAATCCATTATAATATAACGTTCAGTTGTAATTATTGTTTAATGTATAAATCAAAAGAAAAGTTGTAATAGGCAAGGAATTAAGTGTGAAGACTTTCTCTCTCTTAAACTCTCTTAAAAATAAATGGTATTATACTATGAATTAAAATAATTAATTTCATTATAAAAATTAAATCTTAATTATGTTTTTTATATATTAAAATACATGTTTCTTTATGTATAATAGAATCCTAGTTCATAATTCACTTGGAAAGTTTGTAAAACACCTTATTTGCCTTAAGGCCTTAAAGAGATTATTCTAGCTTTGTTATTATATACATAAATAAATTACCTAAACTTATTTAAAATAATTTATTCATAAACTAAACTCCATCATGAATATATTAAAACTAAAGGATTAATTTTTTAAGTCATCGAAAGAAAGAAATGAATTTTTGAAGTTAAAACATTTAATTTTGCCTAGATCTCCTTTATAATCTGCTCCTACTTCGTGCAATTTTTAATCATGTAAAACTAGGTCAATTTGGGACCAAAATAATTACACAACAATATTAACAAATTTTAAGACCCAACACCACTCATTTTATAATTTTTGGGCCTATGATATTGTAGATGATAATTTATGATTATGTATCACCTCAAACTTGTACACTTGGAAAACTCATGAACCTAGTTGTTCCTCTTAGTTGTACACATGCCTTACTTCTACAAGCCTTGAATCTAATCTATCTTATTCCCCTTGGCCTATGTCTTAGTCTAACTAGCCTGATATTGATGACACATACATCCCATATTACCTATAATACTTAAAATATACTTATCTTACACCTCTACAAGTTTTGAGCCTATGAATGTTATCCTTCTTCTTAGACACTAACACTCGAGATAGATAGTAGCATCAATGTTACTATCCTAACCCAATGAAATTGTCTAGTGCATTAAATTCATCCAATTTATAGATGAAATGTATTATAATGGTTAGCCTAAGTTATTTATTATGATTTATATCCTAATAAGATTGGTATAAATACAATATCAACCCTCATTCGTACCTCACCTAGCAATCAGACCAAAAGAGCACTCAAGAAACACTCAAGTTACCAATATATTTATTATTCTTCCCTATTCTGATATCAAACAAAGGAACATCCCAGCTATAGGTTATAAGTACTAAAGTACTATTCATAAGGTCATATTTTCCAAATTACAATCTAGGTCACTATTGTACTTACTTTACACACATTATATGATTCACACACAAGCCAACACATAAGGGAAAACTAAATGAGTCTGAGCCCTCTTATATAGTATTAGTTATGTACGTAGTGTCCTTTGATAGCAGGTTTATTGTGGGTCAAATCTATAACATGTTCTCATGAACTTATTTTTCCCCAAGGTCACATTCAATATGGAAAGCTAGGATTTTACCATTTCACTAGGAGTGATAGTCCATGACCCAGATCTGAATACACCAAAGTGAAGGCAAAGCCAAACATAGAAGCATCTATGTGGTCACATCTTGTTTGATTATGTATTCTACATATGACACTAGCATAAAACTTAGACACTAGAATTGATGCAATTGTCCTAGGTTGATGCACATGTCTAAGGAGCCAAAGGCACCAGATACAAAATTTTGATAACTGATCTAGAACCATCTTCTTATTTTCACCAGATCCAACACTATGTTAACATCATAAATATCTAAGTATTTTGTTTTATGTCATTTATATATCTAGTATAGCTATATTTTCCATTAATATCCTATCTTGGTTTAATAAATTTAGTATATGGTACATTTGAGTTTAGCACATTAATTGGCCTACTGTAGATATGATATTCACCCTTGTGCCTTATCATTTCTATATCATTAACCCTTTTTACCCAAATAAGGATTCCACAATCCAAATTAGGGTTAAGCAAGTATGTTCATTGTTAATTTTTTAAATTTGTTACTTTATAGGATAGTTTGTATTATTGGGATGCCCTTTTGAATGGCATTAACCCTATTTTGTAGGAAAATGGATATATAGTTGGCATTAATCCATGTGACCATGTAGCTAGAGTAAAATTCCCTAAGGTGGCCTATGTATATATATTTTTTGTTTCCATCAATTTTGTTGGTGTAAGTGATGGGTAACCTCATGGCTAATAATCCACATCATGAGCCCACCACAGGATTAAACCACATGGTGTTCAACTAAAGTTAACTGCCACTTATAAAAACCACTACAGTTAGTGGTTTAAAACTACATATTTTTATTTTGATATTAATTTATTAAACATATGTTTTCTAAAGTTTTTATTTTGTTACCGAACAAAATTTAAACCAAAACTTTTCAAAACAAATAGACCTTTTTAAGAAACTAGTTACAAAGGCTTGGAGGCATGAAGGTAGGGAAAACCAAAAGGGACCCCTTCAAATATTCATGTTCCTCCACAAAAATAATTTTTAGGACCTAAAGTGGCACTATTTTTTAGATATGCTAGTTTCATCATCAGGTGGTTAGTTTAGACCTTTTTAACATGTGTGGGCTTCTAGAATCCCCAAAATAGGTAGATCCTAAAAGGGGACCCCACTAAAAAATTGTCCTCTACCATATGAAATAATATTTTTAACCTAAAACTAATTTTTTCAATTTATTTTACTGTAAACATAGCTTGGTATCCGTTAATGGTCATAAAGGAGCTTGAAGCTCCCAAATCATAGTTTCAACAACTATGGGAGTTCAAGACCACATAAAAACTTTCCATTGAGCTAGATACCCATAAAATGAGCTCACACACCTTTCTATCACATCATATTTTTTAATATATAATAATTCTAATTATGCTAAAATATTTGAGACCCCATTAATGGTGGTTATCTAAGGGTGAGGAAGGTGGAGGGGGATGACTATGGACAAGTCATTCTCTGTCACTTCCTCCCCCTTTTCCAAATTTAAGTATGTAACTTAATGACTATTTTGTATCCTTTATTAACCTCTATAATTATTTGTATGGTTTTATACCTTTGACTAAATTTGACAATCAAGTTTGATCACATTAGATGGTGAAGATGTGTTTTTCCATCCTCATGGAGCTTAATTAAGATGTTTTAGACACCTTTAGAGGTCATATAGGGACTATATGCTTTTTTTTGGAACACTTTCCATGACTTTGAATTAATTTTAAAATAGATTTTAGTTATGACTTATGTACAAATTGAGCCTTTTGATTGATTCTAATTACCCAAAGACATTTTTTAGCACCATGAAGAGTTAGATAAAATAATTCAATCCAATGGTTTCTCAAACCCTATTCACCTTAGTCGAGCATCTCTTTTAGGCCTTGGGGTTGTGGGGAATTCTAGGTTCACTTAGAGAGTTGTAGGCTTCTTTGATAGCCTGTAGGCCATTTAGAGTAAGTGCAGCTAACATTATTTCATGGTGATCATTTGAACACTTGTGCATTGTCCTCCATGTTCAGGAATGTGAGTTTATTTATATGTATTATTTTTTGCATGCCATGAATGTGGTTATAAAATTGGTAATGAAGTTGTGTATAAAGTTTGTTGTACATTCACAAAAATAAATTATCCTATTTTTGTGTGGTTTTAATCATATCAAATTTTTGGCATAACATTTTGGTATCAAAACACAGCTAAAACACCAAGAGCTCTAGGGATCATTATTCAGTACTACTTATTCTATAGTGAACTTATATGTGTACTTATTGGGTGATAAACCTCATTAATGAGGTAAGCATAGTGCACATATAGAGTTTCTTAGAATATGGACTCTTTAGCCAAGTATCATATGCTTGGATCCTTGTTTTGGTCTTCACACCTAAGAGAATCATGCCAAGATTATTGGGCATCCACCCATCTAATAGAGTGGATGATATTTGATGAAATATTAGAATAAAGGTTCCAACCAAGAGTTATGAATTTATATGACCATGAGGGATAAGTAATTGTCACCTCATGAGTGATTTATTATGTACTATGTTGATGAGGCTTTACCATGACCTTAGTCATATGCATATTACCTTGGAGGACTTCAAACATAATTTCTTGGGATGGATTTAAATTTATTATTAAGTTAAAGAGGTTTGATCTTAGTTAGATAGTAGACTGTCATGTATGTCTAGGGTTGATATAGACCTTTCTAGATTCAATTACCCCCTTTTAAGTAAACATTACCTCACCACTCAATTAGAGTGTGTTAGAGGGTCTCTTGATGCTTCTCTCACCTTGAGTGATGAGATAGGAATTAATCATGATGCATTATAATAATCCATTCCATTTTCCTTAGTTTTCAACCCTTGCCTTATGAGTATTTCTAGGAAGAGTTTTTGCATAGTCCCTCCTTAGGTAAAAAGGCTTGTCTAGGTGGAACAAAAGGGTTACAAAGAACTTATAGACATAATTATTTTATGTGAGGACCAATGATCCTTATTTTATTATGCATGGGTTTCCACTTGAAACCTATCCATGCATATAAGAGTGTTTATAGATATTGTCTTCACCTTGTATGATGGTTTGGTGATATTACATGGACAACCTTTTAAAGGAAACCCATGTGGGTCACTTTGTTTTCACCTATCCTTATGTTTAATGACTATTACCTCATTCTGGTTGTAATATATGCCTTATTTCTATCCACATGATGTATATACTATCCATTAGATTTTAATGTTAGTTATGGTTGGAGAGGAACATGCAGGCCTTCATGGCATATTGACACCAAGTACATGTGATCATCAACTTAATCAAGTGATGATTATGTTAGAGTGGTATTATTAGTTCATGTTAAAATTTCTTAATACCCAAGGTAAATAGATCTATTTTTTATATTTATATCCATATGTTATGTTCAACAACTCCTTTGAGGTTATGACCTCATTATTTAGAGTATTTGTATAGAGTATACCCAACCAATGATGGTTTGTAGGTGCCATTGTTTATAATAACACTTAAGAGGAATGTGGTTTATTTTTCATCATTACTATAAAGTTAGAAGGTACATTATTTCTTGTGTAAAATCTTTAATTGATTGATGTATCTATGATAGTTTGAGTTCCTTGATAATAATGAGATAATTTCCTCCTAGATATGTTTTATTTCCCATGGAGGTGGCACCCAATTGAGTGTTTTTTATGAGTTTTGATAGCATTTATGTACAATAATTTTATTTAAGATCCATAGGTATCATTAATATTGAGTGAGTATACCTCATTTTTATGTTAATCATACTCATGATAAGGGTATGTGTTTACTTTTGTATCTTTCATGTTAGTTTCCTAGAGTATGCAGTTTAGCTTGGATTGTGATATCTAAAATTTTACGGGTGTTAACCTTTTGAGGTGAATCTTATCTCTTTGTTTTGACTTTTACATCCTTTTGATAGTGTGTATTATACAAATTCATACTAAATATTGTAGCATGTTGTACCAAATTGGATGTCTGTGTTAGTTCTTGGGGCTTGCATTGCCTCATTTTCTTAAACCAAACCTTTGTTTAGATTGTGAAATTTGGACCATCCTTTTATATGGCTTGATGAGGAATTCATATGTTTCACATCGATATTTATTATAAATTTGTATTCTTGAGAAGACGAATTATACAATGGTTTCATTTTCTTAATCATTTAAGAGTGTCACTTGTGCTTTGATTCCTTATATGATGTCTTTTTACCCTTGTTTGCAAGGTTACCATGAATTCTTGTATAAGAAGATGCCTAGAATTCACATCAGGGTTTTATTTCTAAATGGATATAAAGGGGATGATTTCAAGGGTAGCATAATGGATATGACACCTGAGTATTTGAAGTTGAGATGTTGTTTTAAATATGATTTTGATGGATAATTTTGGTATGATTTGTCATAATAACCAGTGAAAGGAATCTAATCTTTGGTTAATATGAATGTAAATTAAACAAATAAACTAATTTTATACATAACTTGTAATAAAAATTAAATAATGTAAAAAACAAAAAAGAATGCACCTTACACAATTTTAAGTAAGAAAACCTCAATGAGGTAAAAACCTCATAAAGCTTATTCAATAATTTGAGAAAAAATTATAGACCCAGTAAATTCCTTCTTCACCTTACTTATTCATAATTATTCACATAAAATTCTTAGACCACCACTCCTGTAAATCATGATGTTGTAATAATCAAAATTGATATTTCACCAAATGTTAAAACACCTTTATAAGGGTTATGGATAGTTACAATCAACTGATCCACCCCTTTAAATAAAACATAATAATTTATTACTCGTACAACTAATTTTTAAATATTTGGTTGTATGTAAATAATAAATACATTATTTATTTATTTTTATGGAACAATGTGGACCAAAATTTAACCCCATAAATATTATTGTTCCAACACTCCCCCTTAATGTTTAGTGGGGATAAATGTCATATTCATCTTTTTATACAAAAGAAATCACCATTCATAAACCATCCGCGATGATTTTAAGTTAGCATGTAACACTTGAAGGATTTAAACACCTTCATCATGACAATATCACCCTTTTATATAAAGGAAATTAGAATCCATAAACCATATATGGTGATTTAGGCCAACATGTTAGTGGAAATACATCCAATAGTTTCTCATGGATAAACTTAAAACCATGTGGAGCCTTTTATAACATAAGAACCTTTGTTACAGAACATGTTTGATTACTGGGTACACTATAAACTCATATAGGGTTAATTTTACACCAAAAACACATAGGGTGACTTTTAATAATGATTTTACAATAGAGAAGTATAGAGATTAAAAAGAATAAATGGTCATTAGGAGGTGACATTATCGAGCACACTCCCCCTCAATGGAATTTATGAAAGGACCAACATTGTTCTAAAATTAAAAAAAATAATACATAGTGGTTTTATGAAGATATTTGTCACTTGATGATCGATATGATAATAATGTAGATAAATATCACCATTGAAGACTTTTTATTGAATAATGTGCACATGAACTTTAATATGTTTATTTCTTTGGTGTTAAACTAGATTTTTTACCAGTGCTATACACCTTTTACTATCACAATGAAGATTTTTAATATGAGAGACACCCATATGGTCTTCTTATAACAATTTTCATAGCTACATAGATTCTTTAGCAACTTATATAGAAATGCTATACTCTAGTTATGTAGAAGAGCTAGAAACAATAGGTTAGTTTTAGTTGATCCAAGTAATATCACCTGCACCAAACTTAAACACATATCCAAGAGTAGATTTTTGATCTATAATTTCACTAGCATGGTCAACATCACAATAACCATATAAAATAGAATTAAAAATGGAAGAATAATATAAATCAAAATTAATAGTTCCTTTTATATACCTAAGTATTATTTTTGATAATTTATAATGGTCCATACATGGACCTTGCATGAATATGGAAGTAACACATATAACATATGAAACATATGGTCTCATAATATTTAGATAAATCAAACTTCCAACTAATTATTTGAATAAATTAGGATTAGCATTATCACATCCAGGTTTTAGATCAAGCTTAACACCAACTTCAAATTATAGAAATAGACTTACATTAAATCAATTTAAATTTAATAATAAGGTTATGTGCATACTGAGATTAAGATACTAAGATGGAGTTTTTATCCTTAAATAAAACCATGCATATAAAATGATGGAGCATGTGCAGATTAGTCATCTTAAAATATTGATTTAGTTTAGATTTACATTTAATAATCAAATAAATTTGACTGTAATAATGAGAATATCATCTATATATAACACAATTAAGATAATATGACTATTAAATTTTCATAAATATATCATTATTATAATAATAATTATAAAAACCTAACTCTTTAAAAAAAAAAAAAAAAAAAAAATACCAAGATTGAGGAGCTTGTTTTAAACCATACAAAGATTTTTTTGACTTACATACATAAAGTTGTTTATTGGGCTCTTCAAAACCTTTTGGTTGAGTCATAAATATTTCTTCTTCTAAGTCACCATTCAAGATATCATTTTTAACATCCATTTGTTGTATTTCCTAACCATTTTGAACTACAATATAAATAAGTAATCTAGCAATAGTCATTTTTTCCACAAGAGTAAAGGTTTAAACATAATAAATACCCATTTTTTTAAGAAATCCTCAAGCAAATAACCTAACTTTAAATTTGTCAATTTTTCTAATTGAGTTGTATTTAATTTTATCAAGCCATCTATAACCAACAATATTTCTTTTAGAAGGAAGAGGGAAAATATCCCAAGTTAGACTTTTAATTAATGCTCTATATTTAGATTGTATAGCATATTTCCATCTATCATCCTAAATGGATTCCTCAAAATATTATGGTCAACATTCATAAATATTAATTAAATCATGATAATTATGTTGGCTTCTAGTCATTTTATTAATATTTTCAAGATTAGAAGATTGAATTAAGAATTCAACCCATTTAAGTCTTTTAAATTGAATACAAAATAGAGAATGTTCCCCCTCAAACTCAAAATTATCCAAATTTGGATAATCTTCCATTAAGGCATTTTTTTCTTCATAAAGAGGAACATAAGTATTTCGGGCTTCATAAGAGGAAACTTGACAAGGTTATACAAAAGGCTCACATAAATATTTTTCAATAACTTAAACATTATTGTTTTCAATGATTTATAAATTAGATAGATAATACACCCTTAATCCTTTAGTTATTCCTTCATAACATATAAAAATTCAATATTAGGAGGTAGGATCAAGTTTTTATTCTTTTGACTTCAGAAATAAAAATAGAAGTAAGACTTATAAATATCTAAAGGTGAGCAACACTTGGTTTTTTATTAGACCTTTTTTATATATTATAAATTTGTAAATATTTATCTAAAACTCTATTTGATAATATGTACAATATTCTTCATGGTTTCAACCCAAAGAAACTTATAAATATTTCATTAATGCAACATAGTTATAGCATTTTCTAGGATAGTCCTATTTTTCCTCTGAGCAATTTTATTTTGTTGTGGAGAATAGGGAAGTGTTAACTCTCTTTTAATACCACATGAAATTCAAAATGAATTTAAAATATTTACTAATGTATTCACCACCATTATTACTTCTTAATCTCTTAATTTTTAAGTGAGAATATTTTTCAATAAAAACTTTAAATTTAGAAAACACTTTATATTTTTTATTTATAAAATAAATCCAAATCATTCTAGTGTGATCATCAATAAAATTTAAATCATATAAATATTCATCAAGATATGCAACTTCAAGTGATCATGTAACATCACTTTGAATAACTTATAAATGATGCAATGAGTTTGCATCATGTTGTTTTTGAAAAGGTTGAATGTATTCTTACCACATAAACAACCTACACACATTTCATGATAAATTTTAATTTTAGGTAATCCAATTACAATATCATGTCTCAAAATATCACAAATATTCCTAAAATTAATAACTCCAAACCTTTCATGCCATAATTGAGATTCATTTATAATTTGAGAGGAAAGACAAGATGTAAAAGAAAAATTAGTAAAAATATAAAGACCATTATTTTGAATACCTTTAGTAATTATAAAACTAAATTTATATGTAATGCATTTAAGAAGTGTCATAATAAAATTATCATGTGTAAGATGATAATAGGATAAAATATTTTTCTTAAGTTTAGGAACATAAAAAAACATCATTTAAGAATCCATTTACAAATTTTGTTTTATCTCCTTTAGTTGCTTCTAAAAATGAATTTTCACCTAAATATATCCTTTCATATATATTTTCAATATCAAATAAGATATTATATAATAATTTCATGTGATTAAAAGTAATACTATCTAAAATCCATTTGTTATCATTAGAAGCAAACAAAGTAGCATAAAGAGCAATAGTATTAGAATTTTTTATCATGATTGTTATTGTGATTCTGATTTTGATTTTTATGTTGATTTTGATTATAAAATTTCTTCCCTTTCTTATTTTTAGTGTTTTTATTATTTATTCCCTTTTTAATATAAATATTCTTTTTTATGACTAACTTTACTAGATATTTTATAATTTTAGATAAATTTGACTTTATAGTTACTATTTATAGGTTTCTTGTTCTCGATGCTAGTATAGACATTACAAGATTTTCATTTAAATTTTTTATTTCCATTTTTTTTGGTAACATTGTTTTGAGATAGAATCCATGAGTGGCATTCTCTTTGGATTATAAATTCTTCATTACTTGTTCTTCTTGAATGAGAAGATCCAAAAGCGTAGTGATGTCTTATTATATTTGATATTTAGAGTTAAGATTGGAAATAAAATTTCTCATAGATATTCAAATAAATAATAAAATATATAAGTTTATCTTTAATTAAATTAAAATTACATCCATATAACTATGATTTTATGTTTTTATTTTAGCAATAAATTTAATAACATTTTCATCACCTTTCATGGGGGTTGTCATGAGTTCAAGAATAAGTTTAATAAATTTAAAAATTTATTTACCTTTATGAATTGATTCAATAAGTTTTTAATCCTTGATAGAATATTTTTGATTGCTGACATGGAGTAATAATTTATCCTTAACATTCAGGATGAGTCATCATAGATTCTTGAGATTTATGTTGATAAGCATTATATTTTCAGTTGTTGCATGTCTCCCAGATGGAGTTTTCTTAGTCTCATTAACAACACTCGATAAATTTATAACCATAAATTTGTATTTAATATGTATATTCAAAATATTATAGTTAGTATCATTTCACGTTTATGACTTATCCATATTGAACATTTGGGAGGCCATTTTTTATGACTATAACACTTTACAATAAATTTTCAAGATAAAAAGATGTGTAACAAATTTTACACACCTTTTTATTCCCAATAAATAGTGATAAAAAATCCAATGCATATGTTTATTCTTTTACAATAGAATAAATATAAGTGTAATTCCATGATAAATAAAGATTGACCAGAAAAGAGAAAATGCTTACTTTTATTTATAAGTAGACTTCTTGATTAAGCATGCTAGAATGAATACTTCATATTTAATCAAACATGCTCTATCACTTTTAAATGATAAATTGACCTCAATTGCACATGTTGTGAGAATTAGGATGGAAGAGTGCTAGTAAAAAATATTAGCATGATTTCCTTCTTTGAGGATTGACAATGAAAAATTAGATTTCCTTCTTGGTCATGGATAAAATTTGTTGAAGGATATCTCTTCGAAAAAAAATATGAATTCTACTTAATACAAAATTTTAAAATTTGGGGATTGGCACTCTCATTAATAATTAAATTCATTATAGTTTCACTTAACTAAACACTTCTATTTTGAAACGTAAAACTCATATTAAATAATTTTCATAATAGTAACTGATTATTTGAATATTTTATAAAATTATGCCACTATTAAAATTTATGGTATGTTTATAATATTTATATATTAAAAAAATAAAGTAATGTATATAAAAAATCTAAGCCTTTTGTTATTAACTATAAAATTGCTAATAAAAATCTTTGTCATCTCATAGTAAAAAAATTAATATAATGAAATATTTTAAGGCTAATAAAAAATGTCCATGTAAGCCTTTAACATAACATAAAAAAATACTAAAAATGAATATTTTATTTTCTCCATCAATGGTTGATTTTTTTTTAAGTAACTAAGCAAGCAGGGAAGATGGATTGGGTGTCACATCCTCCAGTGATGTCCAATTTAAACTTTGATGGCATCAAAAAGGGAAACGCAAGGGAATTTGGGGAAAGATGCATCATTTGATATTTGTATTGGAACACTAATTAAAGTGGCATTAAATTATCTAGTGGATGACCCTAACAATGAAGTATAGGGTGAGGCCTTGATACTAGGGCTCAAGTTGGTAAACCAGTGCATTATCGAGAGATTTATAATCAAAAGTGATTTGATGGTCATTATTCAAGATTTAAGAAATGGAAAGGAAAGTTATTAGAATTTATAGAGTGCTTGGGACATTCTTGATCCTATTAATTATTAATAAGCCAATCATTACTTTTATGAAGTAAACAAGGTGGTGGACGTGTTGTAGAGGCATATCTTAATCAGAGGAAATCATCATTGACAATGATTGGGAAGCTTGTTTGATGGATGAGAATAATCTATTTCATGATTATATAGCACTTGGATGGGATACAAGTTTAATGGCATTAATGGTTGACAACTACATAATTATGGGATCTATTTTTTCCCATGCTTATTAGACTATCCTTGATGTCTATATTGTGAATGAGTGTGATAGAAATAGGGCTTTATTCTTGATGGAAATAGAGACATATATAATTTGGCTTGAGTAGTAGTAGTAGTGTTTATGACATGGTGGCATCAATGAAAATGGATCATATATTGCATGTGGTAGTCGGTGATCCCCTCCTTCATGTCAAGGTTGGGAAACCTAAGATGACTTTTAAGGGATGGATTTTAAGTTATAGGCTAAAGAAAAATTTTGATATATAGTCAGGCAACATTTTACATGTGATCAAGGAGGTTTTTGGGATATTCTTCCTAAAAACCAATTGTAGGGTTAAGCTCAACTCTTTAATTACATTAAATCTCATCATAAATTTTTTCATGGCTTCTAAAGATAATGAACTGATAATTTTGGTTGTTTTTATGCTCAATTGATTGCATTTTAGAGAGGGGTTAGAAGTAACAAATGAAGCTTTTTCATTGAAATAAAAACATTCACAAATTTTCCCAGAGTAGGTCGGTCAAGGGGTGGTGTCATTGAGAAATTTTAAGGACCTATAAGATAGGTTAAACAAAATGTATACCACTTAGAGGTCCTTCAAAAATGCCTACAAAACACTGGGCCCTTAGGAAGCTAGGTGCATCTCTTAGATTTAGTTTCTCTAGGTGTACCAATAGCATCGATCGTAACAAATTTGAGTGGTATGAGATCACTTAGGCTTGTCTCAGTGGTTAAAATCTTATATTGACTTTATGATGCTCATACTCCCTATAAAAAAGTTAAGGAGATACACAAGATCAATCTAGATGAAAGAGCCTATACCAATAACTTGCACAATCAATTTTAGTGAATAAAATATATTTATTCACTCACGTACAAACATAATGTTGAAGAAAGTGCACTAGATGAACCAATGATTCATAAAATACAAGTGCACTCAAAAACCCATAAGATATCTAGTGAGGTTAGAGGCTGTAGATGCTAGGAATGCTAGAAGAACAACTGCTACCAAAGAATGGAGTCCAAAAATTAACCAGAATAAGTATGACACTTGAAGTAGTATACGCACACACTCCCCCATAATGCTAAAATAGGTGGATTAATGTCAAAGAATCTATATGAGTGGACCAATCCCACTACTTGAACAAGGATAAGATGACACTAGGCTTCACTAGAATAGCTACACTGCAGAAAGAGGTCAAGCTCAAAACATGCTGAAGGAGACTATCAACTGCCAAAATAAATTTGAAGATACAAATATAAAATCACTCAAGTAGATGGTCTTGGTAGTGATGGAGTAATATAGTAACTAAAATAGTGAAATAGTGCCCAAAGAATTAGAGCACAAACATATGAAGGTAAACAAGGATAAATAACAAAAACCCCTCATAGCACTTTATAACTCAGTGCAATTATAAAATAATCCCATTAAAAAACACACCAAATGATGCATAAAACAAGAATTTTATCAATCTGTCAAAGATGCCATCTAAAAAAATGAGATTCACTCCTAAAAATACACTGCCAAAAACCAAAGCTCAAACACAAGAGAGCTAGAAAAGGGGTAGGAGGAGCTATGTTGTGGAACTTTCAAAGAAGAATTCTAGAACCAAAATCCAATTCATTATCAAATGCAGAAGTGACCCAAGCTGAAATTACCTTACCTTTCCCTATGGAAGGAGTGGAAGAGGATGGAATAGTGATCTGATGTTGCTTCAATGCTACCTCCAAAACTTTCATTTTCTTAAAGCATCTATTCTCATCATGATTTGGACCACCATAAAAATGACATGGGCCATATGTTTTCTCCTTTTTAGTGATTTGAGATGATTGTTCAAGAGGATCCTTTAAAGTTGGTGGAGACTTTCCTTTGAATCTATTATAATCTAAAGCATGGCTTGGGATAGGAAGAGCATCAAGAGCCATTAGTTTTGATTTTTCTCTGGTTAGCCTTTCACAAAAAACTTCAAATGAAGGCTATTTGAATTCGTCACCTAATGTATCCATCATGGTATAGAGGGTAGATGAAAATACACTATATGGCCCTTTCAATTTAGACAAAATCATGAATATGCACTCCTAATCAATTTTATCCTTCTTACCATCTTTCAATTTTAATCTAATAAATTTGAATTTTGCCAAGAATTCATCTATAAAAGTGAAATTTGATGGAGATAAGGTACTAAATTTTGCATCTAATTGTAACATTTGAAACTCATTTATTTTGCCAAATGGGGTTTCAAACTTATACCATACCTCTTTTGGTGTTTTGACATCTTCAATGTGGAATTGAAGACTATCTGAAACATTTAGGTAAATCAAGCCAAGAGCCTCATCCTGCTTGCAACCATATGCATACATGTCTTTTTCAGTGGTGAATACCGCACACGTGTTATCATCAAAAATCCTCCACAAGCCTTTTAAATAAAGAAGTTATTACATTTTTGGCTTTTCAACATGATAATTTATGGATTTAAGAGGTTAAAATAATCAATAATCCATACCTGAAGATGAATATGACATTGACAAAAAAGACGTAGACATTTTATGTATAATTTTTTTTTTTAAATGGACCCCTCCTATTATAATTTAATGTCTCTTGATGATATTTACCCTTAAATCATTTTTAAAAATATTAAGGTTTGTGGACCCAAAAAATGAATTTGAGTAATGGTATTTAAACCCAAGACCCCTTACAACATCAAAGTCTTATAAAACCTTTAATTGCCATCTTAGCGAAGTCAAATTTGAAAACATAAACAAAAGTCTTACATTTAAAGGTGTGCAAAAAGGTCAAAATATACCTCAAACATGTGAGAGGGAGCTTTAAATTGTTGGATTTGTCAAATTAATTTCCTCTCCAACTGGATTTGGTAATTAGGAAAAAACTTTTTGGAAATTTAAAAAAATTCTTGCTCTCCACAAAATCTGCAAACCCCTTTGACTAGGTCCTACAAAAAACTCTCTAAATAGTTGAACGGCCTGCATATATTCAAAAAATTCCAATTGGAGATGAAAATTATGAATTTATAGTTTATCATCTAATTTTTATAATCAAAAAAATCACTATGTATGGCCTCCAAACTAAAGAAAATCATATAGCTATATGACAGAGTGCAGGCAGACTGTGTTTTCCCTATTGAAGGGGCTCAAAACATTGTATGGCCTCCTTTTTAGGTGTTATTCCTTGATCCATGTGAAAATTGGTTGATTCAAATTTCCATAATAGGTTTCACCTTTTTTTTTAAACTAAGCAGAAGGTCAAAAACTGTAAAAAAAAACTTTGCAGGTACTTGTTCTACTGTAGAAAAATAGACTGGCAGTTTTTTCCCAAATGGGTTGTACAACCTAGTCAGAATGTAAAAATTCAAATGTTTTTAAAATCTTCATGAAATTTATTTTCCAAAAAGTATAATTTTTTAAATTTTTGGAAATTTTAATGTCTTGAAACAATCATAAAGTGACACAATTTGTAGAAAATGCTTGAGAACAAAGCCAAATTGTGAGAAACAATTTTTTTAAACACAAAAATAAACTAATATTTCAGCCTATGTTAAAATTGAAATTGATAAAAAAATTTAGGGATGAGGATATTCAATTGGAACTCCAAGCTCAAGTACCATGTAAAAATTTGAAGGAGATACATAGGATCAATCTAGATGAAAGAGCCTACAACAATAACTTACACAATCAATTCCAGTGAATAAAATATATTTATTCACACACACACAATAATAGTCAAGACTCCTTAATTATCTAATAATCTATTATGTAGCATACATTATTTAGAATATATAGGGAAAATAGTTTGTTAAATGACAACAAACTATTTGTCATAATGCACAAGAATGTGAAAACTGAATATTTTCAATTTCCAACCATCGTACAGGAGGTTGAGCAAATATCAACTGACAACTAACTGAGGTAAGTAAGAATTTACCCTCGATAAAATAACTTATTAAACTCACCACAGTAACCTTAGGTAAAATATACTTACCTTAGGTTTTACAAAGTAACCCATGTGAGCTTAAAATGCTCATTATTCCAACACTCCCCTCCCCCAACACCCTGGGGGTCTTAGGGGGTCCCTTGACTAGACAACATGCAATTAGACTACATGGAAAACACAAATATGGCATCAATTTTAAGAGCATACATCATCCTGAAGCATGTAAATGGATTTTGACAAATGTGTAAATAAATAACATGGAAGTGGGTGGTTTTCACATAAGGAGATATTGGTGTTGGTGATGAGAAAGCAAGGATGTTTGGTTTGGCAAGTGGTTGATTTTTTCAAGGAAATAGTGGTGGATAAGGGGTATTGCCTAGGTGGGTGGTGGTGGTACCCTATAACCTAGTGTTGGTGGTGTCATTTTTTTGCAATGGCTTGATGGTGGTGGCATGGGTGATAGTGGGTATACTTTTTGTACATGCATGGGTGGTAGTGGGCATGTTTTTTTGAATGTGTGTGGCCCTTTGGGAATTTGGTTTTGTATCCCTTAGGGGTATTTCTAGTCTAGTTGTTTTTATTTTGTTATTATCTTACCTTTAGGATATTTTTCAGTTATTTTTTGCCTTTGGTCTTTTGGTTTTGTCCTATAATGAACTTTGTAATCAGCTTTGTTTCATTTAATAAAATAGGTGAGGAACCTCCAACCCTCTTTACCTAGCAAAAAAAAGAATACTTATTTTTTAACTTAACTTATCTTAACATAGTAAAATTAAATTACTATAATAAATATTTAGGGTTAAAATTTTTATTATAATTAATACTTTCTCTTTAAATTTAAATTATCTTAACATTGTAAAATAAAATTATTATAATAAATACTTAAGTTTAAACAATACTATAAAGAATATTTTATCTTTAATTTTAACTTATATTAACATAGTAAAAAAAATAATTATAATAAATATTTAAGGTTATGGGACTAGTGTTTTTAAAATTTAATGAAGGCTTAATAATTTTCATAACACACTGAGGGGTATTATTTATTCATTTTTTTCATTTTGTTTTCCCTTTTTTGTAATAAGCATAACAACAAAAACGTATTTGATTTTTACTTCTTTTATAAATATATATATTTTATAATATATATATATATATTAATTATTATATATAATGTATAATATATATAAATATATTTATGCTTATATAGTATTTTTATCATTATATTTTCGTATAACTATATATTTTTAAATAATAGTTATAATTCACATTTTTACAATTGTAGATGATATTTTATGATTATGTAATACCTCAGGCTTGTACACTTAGAAAACTCAGACCTTGGATATTCTTCTTAGTTATAAACTCTCCTTGCTTCTGCAATACTTTCATCTATTTTATCTTGTGTCCCTTGGCCTATCTCTTAGTCTGACCAACCTTATGTTGATGACCTAAGTCTTATATCTTTCCTAGAATTCTTAAAATATACTTATCTTCCATCTTTACAAGTTTAGAACCTATACCTACTTTCCTAGTCCCTTAAAACTAACATTCAAGATAGACAGTAACATTGACATTATTGGCATGTCCTGATGCAAATGTCCAATGCCCTAAATTCATTCAATTTGTAAATGAAACATATCCTAATGGTCAACCTAAGTGTTTTAATGTGAGTTATTACTCCAAAGGGATTGATATAAATACAATATCAACCTTCATTCATTCCTCACTTGGGAAGACTGATGAAACCTAGAAATCAGACCAAAAGAGCATTCAATTTAGTAAAGATTCCCTATTTATTCCTATTTCTAAACCAGTCATAGGGAAATACATATCTATAGGTCTAAAGTAATAAAAGAGCATCCAAAGAGATAGATTTTCCAAGTTATAATATAAGTCACTATTGTACTTGCTCTACATACATTTCATGATTCACACATAAGCCAACATGTAATGGAGAACTACATTAGTTTGAGGCCCTCTTCAAAGTATGAGTTATGTAGGCAGGATCCTTTGACAGTGGGGTCATTGGGGTTAGTTTGACACCATGTTCCCACTAACCCATTTTTCCCAAGGTCATATTAAATATGGAAAGCTAGGGTTTTTCCATTCTAAAAGGAATGACTATCCATGACCTATATCTAAATATACCAAAGTGAAATTAAATCCATATCTAGAAGCATCTGAGTGTTCACATCTTGTTTCACTAGATATTCCATATAGGACACTATTTATAGACTCAGACAATAGTGCTAATGCAACTATTTAGGGCTTACACAACTGTATAAATATCTAGAGGCACTAGATCCAAAATATAACAACTATTCTAAGACTTTATTTCCACCTACTTTTAGCCTATTCCAAATCTAGAAATGCATTAGTATCAGAACAAGTTAAGTAATCTTATTTGTCATTTCTTTATCTAACCTAATTATACTTTTCATATTTAGACAATCTCAACATAATAAATTTAATGTATGCTTATATTTGAGTTTAGCATTTAATTCGCTTGTTATAGATCTGATTATCACCCTTGTGTTATTTGTTTTATATATGCTTAACCCTAAACTTAAATTGAAAACATACAACATATTTCATTTTAAGGTTAAATATTTGTTGAACCTAATCCATGTGAATATGAAAAAAAATTTGATCTAGGTGTTTCAAGCCTCATAGGGGTTCAGTTTTTTATGATGGATTTTGAGATCTAAAGCTTTATCCTAAGGTTTTACCTCCTCTTATCATAAGGACTTCATGTGAAAATATTTTCAAGTGATTTCTTTATTGATCAGTGCATTTTAGCCTCCAAATAAGTTTATTTTAAAATTCCTCATAATTATTTTATACTCATATTGTTATATGTAAAAACTTTTTTTTGGCTAAAATTCGATACAAATTTTTTAATTATTATAATTTACTATTGTTAGTAAACATTGGCATATAATTATCTTGTTTGATTTCAACCTGGTGATGATATCCTAATGGTGAGTGAGATAAATGCTAGAAGTGGGAGGTCTTAGGGTTCATTCCCTTGGAAGAACACTCTCTAGTGTTGTTCCCACACTAAGCTATGATAGGTTATTCATGGAAAGTATCCAATGCAATGGACTATTAGCTTAGTGTTCAATGCAATAGGATCATCACGTGGCTTGAAACTTATGTTTAATGTGATGAGGTAAATCCATAGCCCATGGTTAGGGATATGATTCGCCGTTGGCTTGGGAATTCTATTTACTAAAATGTTTTTACCCAAAATTTTAGCCAATGATATATGGGTGAGTTGGTTAAGTGGCTTGGTTATTTCAAGCCCCGCCCAATTTTAAATATCTTAAAATGCATATGAGGTTAGTTGTGATCATTATTTGTATTCTTATGGTCATTGATCATTATTGGATATTTTCTAGCTAGATGGTAATATATGGTATACATGTAGTATTACATGGGGATATGGGCCCCTGATTGTGTCCCAGATTGATTCAAACTCCTATCAAAATCCATCATCTATCAAAAAAATGGTATACAAGGTGAATGGTGTGCTTATAATGAAATTAATTTTTAGGTTTCATCAAAAATTATATTTTATTCATAACCTCTCTCAAATCTCTAAAAAATATGTGTTATTGATCGCAATTATTGATTTTTTATTTAGAATATTCTAGGGTTTACCTATGAAACATTCAAAATTATTTGGCCTATTTATGATTCATATTAGATCAAAATTCAAATTACTCAAAAAAAAAATCCATAAATATGTTGATATAGACAAAAACCTCTTTGAGTTTACAAAAATATTGTATGGATTTACCAAATTTAAAAATTTACTATTTTTAGTAAATTTAGATATGCAAGCCATACATGTAATTTTGTTTCCATATTTTCATGGGTACATCTCATTTCCTATTTTTATAGAATTTCAACAAACTTGGATAATAGTTATAAATTACTATAAATTTGGAAATCATGTTTCCTATGGATAGTCCTGTTAATTATGTTATGGTCTAATACCTTATAGTGGCTCTTCTTATATCTCATGCCTAATTAGCACATTCTAATCTATAAGGGATGCAAAACCTACATTATTTCATTCTCCTCCTTATTTTAATGTTTATAATAAGAGGGTTTCAAATATTAAGTAACATTTAATCTCTTATCAAAATTCATTTTATAATATTATAGAGCCAATATCTAGACATCAACATGCAAGAAAGCCTTATTATTTTGATTGTTTATTTAATGTACTTGATGATCAATTTATTGAATATAAAGACATAGAATAACTCTAGAAACATGCTAAACCCACTTCTATTCCTTATTTATATGATCATGAAAAAACTAATGAGGAGCCTATTCCCCTTACTTCTATCTCTAATAGCGAAAGACCTAAATAGGTAAAATTGATTCCTTTTATGGAAGGTGATATAATATACATTATGGAAGTTAGCATGGAAAATGATTAATATTTTCCATGCATATATTTCCAATATGAATCTAAAATTGAAATTTTTATTTCTTTGTCATATGATGCAAATATTAAAAATCTTATCCCTTCTTTGGATCACTCAAATTAACATAGTGCAAGTACTTCTTCTATAGGTCCCAATGATACAAATGCATGTACTACTTCTCTTCCTATTATTTTATATTGTAAAGATGAAAATGATGATACTTTCCAAAGTAATGGAAACACATGTTCTTATACTTTTCTTCCAACTTAAAAGAAATAATAAAACATGTTTGCTAAAATTTGCATAATGAAAGCATTTCCCAAGACAAATAGCAATGATGCAAATGATAGTAATATAAATGTTCCTTTATCACATAAAAATGATGTACCTAAAGAAAAAATTGAAATCACTTCTCCTAATCCTATGGTATGTCATGAAACTTAAAGTAATCTTGCATCTTGCAATAATAATGATATCAAACTTCATGTTATTCAAAAAGATATACTTACTTATTTAGACATGGGTGTTCTTTTATCAAATGTTGAAAAAACATGTGATGATTATCATAACCCTAAGAAGGGTGATATCTCTTATCCCTCTAGATAGGTCGAGACTATCACTTCTCCAAGGACTAAGGTGGCCTATTAGAACAATTAATGATTAAGTGGTGTTATTTATGTACCCTTAATACATTAAATTACATTAGTTAAATAATGATATATTTTATTATTTATCATGAGTTTATCCTCATGTAAATAAATAATAAAATATATTAAATGACATTTAGAGAGGTTGGAACCATTAATGTGGTTCTTAGAAAAAGTCACATTATAATTATTAGATTACTTGCCTATATAATAAAGAGTTTATATTATAAGATACATTGAAAAAAAAAAGTTGACACAAATGAGAAAATGTGGAGAACATATTTCCAAGTTATGTGAAGATTGATTGAAAAGAAGTGTGAGGAAGAAAGACTGTATTGGGTACTTATTAGTTTCTCATAATATGAATAATCTTTGTGGATTTTTTACCTCTTGGAGGTTTTCCCACACATATCTTGTGTTGGTTTCATGTATGCCTTTGCTTTTGATCTCATATCTAGATCCATTACTTGTATCCATTATTTTGTTTAATTTATCATGGTATTAGAGCCAAGTTGTAGATTAGGCTTGTTAAGCTATGTTTGAGCTCATTTTTATTCAAAAATCCACTTATAAATTCTATGGCATGTTCACAAGAGTGTTGTTGAGCCTTTCTTCATCAAGTTCATGATCTATGCACTACAAGCATTCATTGGCAGATCTAACTAACCGAAGCTATTTTTGGGACATTTTCAACACTATGGAGGACTTACACGGCCTATGGTATGATCTTCTACCTAAAGATCTAGTAATAAAAATTGATTTCAATAGTATTTATTGTTATTTGGCATCTATATTAGTCAAAGATCAATCCCTTAGCCTATCTAAGCTTCCTTAGAGCTTCTAAGGTAGTTTTTGAAGATTTTCAATGTTTCTATCTTCCCAATCACCTTTTTTGGAATGTAAAAATTAAAAATTATTATATTTTTAGTTTTTAGGTATAAAATCTCATTTCTAATCACTCCATTGACTTAGTTTTTCCATTTTCATGCACTTTTGACCTTTAATTCACTTGATTTGGACCCCTATAGGTGATTTAAAATTTTCTCTCTCCTCCCAAGTGGCTTTGTATGGCCTATGAGGTAGAAAAAAAATTTAAAAAATAATCTTTGCATAATTTTTTATACTTCTAAGGTTTGGAAGGGATAAATTAGGTAGATTTGGTAGTCTAAAACCTTTGGAGACTCTGAGAAGGCATGTTTAGCTCATTTCATTTTTTATTCTCCTTATAAACACCTTTATACAACATTGTACAGCTCTTTGAAAGAAAATTTAGTAAAAAAATATGTTCTATTAGATGGTAGATCCTGATCTTATTTTAATGCCTAGTTTAGGATAGGGGTGTAGGGGGGAAACAACCCCCCCCCACTATGGTCACAGATCTAACAATAGAAAAATACACTATAAAATATTATAATTTCATAGTAAATCTAAATTTTTTACTATTAGATTGCAGATCTAATGGTAGAAATTATGTTTGTATATTTTTTCCCTAATATGTAACCCTCCTTTGATATGAGGGCATTGTAATTATGGTGGCACACTGTATGTGAGTGAAGAGGATATTGTAGTGGTTGTATTGCAAATTTTTTCCTTTATTTGTTAGACTAAATAATAAGGAAAGATTAGTTATTTTTGTGTGAAAATAACCCATATTGGGTGAACCACGTTAAATCTATGTCTATCTTCTATTATAGTTTTTACATTTTATTTCCATCTTTAATTCATTAATATTGGTCTATGTTTTGTATTCCTAACAATTGGTATTAGAGTTGAAGGTTTATTTGGCATATAAACTCACAAGAAAAGAGGGTTCCTAGTTCAAGTGGGAGAAATGGCAAAAGAATACAAGTTTAAGGTCCAAAAGTTTAGTGGATAAAACTACCAAATATGGAAGATGCAAATAGAGGATTATCTACATTTGATGGATATTTTCCTACCATTGGGTGGAATAGCAAAAAATTTAGTAACTATAAAGGATGAAGATTGAAAGTTTTTTGACAAAAAGGCACTAGGAATAATATAGTTGTGCTTAGCAGCATCAGTGGCCTTCAATATTTCAAAAGAAAAGACAATAGAAGATGTGATAAAGGCATTGGATAGAGTGTATGAAAAACCCTCAACTTCTAACAAGGTATTTCTTATGAAGTGTTTATTTAATCTATAAATGTTAGTAGGTGGGTCTATTGTTAATCATTTATATAAATTTAACACAGTCACAAATCAGTTAACCTTTGTAGGAGTAAATTTTGATGATGAGGTTAGGGCTCTTTTGATTCTATGCTCATTGCTAGAAAATTAGAATGGCTTGGTCATGGCTATGAGTAATTCTATTTATGATTTAAATACTATAAAGTTTGATGATGTTATTAGTGTTATTCTTAGTGAGAAAATGTGATGAAAAATTATAGGTGAGACATCAGATAATACTTTGACTATGAAGAATAGGGGAAGACAAAAAGATAGAGGAAAGGGTCTAAGTAATCATGGTAAGTCTAAGAAGGGCAGATCCAAATCTAGAGGAATGTTAGTATGCTGGATTTACAAGAAGAAAGGACACCTAAAGAAAGATTGTTGGTTTTGAAAAGGAAAACAAGGAGATGTATAATAAGATAAAAAATAGGAAGTAAATGTAGCAGGTGATGTGTTACAAGACGGTTTAATCCTTTCTTTAGATAACATTAAATATTCTTAGGTGTTAGATTCAGGGGCTTCATTTCATGCTACACCCCATAAAAAACATTTTCAAGACTATGTTCAAGGTGATTTTAAATAGGTTTATTTGGGTGATGGTGAGCCCTATAAAATTATAAGAAAGGGTAAGATACAGATGAAATTATAGAATGAAAAAAAATAGTTACTAAAAGAGGTGAGGCATGTTCTTGAGTTGAGAAGAAATCTAATTTCAGTAGGGTATTTGGGAAGTGAGGGTTGCATAGTTACATTTGTAGAAAATTAATGGAATGTTACTAAAGGATCACTGATAATAGAAAAAAGAAAGAAGGTAGGTACATTATATTTATCTAATGGTAATGTTGACTCTGATATTGCTTTATCTTCTACAGAAGTAGATACAAAATTATGGCACCATAGACCTAGGCACATGAGTTAGAAGGGGATGCAAGTTCTCCACTCAAAGAATTTATTGCTAGATTTATAGAAGGTGGATTTGGAATTTTGTGAGTATTGTGTGTACAAAAAATAGAAGAGATTCAAATTTATCTAAGTTGGGAAGACAAAGATTGATGAAAAGTTAGAGCTAGTACATATAGATGTATGGGGACTAGTTTAGGTATCATCCCTTGGTGGCTCTTATTATTATGTTACTTTATTGATGATGTAACTAGAAAAACTTTGTTTTATTGCATATAAAAAAAATATAATGTTTTTTATACTTCTAACAAATAAAAAGATTTGGTTGAGAATGAAACAGGAAATAAGTTGAAGTGTGTCAGATCAAACAATGGAGGTGAATACTACAATAAGGAATTTGATAATTACTATTCATTCCATGGAATTTTTAGAGATGAGATAGTTCCAAAAACACCACAACAAAATGGTGTGTCAGAAAGGATGAACAGGACAATCATAGAGCATGCAAAGATCATGAGATTACATGCAAGGTTGCCCTTACAATTTTGGGTAGATGTTGTGGATACTATTATTTACTTAATAAACAAAGGGATTTCAAGTCCTTTGGATGGGGGCACTCTAAAAGAAGCATGGATAGGTAAAAATGTAGATTATTCATCGTTAAAGACTTTTTGTTGTGAAGCATTTGTCCATATTGATAAATAAAATAGAACCAAGCTTGAAGCAAAATCCAAAAAATGTACTTTTATTGGATATGGATTTAATGATTTTGGTTACCGTTTATGGGATTTTAAAAATCATAAAATAATTAGGAGTAGAGATGTGATATTTTATGAGAAGGTCATGTATAGAGATTATTTGCATGGAAAGAAACAAGAAAATTTGAATATAGAATATGTTGTACTTGATAAAATCATAGGAAATGAAATTCTAAAAGTGCCAAAAAATTGGAATGTGCAATAAATACAATAATAAGTACCTCAAACTCTTGAAAGTTTAGTTAAAATACCTATTAGAGTAATTAGACTCCTTGAATGATACTCTCCTTCACTTTATTATTTATTATTGACTGATGATGGTGAGCCAAAAAGCTATGAAGAAACAATGCAAGTAAAAATTAGAAATAAGTGGGAGTAAGACATGAAAGAGGAGATGGACTCCTTGGTACTTAACCAAACTTAAGATTTAGTTCAGTTGCCTCTAGGTAAAAGAACATTTCATAATAAATGGGTTTATAGGATGAAGGAAGAAGATGGAATCAAAAAGAGGTACAAGGCCAGACTTGTTGTAAAGGGGTTTGCACAAAAGAAAGGTATTGATTTTGATGAAATATTTTCTCTAATCGTAAAAATGACTTCCATAAGAACTATTTTAAGTTTGGTATAAGTAGAATATTTTCACCTTGAACAATTAGATGTGAAGATTTCTTTCCTTCATGGTGATTTGGAGGAGGAAATATATATGGAGCAGGCACAGGGATATGAAGTAAAAGTTAAGGAGAAAATGGTGTGCATGTTTAAGAAGAGTTTGTATGGTCTAAAAGCAAGATCCAAAGTAGTATTATTTTAAATTTGACATGTTTAGGAAAGAGTAAAGTTATGGTAAATTTCATTTTTACCACTATGTCTATTTTAAGTGATTATATAATGGTAGCTATATTATATTTTTATTGCATGTAGATGACATGCTTGTTGTAAGGTCTAACATGCAGCATATAAATGATCTAAAAATAAAATTAGCAAATTCATTTGTAATGAACAATTTAGGAGTTGCAAAGAAAATATTTAGTATGAGAATAACAAGAGATAGTAAATATATAAAATTGACATCATCTCAAGAAGATTACATAAAGAAGGCATTAGTCAGGTTCAATATGCAAGATGAAAAATCTATAAGTACACCTTTGGGAGGTCACTTCAAATTAAGTAAAGAACAATGTCCTAAAATGTAAAAATAAATCAATTGCATGTCTAAAGTTCTATATGCTTCAGTTGTTGAAAGTTTAATGTATGTTATGGTGTGCACAAGACTTGATATTACTCATGCAGTGGGAGTTGTTAGTAGTTTTATGAATAATCTAGGAAAAGAGCATTGGGATGCAGTCAAGTGGATTTTTAGATACTTGAGAGGGACCACTAATAAACAGTTGTGATATGAAGGTTCAGATGTTACCTTATAAGGATATGTTGATATAGACATGGTTGGAGATTTAGATGGTAGGAGGAGCACCACAAGTTATGTTTTCACTATTGGTGATACAGTAGTTAGATGGGTTTTAAAATTGCATAAGATAGTTGTTTTTCAACTACAGAGGTAGAATATGTTGCAACTACATAAGCTAGCAAGAGATGATATAAATGCAATGGTTCATATAAGATTTGAGGCATAAGCAAGAATATTTTAGGTTGTACAGTGATAGCTAAAGTGTGATTCATTTATCAAAGAACTTGGCATTCCATTCAAGAACCAAACATATACAGCTCAGGTATCACTTCATTCATTTAGTTTTGGAGGATGGTCAACTAAAGTTGGAAAAGATCCATATGAGTTAGAATCCTATAGATATGCTAACAAAGGTAGTCACTAAAGATAATCTAGAGAGCTGTTTAACTTCAATAAGTCTTCAAGGATAACAAGGAAGATGAGAAACATGTTAGGGTTAAAGTTCAAAGAAAAGTCCATGATGGAGTTGCAGCAATCAATCTCTAAGTGGGAAATTGTTGGATGGTGTAGTTTGATCTTATTTTAATTCCTATTTTATAAAAAAAAAAATCCAACGGTAGAAAAATTCACTATAAAATATTGCAATTTTGTAGTAAATCTAGACCATTCACTATTAAGTTGCAAATCTAACAGTAGAAATTATGTTTGTGCATTTTTACCCTAGTATGTAACCTTCCTTTGATATGAGGGCATTATAATTATGGTGGCATGTTTTATATGAGTGAAGAGGATATTTTAGTGTTTGTATTGCATGTTTTTCCCTTCATTTGTTGGATTGAATAATAAGGATTGGATGTTTTTGTGTAGATGTAGCCCATATTGGGTGAACCATGTTAAATCTATGTCTATCTTCTATTATATTTTCTACATTTTATTTCCATTTTTAATTCATTAATATTTCTCTATGTTATGTATTCCTAACATGTTCTTGAGCTTCTCAATTCCTTTCTAGCATTTGAAGGTTGATTATCTATTTTTAAGCCTACTTAAATGGTTTGGAGAGCCATCTAGAGCAGCTAGTCTTTGTTATGAATTTTTTCCTCTCACCTGAGTACATCTAAAGGGATATTTACAGCAATAACAATAGTAAAAATATTTTTTATCTTTAACCTCAGATCTTGTTGTTCTAGAAGCATAAAAGGGTTATTGGAAGGTGATTATGTAAGTTTCAGGCCATGATTTGGCCTCCATGAGCTCCCATGCTGCTAAAAACTTATAAGTGCACCATTATGCTACTATTGTTGCATTGAAAATAGAAAATAATGGTTAGTAATATTTCATTACTTGTATTTATTAAATCAATGAATTATTAAAAAAAAATCCATATAAGCCTGATGGGACCCTTGATGAGTTATCTTTTTCAAATTAAAGGCATTTGTGTTTTTTTAAACATTTATTTTATTGTAGTATTTACATGTAATTAATATTTATTGTCTTATAATTTTAAAAAAAACACACAAAATTATATAAATCCAATATTAATAGTGTATCTTGCATGTAAAATCTATGTGGTGTGCAAGGCAACTTGGTAAGTTTAATTTTGGAGGACACTTATAAAAACAAGATTTTAAGTTAAAGACTCCATCTTAATATTATTTTTAGTCGAAAACTAATTTATTATATTTGGTTAAAAACTAATTTATTATTTTTAGTCAAAAACCAATTTATTATTTTTAGTCAAAAACTAATTTATTATTTTTAAAATAATTATTTTAAATAATTTTTTGTTAGCCATCCAATCTCTCATGTGTGAATATTGAGACACTTTTGACATTTTTTGACACCCTTGACTTGTCATATTTTTTGTTAAAGATGGTCATGTGACCGGTCGCTATTTAAGTTTTTGCACATTTTGAATGCATTATAATGGTCCTTTATTTTATTTGAATCTTTATTATATGATTTTTGTGTGAAATTGTCTTGTGACACGACACTTTTTGTGACACTTATGACACTTTTTGTGACACGTATGACTTTCACTTTTGTTATAGTTTTTTATGTTTTTTTAATTATTTTACAATAAAATAAGTGGATAATGTTGTTTACTCACTATAATATTTATTTTTATTTCAAAATCAAGTATAAAATAGGTTAAAAATTTTGCTTTCTAAACCTTTTTTTTATGTTGGTTTAGTATTAAACACCAACTTGTAGTGTCAACTTTAAAAGGAAGAAAAAAATTCATGACTCAAATTATAATATGAATTATTCCTAATAAAATATATAATGTTTGGATAACTTAGTATCATATTATTAGTGAATTTATTAAATATGCATCATATAACATGTTTATTAAATTTAACATGCTTGATTTTAAGCTTACATCTACTCCTATTGAAGTTGATGTTTAGCTTGATCCAAAACCTGTATGATAAAGCTAACCTCTCTTTATATATATATATATATATATATATATATAGTAGTTTGATTTATCTAACCATTACTAGGATAGATATTTTATATGATGTGGGTATTACTTCCATATTTATATATGATCCATACTTGGATCATTATAAATTAGCAAAATGGATACTTCGGTATATTCAAAAAACTATAAACTTTGATTTATATTATTCTTCATGTGATAATTTTAATTTATTTGGTTATTGTGGTGTTAACCATAATATGATGACTCTACTTCTAGATAGGGGTTTGGTGTAAGTTTTATCACTTGGAGAAATTCATGTGAAAGTTACTAAAGAAGCCTTGTATCTATGAAGGATGATAGAATAACATCATTTGGAAGTTCCTCATTGTACTAACCTTCTTGGTGATAGTCAAAGTTATATGGATTTGGCAAAAAAATATAATGCAGCACCAATAAACTAAATCTTATTGAATTTCATTCAATGTTGTGCCTATTGAAATTGTCATTGAGGGGCAGTGTGCATGACAATGTCATTTCTTAATAGTCATGTGGATCGTGTGTTTCCTTCTATCTCTCTATATTTATTCTCATTGTAAAGAATTGTAATATATCACTTTATGTGATTTTAGTAAACTTCATATGGAAGTCTACATTATACCCAACACATAGTAACATGGAGGTCCTTATGTTACAAAAGACTCTAATATACTTGATTAATTATTCATGAGAAATTGTGGGATGTATTCTCACTATGGGATGTAGTCTCACAATCATGCTAGCCTAAACTAAATCTAAGTGGTTTAGGGTAACATAGTGTAGTTATTTTAAATATGTCTATGGATACATAATGTAAAATATTTAGGTGTCTATGCTTGTATAGTGTAATTCCTTTAAAGGTGATTATGTAATTGTGGTTACATAGTGTAATACCTTTGGGTATCTATATTTGTATAGTGTAATTCCTTTAAAGGTGACTATGTGATTGTGGTTACATAGAGTAATACCTTTAGGTATCTATAGTTAAATAGTGTAATACCTTTGGTTGACTATGTTTACATAGCATAATTCTTTTAATGGTGACTATGGCATGATGAAGGATGTTTCTTTCAATTATTACCTCCTAAAATTCATCATGTGGATGGTTCATAGAGTGTAAGTTCATTATGTTGTTACCTCCTAAACTCATAATGTGGATGGTTCATGGAGTATAACTTTATTTTTGTAAAGGTGATTATGACATGTATCCCCACTTAACATTAAGGGGGAGTATTATAAAAATTAATGATTAAGTGGTGTTATTTATGTACTTTTAATACATTAAATACATTGGTTAAATAATAATATATTTTATTATTTATCATGAGTTTATCCTCATGTAAATAAATAATAAAATATATTAAATGACATTTGGAGAGGTTGGACCTATTAATGTGTTGGTTGAAAAAATTCACATTATAATGGTTAGATTACTTTGTCTATGTAATAAAGAGTTTATATTGTAAGATGCATTGAAAAAAAGAGAGTTGAGAAAAATGAGGAAATGTGGAGAACACAGTTACAAGTTATGTGAAGGTTGATTGAGAAGAAGTGAGAGAAAGAAAGACTATATTGGGTACTTGTTAGTTTCTCATAATATGAATAATCTTTGTAGTTTTTTTACCTCTTGGAGTTTTTCCCACATATATCTTGTGTTGGTTTCATGTATGCCTTTGCTCTTGATCTCATATCTAGATCCATTTTTCATATACATTATTTTGTTTAATTTATCATGGTCCACCCTACAGTTTCAAGTGAAGGTAATCAATCTAAAATACCTAGGGTTTGTGCTTTTGAAGCCTTAAAGTATCAAATCACTAGTATGATAAAGTTAATAAAGTAAATACATAATTATATTACACTCCTAAAAAATCCAAAACATGGTAGTGTTAATTGTGTGTTTACATCCTCATGTACCTATGTTGTGCTAAATAAGGTTTCAAATTCAAATGAAAATGTAAAATATAATACATCTAAAACAAGTGATTTTAAAAGTGACCAAAAGGCTACTAAGCAACCAAGTGAAATACTAAGAGAAATGATTCGAGATAAAGTGATCAAATTACTTCCTGTACATCCTATACATAGATCTAAATACTATTGTACATATCATAAAATACATGGGCATCATATAGATCATTGTTTCACATTAAAAAACCAAATACAAAGTCACAAACATAGTGGTGATCCTATAATTGATACATCTACCAAGAACCCCACTCACATTATGAGTACTTATCCTAAAACACAAGTGCCAAAACAGAAAATATGGGTACCAAAGGAAAATTCAGAGCAAAAATAGTTGAAAATATCAAACTTAGAGAAAGAAAATATTCAAAAACATAATCGTATAAAGAAAAGGATACAAAATTACCCCTCAAAAATGATACTCATCTTTTCAAATAGTATAGTTTTGGAATGAAATATGTATAAAAATTTAGTTATAATGGTCAAGGATTGGAAAAACATTCCCACGGCATCACTCATCCTATTTCCACATATGATCAAAATGACCAGCAAGGCTTGGGATATATTGGAAATACCAATGAAAATGATTCAAATATACATTTTTTCAATACAAAAAATCAAGAACAAAAGTTTTCAACTCAAATTAAAGAAAAATAAACAAGTATTCTCAAACGAGGGTTTATAACCAAAAAAGTTATAAAGAAAGAGACACTTGACAAATCTAAAGTTGTACATGTCTTTAAAAAGGGGGAAACTATAAGCCCTTCCTCATATCACAACAACCCTACTCTCACCACTCATGTAGATGGTGAACAATATAAAGATGAACAGTTTAGCAAACCATGTTCTAATCCACTTAACAACTTACCACATGATCTATACATATCTACAAGACCTTGTACCTATCGATTGAATTCCTCACTAAAAAATAAAGAACCAAATGTGGATAAATGCTAGTCAAAGATACCATGTATAAAATTACCAAAATAGCATGATAACTTTTCTAATTCTACTATCCATGCATATGGCACATATGATATATGTCATGTATAGAGGCATCTTCTTAATGATATCCTTGGGTTATAGTGTTAATTTTCCTTGTTCATGGCACCATACCAAAAATACCAAAAAATAATCTTAAAATACCAAAAAAATCACAAAACATTCGTAAAACCAAAAACACAATTGGCAATTACATGTTCTTTGGCTCCTTGGCATCCATATGTTACTTCTTTATTTATGGACCATATACTTATTTAATCCTACATACACATATGTATCACACTTCTACATTGGGTGTGATACAAGTATACAAAGATACATGATACACTCATATTTTGTATGTTAGGCTTTCCCTCTAATCATATCATATAGACATTAGGGGCATCCATTTCTTCGATCTTGATACACATAGGTTATATGATTCGATCATCAATCTACCTTGTCATGTTTGAGCTTACATATGTATCTACACATGCCTATTATCCATGATTATATCTTACATTGAGTACTTCAAATGCTATACATTTGACATACTTTTCTAACACTTTGCATCCATGGGCCACTATGAAATGTTTATTTTGGTTACTTATGCTTTACTTTATGCACTTCTTTGAGTATCTTGTCTTGCTTATTCAAGATTTTGAATATGTTCCTTTGCTTGAAATCCCCATGCCTATGTATACTTCTTTTTAAATTTAATTGTGTCATTTCTTGTTGTATGGATATTTGAATATGTCATTATTATTTTAATAGACATTTGACTAATTCATGTCTTTTAAATTGTGTGGCATTTGAACATGCCCCTTGTTTGTGGTCTATTTAAACCATTACCTTTTTATTTACTTTTGAGTGCTCTTGTGTGTGTGATTATTTTCTTGTTGAGCTTGTAATGTTACTATCTATACATTTCCATGATTTTTATCATTCATCTTAGACCTACATGTGATCACATTAATTCTATGTGCTTTAATGATATATTTATCTAGACATGTTTCCTTTTATATGTTACATGTTACATTCATAGATGTTTTAGTTGTCTTACCCTTTTGAGGTGAGGTAACTCCTAGTTCCTATTTTTACCTCACCTATAAGGTGGAATATTAGTGGGGGCATTCTTGGGAAGCAAGTTTTCCACACTTGGCATAGTTATCAGATCTAGTGGGGGCATATTATATGGACATGGATTCCAAAAGTTCATAGTTATCAAATTCACTAGGGGCATGTCATATGGACATGGATTCAACACATTCATATTTTTCACATTCAATGGAGGCATGTTTTGGAAGTATGTTCTCCACACTCATTCATTATATGATACTTATATTAGTTCACATATTCATTAGGGGATTGATTTGGAACCATGTTCTCCACACCTATTCAGTATTCAGCATCTCCAGTTTATAGTGGGGGCATGCTTTGGAAACATGTCCTCCACATTATTAATTATATAAATATTCAAATTTATCCATATATAGTGGGATCATGATTTTGAAGCATGTTCTCCACACTTATATAGCTATCTAAATTAGCCAAAGCACACAATTATATGATTCAAATTCATAATTATGGTAGAATTATATACTTTAGTATCATTGTTATACATAATTTCATCATGAGACATATATATGGTGCATATGCTATGCAACATGTGCCTAATATTGAAAAATATAAATTAGTTTCAAATTCTAAAACCATTGCATATACTTATACCCCACAAAATTTTATAGACCATATTGAACCAATCTACTACGGTAATTGGTTCACCTTTTGGTATGGTTCAGGTGATCAAATCACTAAATCTTGCCAAGTTTTAGGTTGGACTTGATCATCTAGCCTCATTAGGTTATAAGTATCATTAGGTTTCATGGTTGATCTAATCTTAAATTCCAAGTAGAAACTCACTTTTGCTCCAAAGTTGGGGGCATCTCTCTCTCTCTCTCTCTCTCTCTCTCTCTCTCTCTCTCTCTAGATATATACACTTTAAATATTTATATATGTTTATTCTAATCTCATTTTTAGAGCCTTACAATGATATATATTTTGTAAAATAACTTTCCAATAGCTAAGGTGATCACATTGACACACAGGTGTACTGTTAAACCTTTCTCTTTAATTTTAAAAATACTTAAATTAATTTAACCTAGATTATATCCATTGTTTTTACACTAAAACATGCTCTTGGTTTTCAGTTAGTCACTATAAAATCACTCAAATTTAAATCAATTAAATTCAAGGTGTGCATACACACCCAGGTGCTTATTCCTTTCTTTTAAACTAGCAATTTCATTAATAGATTAAAGGGGGATAAATGTAGACAATATTTTGTGATTATGTAGCACCTTAGTCTTGTACACTTGGAAAACTCAGACCTTCATTTTTCATCTTAGTTATACACTCTCTTTTCTTCTACAAGCCTCACATCTTCTTTATTTTTTTTCCCTTGTTCTATATCTTAGTCTGACCAATCTTATGTAGATGACCTAGGTCTTATTTCTTGTCCATAATGATTAAAATGTATTTATCTTCCATATGTATAATTTTATAACTTGTACCTACTTTCTTACTCCTTGGACACTAATGTCCAAAATAGATAGTAGCATCAACATTATTATCATGTCTTGATTTAAGTGTCCAGTTCCCTAAAGTCATCCAATTTGCAAATGAAACATATCCTAAAGGTCAATCTAAATGATTTAATGTGATTTATTAATCCAAAAAAATTGATATAAATACAAAATCAACCCTCATTCATTCCTCACCTATGAAGACTGATGAAACCTAGCATTCAGACCAAAAGAGCATTTAATTGAGCAAGCTTATCTATTTATTCATATTTCCAAACCAGTCATAAAGATTTCACATCTATAGGTTTGAAGTACTAAATGATCAACCTAAGAGCTTAATTTTCTAAGTTATAAGCTAGTTTATTATTGTACTTATTTTACACACATTGATGATTCACACACAAGCCAACATATAGGTGAGAACTACATCATTATAAGGATCTCTTTCGAGTATTGGTTATGTAGATAATGTCCTTTGATAGTGGGGTCATTGGGGTTAGCTGGACACTATGTGCCTACTAAACCATTTTTTCCAAGGTCATATTGAAGATGGAAAGCTATTTTTTTTTCATTTCACAAGGAGTGATTGTCTATGACCTAGATCTAAATGCACTAGAGTGAAGGCAAATCCAAACCTAGAAGTATCTAGGTTATCACATCATATTTCACCAAATATTCCATATAGGACACTATCATCAAACTCACATAGTAGCATCAATGTAACCATCTAGGGTTGATGCAACTATCTTGATAACTAGAGGCACCAAATCTAGAATCTATCAATTATTCTATAACTATCTTCCTACCTATTTTTAGCCTATTCCATATCTAGAACTACATTGGCATCAAAATAAGCTAATTAATTCTCTTATTTGTCATTTCTTTATCTAGCCTAGTTGTAATTTCCATATTTAAACTACCTCAGCATAATAAATTTAGTGTATACTTATATCTTAATATAGCATTTAATTATCTTGTTATAGATCTGAGTATCACCCTTATGCCATTTCATTTCTATATTCTTAGCCCTAAGCTTAAAGTGAAAACATAGAACACATTTCATTTTAGGGTTAAATAAAAATTATAAATTCGATCACAAGATGTCCATCAAAACAATTCTAAAAAAATTACAATATTTATTTCATATAACCTTATTATAATAATTTATAAAAAGAATTCATACTACCTCTAAACAAGTTAAACAAATTATGCCTCTGGTATCATGCCATAGTAACCAATATAAGGAATCTAATATTTGTTTAATATGAATGATAGGTAAATAAATAAATTATATAACTTGTAATAAAATTAAAATAATACAAGAAATAAAAGAGAAGGCACATTACATAGTTTTAACGTGAGGAAACCTCAATGAGATAAATTTAAAAAAAAAAACCACAAATCTTATTCCATAATTTAAGAAATATTTATAGACCCAATAAATTGCTTCTTCAAATCACTTCAAAATTATTCACATAAAATTTGGAGACCACCACTCTCATAAATTCCGATGTTGAAATAATCAAAATTGATATTTTACCAAAGGTTTAAACACCTTTATAAGGGTTGTGAATAGTTACAACCAACCGATCCACCACTATAAATTAACCATAATAATTTATTACTCATATAACTAATTTTTAAATATTTGGTTGTGTAAATAATAAATATATTATTTGTTTGTTTTATGAAACAATGTGGGCCAAAATGTAACCCCATAAATATTATTGTTCTAACATGAGTATTTGTATTTATGGAGCATCTATACCATTCTTAGAGTTAGTATCATTCCTTCAACCTAAATTTTTTTTTAGTATTGGTTATGTACCACATTGGGTCGGTGAGTACCTAGAATATTTCATGATTTTCATGAACAAAGCTCCTAGAACCCTCTTGATCACCTTATATTGGGCATCCTAGGTGATAGTTAGACATTTTTTATTTATAATAAAATCCACTATACACCACTTGTGTTATATTTAGTGGGTGTTGGGTGAGTATGAGATACTTCTCAATGAATCAAGTGTGTACCTATTGTGTTATATCATGATTTCTCGCTAAGCAAATTTACTTGATTATTCATGGATATTTATAGTTGGTGATTTGATTTGATTATTATTAACTAAGTTGTAAGTCATATGTTATTATGGGATAGATGTATGTTGTTTTGGTTTCATGATTACATTTATATGAGTTTAGTTGTATTGTATATTATTTACATTATGATCATGTTTATTTTGTATTCATCAATATTTTATGATATATATGTCATGATATATGGATTAACTACCTGCTTGTCATGAGTTGGATGAAGGAGAGATTCATCCCTTAGAAAATGATGAAGGGAAAGCATAAACAGAGAGGGTGATGTAGATGGAGGTTGAGATATGATAGAAGAATGGTTAGAATCCTACACACACCAAATTAATGGAACTCATTATATGCATAGTTTAATGGTTAGCATTAATGCATTTTTAGATATTTTTTGCATTTAGATAATTATTTACGTATGGTTACTTCTGTGTTAGCTTAGTTTATTTCTTATGGGTAATTAACCTCATGTGATTTCATTATGGATATTAAATGTGTATCTATTATAAAATTCTACTATGTGGTTATGTCATTATATTTTGATATAGCATTGTTTGATTTAGCATTTAGGATTAAAAAAACATCATTGACCTTATATTAGTCATATTTTTATTAAGTCCTGATGTTGATCACCTATACTAAGTTAGTATCAAAATTATATTTTTATCCTCAAACTAACCTATGAACTAAGCCCAGACATTATAAATAGTAAATTAGTATTTAAGGATTAATGGCTTAATTGCTATTATAAAGTTAAAAAATATAAAGGGAAAAGCCTCATATAGGAAATAAAATGAATAAAACAAAGGAAAAAATTACCAAAAAGAAAAGGGGTGAGCTTTAAAAGAATGAGAATTTTTTAAAAATATATATAATTAGAATAAAATAGAAGCTTTACAAAAAAGAAAGTCATATAATAAAGAGGAAGGAGCAAAGTTTTAAGTCACTCAAGAAAAACAAAAGGAAAAGGGGAAGTGTACAGCATAAAAGAAGGAGATAAGAGTAGAAGAGGGAAGGAAAATTGGACAGTATAAGGGAGGAAAAGGCAACGCCATAAAGAGAAGGATAAAACCAAGTGGAGAACTCTTAGATTAGGCTATTCTAAAAGTTCTTACCAGGTAGGTAGTGCCTTGAATTATGAATATTTATTTATGTCTTATGTAAAATTGTGTGTATGGTGTCTTAAAAATTATATATTTGTTGAGTGTCTAGCATACACATGCCCAATGATACATATATATGTATGTGTGAACTAAAATTAGTTGTTATTCAACCATGAAATATATGATTGCATAAGTATGGTGATCTGAGTTTAAACATATTTATAACTAACTTCATAGTAACTTTATGTATTTAAAATCGTACATATGCATATATGTATATCTAAAATTGTGTAGTATCCTTTTATACCTTTATTTTTTTAAGAAAGGTCATGGTCTATTTATACCCTTGATTTAACTAGATATTATTCCATCACTACTTTAAATGATATATAGGTAGTGATTTATATGTTCATAAAACATAAACTAATGCGATTAGGAAATCTTAAATACTGTGAACACCTATACATTGGTATGGCACCTATGATCTCCAAATTGTGGAAAAGAGCTTAGGTGTAGTTGTGTTTGTATATACCCTTTTATAAATTAATTTGGCTTAGTTCATATGACTATCATATAAAATTTAATGGCTTAAAATTTGTATCAATTTGCACATATATACATATAAAAATAATAAAACACAAGTAGACAATTATATCTAAATGAAGCGCTACATAAATCTATTTTATTGTTCTTTTCTTTAAGTGGTAATAATGTTTACTATACAGTCAAATTTTGGTAAAATCCCAGTGAATCTTAATAATTTGCCTCTACCAGGTGTGTTTAATAATCTAAATGCAAGCTTCACATATTTTAGTACATATCTTGAATTTGGAAAATACAAATTTTCCAACTTTATATAAAGTGGCTTACCTTTTTAACATCACCTCCTTCTACATAGATGACTGACAAGAGAACATAAGGCATAAAATTTTTGGGAATGGACTCAAAATATGAGCTTTGGATTATGTGCTCTTACAATAGTGATTGAAATATATAATCTATGTATATGTGTGTTTATATGCAGTGATATTTTTATATGTACAATAGTTAATATTCTATATATGGATAGCACTACATGTATATAATGAATGATTTAAAATTTCAAAACAATGATTTAGATATATAATTAAGGTATACAGTGAATTAAATATATGCAGTAATATATTTTCAAACATCTGAAAACTACAATGTAGATAGTGTTACGCCCTTAACCTTTGGCATGTCTAGGAATATATGTGGCTAGCTTGTGGCTTACATACCTTTTTTATATTCTTGTTACATTTCTCTATATTCTTAGTTAGGTCAGCCTATGGAATAACTATGGATAAGTAGACTATATAGAGGAGGTAGTGGTTAGTCTTTAACCCTCATATTAATTATTCTATTCTTATTACATTATTGTGGAGGTTGTCCCCTCAAAGTGGCTCTCCTATATTATCCAATATTCTCCTCTACTATCAATTATTGTTATGTGGTCGCTTATATTTGTTTATTATATGTGATATATAATTATTTTATGCAAACATATAATTAATTTCATTAAAAGTGGTATCAGAGCTTTGATTTGGGCAAGTTTCCTATTATATTTTTTTTGGATCTGGCGAGGCACAACTTCTATGAGTGGAAGGAGTGAAAAAACATAACTTGAAAGTCTAGAAAAAAAATCCCTTTGCACATTTTTAGTCATTGGATTCATCTCAGTAAGATGATTACAATGGTATATTCCATCAGTACACTTTTTTGGTGTCAAAAGTTTTCACCCTAGTACACAAAAGTAGTCATTAGACTCATCTTGGTGAGGTGATTGCAACAATATCATCTCCTGGTATACTTTTTTTGAGACAAAAACCCTCTTAGGATTTGTGTATGGCAGGTCCTACTACTCAGGGGAAAAAATAAGGGCAAAAAACTCTTAAGACTCCTTCTAAAGATGGCATGGAATCTATAACTTCAGATCTGATGATTTCTCAACTTTAGGCTGACATAAAGGGCTTGGTGTGGTAGGATGAATTTTTTATAGTTCAAACTAATGTTTCAAGGATGCATGGAGATATTAATGGGGTGCACTCAATTGCATTAGATCACTATACAATTGGATACCATTTCATCTCAATTACAGACAAACAACCCTCCACTTCATCATTCAAGTCCTCTTCCTCTCAACACTAATAGCTCCAATCCTAGTGTGAAATCGATGCTGCCAAAAGTAGACATACATAAGTTTTATGGTAAGGATCCTCTCACTTGGATTACCTAAATTGGGGATTTATTTTATTTTCACCAAACTCTTATTTCTCAGAAGGTGATAGTGGTGTCTCTATATCTAGAATCTGAACAATTCATTTGGTATCACTGGTTGTATTCTCAAAATAAAAAGAATAGTGTTCTTTTTAAATGGTCTATTTTTACTAATGAGTTTTTATCTCATTATCAAAATAATTTCTATGAGAACTATTTTATCCAGTTATCCAAACTATGTTAAATAGGAACTTTGAAGATATTCATCAATTTTAGAATCTATCCTTATTGGTGGAAAACATCATTGAGGTAAATTTAACTGATGTTTTTATGGGTGGACTCAAAGATAGCATCCAATTATAGGTTTGAATGCTTAATCCATCATCTATATTAGAAGCTATCCCAAGGTCATGCATGGTAGAAGAAAAAGAGATGGTCAAATAGAAAACTTTCACTACTGGTTATGATCACACCTTTCCAACACCATCATTTACTCAACCCACCAGATTGACATATTATAAAATTAAGGAGAAGAAAACCAAAGGGTTAAAATATGGTTTCAAAAAAAAATGAAGTAAAGGACATCATTATGTTGAAAATAAACTATTTTACATCAAAGGTACCAATGAGGATGCAGATGATGAGGAGGCAATTGATGAGGATATACAAGGACTTGAGGAAGAATCTAAAGACTCTCAGCCCACTATTTCCTCTCATACCATTTCAAGTATTAGTACTCCCCAAACCCTTAATGTGGTGGGTTTCCTTAAGAAACATAAGTTCATTATATTGATTTATTCTAGGAGCATACACAACTTCATCAATAGTAAATTGGTTGCTCATTTGAACTGTCTCATTTAGCTCGATCTAGAATTTTATGTCATGATTATAGATTGTGGTACTTTCAATTATTTAGAAAAATTCCATAGTATTAATCTGGCCATGGGAGACTACCTATTATATTCTCTTATTTTTTCTATTCCCATGGGTGGAGTCAAAATTGTTTTAGGAGTATAGTGGCTCACCACTTTGAACACTATTGAGATGAATTTTTAGGAATTATTCATGCACTTTCATTCTGAGGGAAGGAAATTAAAGATAATGGGAATAAGGGCTTAATCTCCATAACTTATTAGCTCCCATCAAATGACCAAGATTATATGAAAGAGTGATGAAGTATTTATGGCTCGCCTATTTTCCATTGAAGTCCAGCCAACTCAGCCATCTACACCTCATAATCTACAAGTGATTGATACCCATTCTATTATTTTTGGTGACATGTTGAAAGGACTTCCACCTAGTCACACACATGATCATGTCATCAAACTTATTCTTGGTAGTACACCACCTAACATCAAGCCATACAAGTATCCATACGCCTAGAAAAGTGAAATTGAAAATATGGTAAGGTAGATGTTGGATGTAAGAATCATTTGCTATAGTTAAAGTAAATAATATTTTCCAGTTATTATTGTGAGAAAGAAAGATGAAACTTGGTGGATATGCATTGACTATAGAAAGATCAATAAGTACACTCTCAAAGATAAGTTTCCTATTCCTATCATTGATGATTTACTAGATGAATTACATGGTGCTCTTTATTTTACCAAGTTAGATCTGTGTTTTAGGTATCATCAAATCTAGATCCATGATGAAGACATATCCAAAATATCTTTCAAAACTCATGAGGGCCGTTATGAGTTTATGGTTATGCCTTTTGGTATAAAAAATGAACCATACACCTTTCATAGTTTAATGAATACTATTTTTAGGCCATTTTTGAGGAAATTTATTCTGGTATTTTTTCATGATATCCTCATTTACAGTAAAAATTAGGAAGACCATTTATAATATGTGAAATAGATACTCTTAATTATAGAACAAAATCAATTATATGTTAAATCTTCTAAATATACTTTTGGAGCTCATGAGGTTGAGTATTTGGGTCATATGGTTTCACATAAAGGAGTTAAAGTGGATCCTAAAAATATCCAAGCAATGGTAGACTAGACGGTTCTTAAAACACTCAAGTAACTAAGGGGATTTCTGGGGCTAACTAGTTACTATCAAAAGTTTATCAAAATATTATGGTATCATTACAACCTCACTCACCTCTTTGTTGAAGAAAGACTCCTTCTAGTAGACTGATACAACTACTAGGACATTTGAACAATTAAAACTAGCTATGTATACCACTCCAATGTTGGCCACTCCTAATTTTTCTAAGACTCTTATGGTTGAATGTGATGCATCTAGATATGGTATGGGTGTTGTGCTCATGAAAAAAGGTAAACCACTTGCATTTGAAGGTTTCCAACTAAAGGATAAAAATTGGATCAAGCCCATCTATGAGAAGGAAATGATGGCCATTCTGAATGTAGTCAAATAATGAAGACCTTATTTGATGGATCATCACTTTCAGGTAAAGACTGATCATGATAGTCTCAAATATTTTTTAGAACAATGGTTATCATCAAAAGAATAATAGAAATGGGTAACTAATATATTAGGCTATGATTTTGAAATAGTCTATAAGAAAGTCAATGAAAATATGGTAGAAATTGCACTATATAGGTAGGATGAATGAGTTGAGGCATTGCTATGTGCCATGACCATTTGGTAGATAGATTGGCTAGAGGATACAAGATCATAATGGAAAAATGATAGTGACAACCATGATTTTATTCAAAATCTTTAGTAAGGTTTGGGTGGATTTGAAAAATTCACATGGAAGGGTAATGCATTATGGAATAAATACAAATTATACCCATGTAAGAATTATCTTCTCAAAGAAAAAATCCTTTAGAAACTTCATGCAAATCCACTTGTGTTAGGTTATGGAGCTAAAAGCTTCACTGATGCAGACATGGAGGAGGTTGCAGAAGTGTTGCGGTGTGTCACAGACACCGGCGTCGGTCAGGCCAACCGACATCGATAGGATTAGACAAGGAAGCAACCGATGTCAGTCAGAGATCGGCCGGCGTCGGCGACCCCCAGGCAGACAGGGACCGGTGTCGGTCTCCTGTGTGGTTCGGACTGCGGATGTTATGGGCAGTTAGCTAATGAGCCAAGTGTTTGCATGATGAGGGCTATTTTTAGACTGAGAGCTATGGATCTAATTATTGTAATTAGATGTCTAATTATTGTTTGGATGAGATCTATATAATAGACTCATGGTTGTATTGGAAACTTGTGCTAGGGTGTAAGAGAGCAAACAGCTCCTTTAGAGAGAGGTAGAGTAATGGTGTGTTCCTCCTAGTGCCACAGTACCAGGTGTGGGTACTGGATTGGAGAATCAGCAGGGTTCTTCATGTATGTAAGATCTTGGTCAGCACGGCCTTTATAGGAGATCTACATGGTAAGTAAGATCGTTGATATGCAGGTGTATGTGTGTGCAAGGTCAAGGTTCACAGGTGTGCAGAACCAGGTTGATTTGCAGGTGTGCAAGATCAGATAGGATAGCAACACAACAGGGAGCAGAATCAGGCAGGATCTACTTGGAGTACAGGTGTGTACTTGGATAGAGCAGAGAGGAAGGCAAGGGAGTTCCTTCCATAAGTAAGGTCTATTGAGGTGCAGGTCATTGCAGGTTTAGGAGAGATCTACTTGAAGTACGGTTGTGTACTTGTGGAGTGCGTGGAGCACTTGTGGTGTGCGTGGAGCATGGGAGGTGAACACCAACTCAGAGTTTGAGTTGGGTGTTGGGACCTAAGAGAGAGCTTTGAGGAGAGAAGTACTGTTCACTTGAGGTGTGGGAAGCCTCTGAAGAGGTGGTGGAGAAGAAGTGGCATCTTCTTTATTGTATTCTTTTCTTCAAGAGTTTTAATACAAGTTGTGTATTGTCTTTCATATCATGTGTTATTTCTGAGTTCTAGTTACTTGTGTATTCTAGTTATTTCCGCATATTAAGTTGCTTAGTAATCAATTGTGTGCTTCCGGTTATTTATCCCAACAACTTGGGGGTCATTCAAGATTTTTGAAAAACTATCATATAATCAAGAAGGATTTTTTTTGGGAAGGACTCAAGGGGGATGTCCAAAAATATGTGGATGAATGTATGATTTTTCAATAAAATAAAGGTGAAACCATCAAAACCTCAAGACTTTTACAACCTTTATCCTTCCCTAGCCAGCATTGGGAAGAGGTATCTATGGATTTCGTTATAGGGTTACCAAGATCTGATGGTAAAAATATTATCATGGTTATTATGGATCTCTTTAGAAGTATGCTCATTTTTGTTATTTATCATAGCCATTTGTTGCTAGTAAAGTAGCTTCTAATTTTTTAAATACAATTCAAAAATTGCATGGTAGTCCTAAGATCATTATCAGTGATAGAGATCCTATTTTCACTAGTAATTTTTAGACTAAATTATTTACATGTTTGGGCACCAAGTTAGCTCATATCTCATCTTATCATCCTCAATAAAATGGACAAACTAAGTTAGTCAACAAATTTTTGGAAGGATATATCTATTTTTTTATTTTTGATAAATAAGATAAATGGGTTAATTGGTTGCCACTTGTTGAATAGTGGTATAATACTTATGTTAATAGTTCTTCCAAAATGTCTCCCTTTGTGGTCATATATGGATACCACCCTCCATCCATCCCTTCAACCTTGAAGTTCCATCCTAAGGTTCATGCAACTGAGGAACATATTCACCATCAATAGGAGGACCTTGCAAGTTTGCATGAAAATTTAGCCATGGCCCAAAATCACATGAAGCAGTAGGTAGATCAACATAGGAGTGAGAGGAATTTTGACATTGGTGATTGGATCTTTGTTCACTTGCATCCATATAATTATATGTCCTTGAGGCAAAAAAAAAGGATGACAAGTTGTTCCCTAAGTATTATGGGCTTATCAGATCTTACAAAAAAAATGGTAGTGTGGCTTACAAGTTAGATTTTCCTTCATCCACTTGCATACATCTCATATTTTATGTATCATGCCTAAATAAAGTCATTAGACACATATTTTCTACTCAAACTGAGTTACCATAATTGGATTAGGAAGGGAGAGTTAGTCTTAATCCTGAGGTGATCCTTCAAATTCATACTAAGTAGTTGTAGTCTAGAGTGATTAAGAAGTACCCAATCAAATGGAAGAATTTACCTTGTGAAGATGACATCTATGAGGATGAATCCTTTATGTAACAACTATATTTAATTCAACATTAGGGACAACATTTTTTTAAAGGGGAGGGGCATGCTACACCCTTAATCTTTAGCATGTCTAGGAATATGTGTCACCAACATGTGGCTTACATAACTCTTTTATATTCTTCTTACATATTTCTCTATGTTATTAGTTAGGTTGGCCTATGGAATAACCATGGATAATTAGACTATATATAGGAGGTAGTGGTTAGTCTTTAATCATCATATTAAGTATTCTTCTCTTATTGCATTATTGTGGAGGTTACCCCCTCGAAGTGGCTTTGTTATATTATCTAGTAATCTGCTCTGCTATCAATTATTGTTGTGTGATCTCTTATCTTTGATTATTTTGTGAAATATATAGTTATTTTTTGTGAACATCTAAGTAATTTCATTACAAATACAAATATAAATTAATTGATTTGTAATCCATGAAAAATATATAACTATGTACAATAGTGATTTGATCTGTATAAGTCAAGTTATGATTAATTGAAGGTCCATAACTTTTTATAAATATATTTAGATAGTTTAAGGATGGTATAATTTGTAATAGATGTGTGTATTCTTATCTTTAAACTGAGACCCAAAATATAGGAGAAATATATGGCGATATATAGGTGATTTGATATATAAACATATTAGAGAGCATTAATATGATTAGTATATTACATTAAAGTCCACCACATTAATTATTATATATAATAGACACAATATGAAGTCATATTAATGTCTATTATGGTAATATACTTAGTCTATTATATATCAATAGCATACCACATTAATTAAATCTATTATATTATGTGGTTTTGTAACATAGTATACAATGTTTGTATAATATACCTGCTTGATGGATATTATATGGATGTAATCAGATAATGGATACAAATTATATATTTAATCTAAATATTGCATTACATGGGTATATATTACAATATTTAAATGTTATATATTAATAAAATTATGTATGTACCATAGGAATGTTACTGGAACACCTCATCTAGATAACAATAAGAATATAGCTAGATTTAATTCAGCTCGATTTATAGAGGTGTGCATATATATATATATATATATATATATATATATATATATATATATATATATATATATATATATATATATATATATATATATATGTATTTCACTGTAGTTTACTTTATAAGATAATCGATATGGAATATTAATTACTAAAAGCACATTTATTGGTGAGTGTCAAAAAATGTTAACACTCGTATATATATGGAATATATATCGATATGGAGATTTAAGTACTCGTATGCATATATTAGTACACTAGGAGGTGTGATTTTATAATTTATTGATTGTTAAAACTAAGTTATAGTTTCCTAAAGAATAGGACACTATTTTTTATAAGCACATAAGCCTCCTAAAAATATAAATTTGTTTACATGAAAGATTACATTTTCATGAGAAATATGACTTTCTTTATCATGACTAATTGTTTGTAATTGAGTAGTCATATATTTGAGCAATGGGCTATGATATTGTTGTTCTTCATAGAGTGCATTATATTAAAATATGCTTGTATAAATTAGATTATGCAATCTGAACCCATTTGATGTAAACTATAATTATTATACTTACTATATATGTGATAAATAATATAGTGGAGATTCATTCATATATTTAATGGACTAAATGCATGTATTTAATTATTTTTGTGTTTAGCATGTTTTATGCTTGCTATTATGAAGTAATATCTATGAATCTATTGGTTATATTTATATTAACCAAATCTCGCATTGTTGGTATTGAGAAAGTAATGAGATGAAATTCACTAGCTTACTAGTATCACCAATGCCAAATGAAGGTAATCTAATCAAGTGGTGTGTATGAATTTAATTGATCTTATAGATCAATAACTATTGAAAATTTTGGCCAAAGTAATTTTATTTAGACATCATCATTTCATATGTATGATTTACATATTTGTGCAATATCATGTTAGAATGGATTTCTATATGGTACACTGCATGTTTTTATTAATCATACAGCACATGGGTACTAGCTTGTCTATCTAGATTCTCAAATTGTCACTATCTACTCATCCATGAAGGGAGGACCATTACCTAATGGTGGATTTTACAAGGGATCAATAGTCTATGGTTGGTGTGTAAAATCACTCAAATGATACTCTCCCTCCCCATAATAGTACTTATTTGAAGATGACACTTGAGATTAACATAGATACTGGAGTTCAGGTAACTCATACTCCATAGAGAATTCTATCTTGTACATTGTATTGTATTTATTATTATTGAAACATTATACCTGATGAGATGTAATTATTTACTTATTGTTCTATGACAACAGTGGTTGTATGTTTCTACCAGCCATGGTTAGAAATCTAGAATTACTTTCTATATTTGATTATGATGTGTTTCCTCTAATGATAGTGATAAATGATGGATAGAGGTCACATGCTTATTTATAGTTATCATAATTAGAGTGTTTTATCTAGATCACTAATTATATTCTCATGGTGTAATCTAATGAAAAAATATGTTGTTTAAAAAAAATTTAAAAATCACATATTTCTAGGTAGATCCCAATGGGGATGTTAAATGTGGTATCAGCTCCACAGCTCAAACTCTAGGACTTAATGAGTCCACTATAGTTTTCGTGTCCTTTTGTTTAATAGAGATGATAATGGTGAAATATAGAGTATGCAAAGAGTGTCTTTCAACTTTCAATGACAACACCCCTCCATTTGATCCTAATTAATTTTTCACTAAGCAAACAGCAAAGTTAGGTCAAATTCTTGCAGCCATGAATGAGACTACGGATTGAATTTCAGCCCTAGAGTAGAAATTTCATGGCAATGAAAAGTAAGAACACTAGGATGAACCTAAAGATAATCCCATTGAGAAGGAAAACCCTCAGGATGTGAGAGCATAGGTAGCTCTAGAGTTAGCTAGATATATGAAAAAAGTGAATCCACTAAATTTCAATGGAACTATTTTAGATGATGAAGATGAAGTATGGATGAGTGAGATGGAGAAGTATTTTGAGATTTAAAACTACTCTAAGGTCACTAAAATTAGAATAGGTAGATTACTAGTTGGTTTGTGAAGCAACTACATAATGGGTCAATAAGAAGTTGGAAATGAATCTTAACTCGACCACCCTACATGGGAGCATTTTATGACATTGTTTAGATCATGGTGACTTCCACAATTATACTTTAACTAGAGGATTACATATTTATAGAATCTAAAGGATACTTATCGATGAATGAGTACTAGGAATAGTTCACTAAACTTCTAAACCATGTACCTCAATACCAAGTAAATGAGAGGTTTAGAATTATGAATTTCATCATGGGATTGAAACTCTAGATTGGTGGAGAGGTGGATGTTTATGGACCATCTACCATGGACCAAGTTTTTGATAAAGAAGTCAAACACAAGTAAAATTTGAAAACTCTTGCTCAAGCTAGGGATAATTTTAAGAAAAAAGTTTGTAAGTTCTAAACCAACTTTTAAAAAGAATAACTAGAAGCAGAGGAGTGGAGACTCAAGGAGGCAATTTAAAAATTAATATGCAAAATTTAAGAATAGTTCAGGCAATAAGAAATTAGGTAATGGTTTCAAAGGTAGTTTTAAGGGAAACAAGCAAGATGATAGGAAAGGAACATCTAGAGATTTATTCATTTGTGGAGGTGACCATTATGGTCATGAATGTACCCAAGATAAGTCAAATAACAAAGGTCATATTTCTCAGTAGGTAACTTTTTAGTAGCATATTCATGCAATAGTTGATAATTAGTAGGCCAAATTCCAAGCTTCACCCATATAACTATCAGGTTTTTTTTTTGAACATCTAGTTTCCATTTTGATAGATACAAGGAATAAAAATGTTTTACAACTCCTAAAATTCTTAGTAAGTTATCTAGAAGAGATGGAGTAATGGAAAAAAGACGATCAGTACAATATGGGAATAATTCAAAAGTCATGGTTGATAAGTATTTAGTTAAAGCAGAGATTAAGTTACCCAAATTCACAATAGTAGTGGATTTATATGTAGTACCACTAGGATCATATGATGTGATCCTAGGAGTTAACTAGCTTGTGAAACATAAGGCTAAGTTTGACTACTACTTGAATAAGGTTGAGTGTCTAGATGATTTTGGAAATCAGACACAAATTTAGGGCAAAAAAAAAGTTGAAGCTTAGGCAGACTTCTGTAATGCAATTCAAGAAGGCTCAAGGAAAAAGATGCCAAGAATTTATCACCAAGATAAATGAAATGGATAAATATAAAGAACCATCTCTCAAATATTATCCATTCTTTAGGAATTTTCATGATATGTTTCTGTAAAAATTGTCAAGATTGCCTCCTAGATGTGAGTTTGATTTCTCTATCAATATCATACATGGATTGAAACCATAATCTAAGACACCATATAGGATTATAACCACTAAATTTATTGAACTAAAGGCTTAACTCCAAGAATTGTTGTTAAAGTGGTTTATCAAGCCAAGTGTGTCACTATGGGGTGCACTAGTTATCTTTGTCAAGAAAACGGATGACACTCTTTGACTTTGCATAGATTATAGAATGTTGAATAAGGAAACTATCAAAAATATGGATTTAATACCTCATATATATGATATTTTTGATCAAATGTGGGGAGCAACGATATTTTCTAAGATTGATCTTAGATCAGGATACCATCATCTAAGGATAAGGGATGAGGATATTCTAAAGATAGCGTTTATAACTTGATATGGGTACTATGAGTTCATAGTGTTACCATTTGGGTTGACAAATGTTTTGACAACATTCATAAATATTATGAATAGTGTGTTTAGAGATTATCTCAATCACTTTGTTTTGGTATTTCTTGATGACATTCTTATGTATTCTAAGAATGAAGGGGAGCATCTTCAATATCTAAAACTTGTTATGCAATGGTTGTAGAAGCACAAGTTGTATGGTAAATTATTTAAGTGTGCATTTTTCCAAGAGAGATTGTAATATTTAGGACATGTTATCTCTATGGATGGAATATCAATAGATTCAGAAAAAATAAGAACCATTATGGATTGGCCAACACCAAATAATGTGCATGAGGTAAAGAGTTTTATGGGATTAATAGGTTATTATAGGAAGTTCATTCTGATTTTTTATAAGATAGCTAATCTGATTACATCTTTGCAATGGAATAACCAAAGTTTTATTTGGTTAGATGAGTGTGAAGTAGATTTTTAGGAATTTAAAAAGAAGCTTACTTTAGCACTAGTGTTAAGAGTTTCTGATTTAAATGACCAATTTTTAATGATCACATATGCGTCTGAGGATGGACTGGGAGTCCTTATGCAGGATGGTGTAGTAATAGCTTATGAATCAAGTAAGCTAAATCATTATGAGGTGAACTATGCCCCTCATGACCTAGAACTTATAGTAATTATGCATGTTTTACAAGTTTGGTGGCATTACTTGATGGAAAAATCATTTGAGCTCGAGACAGATAACTTGAGACTCAAGTACATCTTCACCCAACTGAATATGAATGCTCATGAGAAACATTGGCTAGAGTTATTTTTTTATTATGATTTCAATATAAACTATATCAAAGGTAAAGAAAATAGAGTAGTTGATGCCCTTAGTCATAGAAGGTACATAACAGTCGTGGCTACTATCAAGAGTATTTTCAAGGATTAATTAATCAAATTCTCACTAGGTGATTAATTATATGATCAGATTAGGAAAGCATTCTCTGAGAATGTTTAGAATCTTAGGTATAAATTATTTAGATTAAAGAGTGATGGTATTTTTCATTACAATGGAAAGATGTATGTGCCAGATTGAGATAATCTATAGAGCATAGTGTTAAAGGAACTGCACAATGCCCCATACTTAGGACATCTAGAAGTAACCAAGATTATGGTATAGCTTAGACCACTTTATTTATGTAAGGAAATCAAGAAAGATGTAGTATACTTTATGTCACATTGTCTAGAATGTCAATAAATGAAAGCTGAACATGTATATCTGATTAGATTGTTATATCCGCATGATATACCAGAATGGAAGTGGCATGTGATTAGTATGGGTTTTATCCAAGGTTTACCATTGTCATGGAACTAACATGATATGATCTTGGTTGTAGTTGATAAGCTAACCAAGGTAGCTCATTTTATACCAAGCAATTTGATAATTGATGCACCTACTCTTACAAAGAGGTGTTTAAAATAAGTGTATAGGTTACATGGATTTTTAGAGAAGATCATTTCAAATCATGATCCAAAGATGACTTATAAATTTTGGGTAACTTTGAATTTAGCTTTGGGCACGTAATTAAACTTTAGCATTACAATATCAATGAGAAACTAATGGTCAAATTGAGTGAGTTAACCAGGTGTTAGAGGATCTTCTTTATATGTATTGCATGGATAAGTAATACAAGTGAGAATATTATCTTTCATTGGTTGATTTTTCTTACAATAACTCATAGCAATCAGCTTTAAAGATGGCACCATTTGAAGCACTATATGAAAGAAGGTGCAAAACATCAATTAGTTGAGACAGGTTGGAAGACATGGTAGTCTTTGGACCTGAAATGCTTTCAAAAATGGAAGATCAAGTCAAATTAATTAGACAAATATTTTCCAAGTTCAATGATAGGTAGAATAGTTATGTTTATCTAAAGAGAACATATAGGAAGTTTTTAATAGGTGATAAAGTATGCTTGAGGGTTAACCCACAGAAGAGCTTGATTAAATTTGGAAAGTTAGCATAACTTTCATTGAGATATGTGAGACCTTTAGAGGTGTTATAAGTGGTAAATATTGTAGCATATGGGCTTGTTTTTCCAACATCCCTGGCTCTATTGCATAATTTCTTCCATGTTTCTTATCTTAAAAAATATATAGCTGATCCTTCACATGTGTTGGATTGGAATGCTTTGTAGGTTTTGGATCTTGGGGTGGTCATGGTAGAACCAATTAGGGTAATTGACACTTATAAACTTTATTTTCATAATAGAGAGATGTCACAGTGCAAGGTCTTATAGGACCAATAATCTAAAGATAGTGCTACTTGGGAGGACTATGATGAGTTCTACAGACAATTTTCACATTTATTTGCTTGATTTGATACTTTATACTATGTTATTATTATGTTGAATAATGTATTTAATTCAAAAATTATGTTTGAATAAGTGTCATCAGGATGATGACAATCTTTAGGAGGGAAGGATGTTACATCTCAGTTTCTCACTAAACAAATTTACTTGATTATCTATGGATATTTATAGTTGGTGATTTGATTTGATTATTATTAACTAAGTTGTAAGTCATATGTTGTTATGGGATAGATGTATGTTTCTTTAGTTTCATGATTACATTGCTATGAGTTTAGTTGTATTGTATATTTTTTACATTTTGATCATGTTGATTTGTTATTTCAATAGAATTTTATGATATATATGTCATGATGTATGGACTAACTACCTACTTGTTATGATTTGGATGGAGGAGAGGTGCATCCCTCAAAAAATGATGAAGGGAGAGTATCATCGAAGAGGGTGATGTAGATGGAGGTATTGAGGGACGACAGAGGAATGGATAGAACCCTACACACACAACATTAATAACACTCATTATATGCATAGTTGAATGGTTAGTGTTAGTGCATTTTTGGATGTTGTTTGCATTTAGATAATTATTTATGCATGGTTAGTTGTGTGTTAACTTAGTTTATTTTTTATGTGGAATTAACCTCATGTGATTGCATTATGGATATTAAATATGGATCTAGTATAGAATGCTACTATGTGGTTATGTCATTGTATTTTGATATAGCATTGATTTATCATTTCAAATTAAAAAACATCATCGACCTTATATTAGTCATATTGTTATTAAGTTGTGATGTCAGTCACCTATGCTAAGTTAGTAGCAAAATTATATTGTTATCCTGAGACTAACCTATGAACTAAGCCCAAATGTTGTCAATAGTGTAAATTAAAATTTAATGATTAATGAGTTAATTTTTAGTATAAAGTTAAAAAAATATAAAGGGAAAAGCCTCATACTGGAAATAAAATGAATAAAACAAAGAGAAAAAAAAACCAAAAAGAAAAGGAGTGAGCTTTTAAAAAATGAGAAGTTTTTAGAAAAATATATAATTAGAATAAAATAGAAGCTTGAAAAAGAGAGAGAGAGATAAAGTCATTTAATAAAGAGGAGGGAGCAAAGCTTTAATTCATTCAATAAATAAGAAGGAAAAAGGGAAGTGTGCAACATAAAGGAAGGAGAGGAGAGCAAAAGAGGGAAGGAAAATTGGAGCGTAGAAGGGAGGAAAAGGCAGCTCCACGAAGAAGAGGAGGATAAAACCAAGTGGAGATCTCTTGGATCGAGCTATTATATAAGTTATTATCAGGTAGCTAACACCTTAAATTGTGAATATATATTTTTCTTACACAGAATTATGAGTGTATGGTGTCTTACAAATTCTATATATGTTGAGTGTCTAGTATACACATAACTAGTGATACGTATAGATGTATGTGTGAACTAAAATTAGTTTCTATTCAGACATGAAATATATGATTGCATAAGTATGGAGATCTAAGTGTAAAAATATTCATAACAGTGAACTTCATATCTACTTTATGTATTTAAAATTGGACCTATGCATATATGTATATCTAAAATTGTGTAGTATCATTTTATACCTTTATTTTTTTTAGAAAGGTCAGCATCTATTTATACCATTGATTTAACTGGATATTATTTCATCATTGCTTTAAACGATATATAGGTAGCGAGCTATGTGTTCATAAAACATAAAATAATGAGATTAGGAAATCTTGGAGACTATGAACACCTATACATTGGTATGGTGCCTGTGATCTCCAAATTGTAGAAAAGAGTTTGGTGTAGTTGTGTTTATATATAACCATTTATAAAATTGTTTGGCTTAGTTTATATGACTTTCATATAAAATTTAATGGCTGAATATGTACAACAATCTACATATATATACATATAAAAATAATAAAACACAAGCAGATAATTATATCTAAATGAAGCACTACATATATTTATTTTATTCTTTTCTTTAACTGGGAATGATGTTTACTATACAGTAAAATTTTGGTAAAATCCTAGTGAATCTTAATAATTTGCCTCTACCAGGCACGTTTAACAATCCAAATGTAATCAACACATCTTTTAGTACATATCTTGAATCTAAAAAATATAAATTCTCCAGCTTTATATAAAGTGACTTACCTTTTTAACATCGCCCACTTTTGCACAGATGACTGACAAGAGAATATAAGGTGCACCATTTTTGGGAATGGGCTCAAAATATGAGATTTGGACTATGTACTTTTACAATAGCAATTTAAATATATAGTCTGTGTATATGTGTGTTTATATGTTTATATGTAGTGATATGTTTATATGTACAGCAACAAATCTTTTAAATACGGATAGCACTACATGTATATAATGAATGATTGAAACTTTCAAAACAATGATTTAGATATATAACTAAGGTATATAGTGAATTAAATATATGCAGTAATATATTTTCAAACATCTAAAAATCATGATGTAGATACAAATATAAACTAATTGATATGTAATCTAATAGTGTTTTGATACTTTGTATAAACGGATTGAAAAATATATAACTATGTACAATAGTGTTTTGATCTGTATAAGCTGAGATATGATTAATCAAAGGTCTAAAACTTGATAGAAATATATTTAGATCATTGAAGGACATTATACTTTGTAATAGATATGTGTATTCCTATCTTTCAAGTGAGACCAAAAATAGAGTAGAAATATATGGTGATCTATAGGTGATTTGATATATAAACATATAGGAGAGCATTAATATGACTATTATATTACATTAAAGTCTACCACATTAATTATTATATATAATAGACATCATATGAAATCATATTAAAGTTTATTATGGTGATCTACTTAGTCTATATATATCAATAATATACCACATTAATTAAGTATATTATATTCTACAATTTTGTAACATAGTATACAACATTTCAACTATATACCTTCTTGATGGATGTTATATGGATGTAATCAGATAATGGATCTAGATTACATAGTTAATTTATCTATTGCATTATATGGGTAGTTATTACAATATTCAAATGTTGTGTTTTAATAAAATTATGGATGTACCATAGGAATGTTATTGGATCACCTCATCTAGATAACAATTTGAATATTATGTACTAAAATCACATGTATTGGCAAGGGATGAAAAATGTTAGTGCTCGTATATATATGGAATATATATTGATATGGAAATTTAAGTGCTCGTATGCATATATCGCATATATTGGTACATTAGGAGGTGTGCTTTTATAGCTTTAATGATTGTTAAAACTAAGTTATAGTTTGCTAAAGAATAGAACACTATTATTTGTGAGCATACAAGCCTCCTAAATATATAAATTTGTTTAAACAAAAGATTTCATTTTCATGAGAAATATAACTTTCTTTAGAACGATTGGTTATTTGTAATTGAGTAGTCATATATTTGAAAATGGGCTATGATATTATTGTTCTTCATAGAGTGCATTATATTTAAATCAACTTGCAGAAATTAGATTATGCAGTCTGAATATAGATTATACCTTGTTGGTGTAAACTATAATTATTATACTTACTATTTATGTGATAAATAATATAGTGGAGATTCTTTCATACATTTGATGGACTAAATGTATGTATTTGATTATTTCTGTGTTTAGAATTTGTTATGCCTACTAGTAGGAAGTAATCTGTATGAATATGATCCAAAACTTAGAAGTTATGGTTGATAAATATTTCAATAGCATAGAAATAACATAGTAACAATGGATTCTCTGAGAAGAGATGTAGTATTACTCAAGATCGCAATACAAATATATGCTTATCTCTGGGAAGAGATGTTTGTCAACACATTTCAAGTTACCTCTTCATTTATACACATTTTGAAAGCATGGGGATGATTTGGAAGGTTAGTAATCTTGAGGGAGATTAAGTGGTTCGACTTTCAAGATTTAAAACAATACAGAATTCAAAGAATTACTATTTTTAGAAACTTACTATTTTTAGACTACACTACTAAAATTGAAATTTAGGGCACTTCTGTTGGATTTTTAGGGGTCAAAATTCATTGAAAAGATCTCTATACCATCTCATGACATTATCCTCATTATTATATTTCCAACGGTTTAAACGGTGAGTCAATTGGAGCTACAGTGCAAAAGTAATGGCTCCCAGAAGTTTCGTCATCAATTGGGGTGGAACTGTCACCCAAATTATCACCTAAATTGTTGCCCAGATCATTCTTCCCTCCTTGAAAATCAATGTTACCCATTGCATCAATGTTCCCCATCAAGTGTGGTATTTGTGTCTTGATTTTATTCTCTATGATCCACTCACCTTGGTGGCTAAGTTGGCCCCTTTTGACCACTCGATAAAGTGGAATAGAGTGTCCTCTTGTTGTCTTCATCCAAGTGTCCACAATCTAATCCTCTTCCACTGGAGAAAAACTCTATGGATCAAGCTCATCAATGTCTAGTTGTTCTGCTATAACTAAAGTGTCTAATAGAGGTGGGTGATATGGTTTGAGGAGCTCCACATTGAATATTGGATGCAGACCAAGGTAGGCTGGTAGGTTCAACTCAAAAGCATTATCTCTAACTTTTCTGGTGATGGTGTAGGGACCATATTATAGAGGCCAAATATTTCTATGTGGGCCTACAAGTCATTCCTTCTAAAGTCACAACCAAACCTTGTCACCCACATCAAAATGGTGTGCAATCCTATGTTTGTCATAGCATTTCTTATACTTTTGATTCATCTTCTCCAGGATGTCATGAGCTTGTTGCTAGATGTGTTGCATTTGTTCAATAAAATTTGTTACTTTTGCTACCTCAGATCTTCCATGCGGTGTGTCTTCCATGGTGGAAAATGGAATAGTTATATCAATTGGTGCCATGGGTTGGAACCCAAAACATACTTGGAATGGACTATGTTTGGTCAAGCTGTGCAGCGCCTGATTATATCCATGTTGTATGAAAATAAGTCCCTCATCCCATGTGCATGGATGTTTGGAGTGATACATCTGAATCAAGTGAATAATCAATTCATTTACCACCTCTGTCTAACCATCAATCTGTGGATGGAAGGCTGTGGACTTCATCAGCTTAGTGTTCATCATCTTCCATAGAGTGGACCAGAAGATGCTCAGGAACCTGTTATCTCAATTTAAGACAATGGACTTGGGGAGACCAAAATGGAGCCATACATGACTAAAATATAGTTGAGAAGTTTCCTCAGTAGATATATTTTTCTTACAATCAATCATGATAGCCATTTTTGAAAAATGATCAACTACCACAAAAATACAGTCCTTACCATGTTTTAAAGTGGGCAAACTTGAGAGAAAATCCATTGAGATAGTCTCCCAAGGCCTGGTTGGTTCTGTCAATGGCATGTACAATCCTTGCTTCTTATTTGTTGGCTTGGCTATTGCACATGGAGTGCAAGATTTGAGATATATTTCCACATCCTTTTGCATATGGGGCTAGTAGAAGTGTTTTTGAAGAACTGTCAATGTCTTTTTGATACTAAAGTGTCCAGCTGTCCTACTAAAGTGTGCTTCCCATATCATCTTTTGTTTCTCTACAATTGGAACACAAATGTGCCCCATATGACAGAGGACATTATCTTACAAATAGAAATTAGAAACATGTTTACCTTTTTGAAGCACTTGATATATATCAGTAAAGGTAGGATTTGCTTTATATAGAGCACCCCAAGTGGCATTCTCATGTCCGCACAGGTCAAGAACTGTTGTGAGTGTAGTAATTGGTTGGTGGCTCAGACAATCTATAGTTGTATTTGAGCTCCCCTTTTTGTGTTTGATTATCAGGTGGAATTACTGAAGATATGTGGCCCACTTTTGGTGCCTCTCATTTCATAGTTTGCTTTTTGTCTGGATGAATTCCAATGGTCTATGGTCAGTGTGGATGACCATCTCTTTCCCCAAGATGTAGTGTTTCCATTGATTGTAGGCTTGCATAATGGCATAGATCTCATTATCATATGTTGGATATTTCCTAACTGTATCAATGAAATTTTCACTGTGATATGCAATAGGATGGCCATGTTGCATGATGACAACTCCCATGGCATATTCAGATGCATATGTCATCAACTCAAAAGGTTGATGCAAATCTGGCAAGGCAAGAATAGGGGCTAAGCAAATTCTATTCTTCAAATTCTCAAATTCCCTTTGTTGTATTTCATCCCACTAAAATGTAGCTTTAGTTCCTCCTTTAGTCACTTGGGTTAGTGACTAAGCAACATGTGAAAATCCAAGAACAAACCTGCGATAAAAATTTGTAAGACCCAAAAAGCTGTGAAGCTCTATGAGGGTCTTTGGTGTGGGCCATTCTCGAATAACCCAAATCTTTTTTGGATCAACATGGACCCCTTCCTCATTCACAACATACCCAAGGTACTAAATTGTTGTCATCCCAAAAGTAAATTTGTCAAGATTTGCATACAACTTGTGCTCTCGAAGAGTCTAAAGCACCTTACAAACATGTTGCAAATGTTCTTCCCATGTTTTTCTATAGATGAGTATGTCATCTAAGTAGACAACCATGAATGAGTTGGTGAAGGGTCGTATGATGTCATCCATCATCCTCATGAAGGTTGCAGGTGCGTTAGTTAAGCCAAAAGGCATAACCAACCATTCAAAGAGCCCCTCCTTAGATTTGAATGCAGTCTTCCAGACATCAGTGGGATCGATGGGAATTTGGTGATAACCAAATTTGATATCAATTTTGGTGAACTTCACACCATGGAGCTGGTCTAGTAGGTCATCAATCCTAGGGAGAGGGTAGCGATTCTTCACAAAGATTTTATTCAGGGCTCGGTAGTCAATGCAAAGCCTCCATGTTCCATCTTTCTTTGGTGCCAAGATAATTGGGCTACCACAAGGTGAAGATCTTGGCTTGATGTGACCCTTTTGGATTAATTCTTGAATCTATCTTTTTATCTCATCATTCTCCAAAATTGATATATGATACACAGGAATGTTAGGCAAAGGTGATCGTGGGATCAAATTGATAGAATGTTTTACTTGGGAATGTAGTGGAACTCCTATGGGTGACTTGAATAAGTCATCATATTCTCCTTTGATTCATCCTATGTATTTTTTTTGTGTTGATTGTGTATTCAAGACTGTAACATCGGCCTTCTTGGATTTCTATGGTTTGACCACCATGAGAACAAATTGCTTTGTCTTCTCTACCAATCTCTTGCATTACTTAGCATTGATCAGGAGACAGATGTGTGAGGTGGTACTTCTAGTACCCTATATCATCATGTTCCAAGAGTGAGGATGATCCTTTGGGTTCATGATTCATAGATGCCATGTCACTCATACATGAATGGCTGACCAAGGAGTACATCACAAACATCTAGATTGACCACATCACACAAGACTTCATCTTGGAATGGTTTTATACATATGAAAGAAGACATCGATGGGTGACACAGAGGTCTCTCCCTGGGCTCAACCATCCAATACTATTGGGCTTTAGATGAGGCTTCATGGATAGATTTAGACTTTTCACAACTTTAGTAGAGATTAAATTCTTTTGACTCCCACTATCAAGAATGAAATGTAGAGGCTTACCTTTTACCCATAATTTTGAGTGAAACAATCTTTCATTATCATCTATTCTTTCCTCATGGGTTGGTGATGAAGCGATGATGGTGTCAGGCTCAGCATCTACAATTTCTTCTTTAACCTCTTCGACTTTGGGTTGTGTATGAGGCAAAGTAGTAGATGTCGCGTATTATGACTCAAAAAGTAGTGACTTGATGGCTCGACATTCTTCTTTAGAGTGAGTTCTAATTTTGTGGTAATCATACCATTTTCCAGCCTTCCCCTTCTAGGATTTCTTATCCTGAAACTCCTTTTGCTTCCAATTTTGGCCTTGTGTTTGACCTTCCTTGTCACTTTTCCATTTTGAGGGTTAACTTTTCATATTCTTTCTGCCATGCTTTTATTCAATCTTCACTGTGAATTTGTATGCCTCACCGAGGGTTTCCAAATTGAAGAGTACCATTTTCCCCCGTATGTACCATTGTAGTCCACCATGATATTTGAGAGTCTTATGTTTCTCACTTTCTTGAATGCCTAATCTTACAGACTAAGAATGAAAAGTGTCTGTGTAATCATGAATAGATTGGTCCTTACCTTGGTGAAGTTATTGCCACTGTATGTACAGATCATCATATGCTCTAATGGGATAGTATTCCTCTTTCACTGCTTCCAAAAAATCATCCCAGGTAGGTTCCACCTCAAGGCCAATGTCATTTGTACTAAACCTCTTTTTGTACACTTCCCACCAGTTTTTCATGGGCAATGATGATTTCAAAAGAGCAAAAATGATCTTTTCTCCATCGGTGAACTTATTTATAGAGAAGTAGGAAGATAGTTGATCTAACCAATTTTCTACTACATCAGCATTAATTTTGCCTTCAAATGTAGGAATATCAAAATTTCCCTAAACCTTGAAGGGTGTTGGGGCACTGAAAGGATGTTCCCTAGATGAGGAGCTAGGAAGTGTAGCCGTGGAGCCAAAATTTCCCATCAGAAGTGTTTGAAGAATTTAGGAAAATTGTTTTAGGATTTGTGCTTGTTGCTATTGGAGGGATTCATTCACAATTTCCTTGAAAGTATCAGATGTCTCGATGTCATCCTCCATTTGAAGTCATTTAGAGTGAAGAGGTGGAAAGTTTGGAAGCTCTGTTGTTTCCCACCCAAGTTTCTTGTAGCCTGACCTCATCCTCAGGATCATACACTCTCAAGACAAACCACTCTGATACCACATATCTAAAACTCATAAGTTCTGGTTGATAAATATTTCAATAGCATAGAAATAACACAGTAACAATGAATTCTCTGAGAAGATATGTAGTATTACTCAAGATCACAATACAAATATATGCTTATCTCTGGGAAGAGATGTTTGTCTTCACATTTCAAGTTACCTCTTCATTTATACACATTTTGAAAGCATGGGGAGGATGTGGAAGGTCACCAATCTCGAGGTAGATTAATTGGTTTAACTTTCAATATTTAAAACAATATAGAATTTGAAGAATTACTATTTTTAGACTGCACTACTAAAATTTAAATTTGGGGTGCTTCCATTGGGTTTTTAGGAGTTAAACTTCATTTATAAAAGCTCCATTCCATTTCACGATGTTATCCTCATTCTTAGCTTTCCAATGGTTCAAACGGCGAGTCAATTGGAGCTACAGTGCAAAAGCTATGGCTCCCAGAAGTTTCATCATCAATTGGGGTGGAACTGTCACCCGAATTGTCGCCTAAATTATTGCCTAGATCAGAATATGTTGGTTATATTTATATTAACCAAATCTCACATTGCTAGTACTGAGTAAGTAGTGAGATAAACTTCACTAGCTTACTAGTATCACCAATGTTAGATGAAAGTAATTTGATCAAGTGGTGTGTATGAATTTGACTGATCTTGGAGATCAACAAATATTGAAAACTTTGGTCAAAGTAATGTTAGTTAGATATTGTTATTTCATATATATTATTTACTTGTTTGTGTGATATCATGTTAGAATAGATTTATTTTTGTTACACTACATGTTCTTAGAAATCATACAGCACACAGGTATTAGCTTATCTCTCTGAATTCTTGCACCATCACTATCTACTCATCTATGAAGGGAGAACCATTCCCTGATGGGGGATTGTGTGGTAGATTGATGTTTCGTGGTTGGTATAGAAAAGTACTTGGATGATGTTCTCCCTCCCCACAAAAATACTTTTTTGGAGATGATACTTGAGATTATCATAGATACTAGAGTTTGGGGAACTCATGCTCCGTGGAACTTTGTATTTTGTACATTATATTATATTTATTATTATTGAAACATTATACCTTATGAGATGTAATTATTTACTTATTGTACCATGATAGTAATGGTTGCATGTTTGTACCAATTGTGGCTGAAAATATGTAATTACTTTCTATATTCAATTATGTTGTGTTTCCTCTTATGATAGTGATCAATGATGGATAGAAGTCACATACTTATTTACAGTTATCATACTTATAGTGTTTTATCTAGATCACTAATTATATTCTCATGGTGTAATCTAATAAAAGAGTACATTGTTTAAAATTGAAAAATAAAAATCATGTATCTCTAGGTAGATTGAAGTGGGGATGTTACATATTGATGTGGTTTTGTGCCTTGATAATGTCAATTATATGGGAGGGGATCTCAAAAGACCCATCAGAGTTTAGTACCACCCATTGAGCGGTGAGCATCCTTCTCATAGTAAGGGAATGTAATATGTTTTGTAATGGCTTCCTATGTTTTAAGAATATTTTTACGGATGAATCTTCCATACATTCCCTATGGCATTTGGGAATAGGATTTGTTTAGCTAACACTTAACTAGAATCAAAAGGAGTTAATACTCTCTCACCATCAAGTGACATCATCATAAGTCAATTCAATGGATTTACATCTTTCACAATGTTAAGTAAGTATTCTTTCTGATCGAAGATATGTATCATTAGTGTTTATTTGATTACATTCCACATCCTTTGTAAAATGGCATATTTTTATTCGTGTTGGATGTATAAGTTGTATAGATGGAGCAATTGATGCCTCCATGTGGTTTAACATTTTCTCCTTTTTTGGTAAACATGTTGTGAAGCTTGCCACTTACATGTTGTTAGGTTTTTATTGATCTAGGCAACTTGGAGTTACGAACATCCTTATTACCACATGAGGGTATTGAATAGTTTTATTCTAAGTATTGATATGTTAGCTTCCCACTCCCCATTTTTGGCCTTCTAGAGCCACATTATTCAGTATTATTATATCTAAAATTGTGAACTTTTATCACTAGATATGATGTACCTTGAAATTATTTTAGTTATTAATTGTGATTTTTAAGTTGATTGAAATCATCTTCTTACAGTTTTCCTTACTATGAATTTTGAGGTTGTTTAACCGTTTATTATTTTGAAACTTTATTAAATTTCAAAGCTCCTAATTTTATATCTTATCATTAGTTTTGGATTGAATTTTGTTGTCTATCCATTTTCACCTTATTTATTCTTTGGATTATATTGGGTTGTTTAATGTTTTCATTTATTCTCTTTTGTGGATTGAGTTAGGATACATAGCTAATTTAACTTTACTCCTTAATCAAGTTGATAAATTTTCAACTTGTTAAAGTGTGTTATTTGGATGAGCCTTATTGTGTGACTTTTGACTTGTATGAGTTTGGGAGTACTAGGTGAGAAGTATGTTGTTAGTATTCATGTATGAGATTAAATTATGACTTGTTATGTAACTAGTTGAGCAAGTTCAGAGGCATTGTCTCACTTGTTTCTTTTATAAATATTGTTGATCTGAGTCAGTAGGATTCCTCAAGATTGTCATAACATCCTTAAAATTAGAACTTTTCATAGTGACTTTTAAAAGGAAGTTTGTATAATGGGAGGGGGATGTGAGGCTCCATTTTTCATAGTGCTTTCCTTTGGACATTTCTTATTCTACACATGTCCTTGTATGGTGTGCACTATATGTATTGAGAAATGAGATGCTATTATTACCTTATGTTTAAGATAGTGGATTTTATATGTGTGATGATGTGTGTTTAGTTATATTATTTTATTTGTCCATTACGATACTTATCATATTTATGCACTAGTAGAGATACTAAATTTTAAGCATAGGATTGATTATGTAGATGTTTAGATCTTTAGATGATTGGCATGAGTAAATTACCATTGAGATGTTATGCCTTGGATATGTTCGTATTTATTCTATATGGATAGGGATTACTTATGTTATTTACATTCTACAAATTCGGCTATCTAAGGTAGTGAATTTTATATGTGAATTGATGTACAAGTGACAAGGATGCCAATGAGGTAATTGGGACTACATTGGTACAATGGTGTAATGACTACTTGACTTCCCAAAATCCAAACCCAGTTCTAGTGTCGTATGTGAACCAAGTTGTAAGTTGTAAACATCCTTGCCCCTCATAACACTATTTATCCATTAACACTATTATTCCCCTCTTTACCCATACCTTATTTATTTGTTAAAACATCTAGAATGTCATAAGGTTAAAAATTAAGCCAACTTGTTATCACCACTTGGAAAACTCATATGGGAACTTTCAACCAAGTTTGTAAGTGGATATAAAGTACTTTAGATGTATATATTTGTGTATTTAAGACCCCAAATGATTATAGGTAAGATTGGGACTTATTTGGAGTGTGAATCAAGTCATAGGACAACCCATGTGCCCCATTATGGCATCGGATAGTGGGATCATTGAATACACATGAACTTACCTTGTTTTCCCACCTGGGCTTGTAAGAGGAGTTAATGCTTCTGTGGACTTTTCAAACAAGAGCCAAGGAATAGGAGGGGATACATGTCAAATTACCATTGGCTAATGGATGTTAATGATTTGACTATTCGAGGAATAAAATCCTTACTTGAAAGTACTTTTTTCATTTTCTATTTGAGAAGTGGGAGAAGAGCTAGAGGAGAGAAGGAGAAGCTGAGAGAAGGAGAAGAGATATTGTCTTGTGAATAAATGAACCAACCAAACCTTTTGAAGAAAAATTCTATTATGTTAAACCAAGTAAATAACTCAAGGTAGGCTTCCATATTCCTTTGCATTATTTAGTTTAAGTTATTACTTTGAAAAATAAGCTTATCCCTTTTGTTTGCTTATTTTCAAGAGGTGTAGGGCCACTTGGCCTACCCTCTTTTCACATTCGCTTGCCACGGTTGTGTCTATGGCCACTATATGTATTTTATTTCCCATTTAGGCTTTGGAGATGTACCATCCATACTTTTTTTGATTGGCTATTTTTAAAACTCATTTCTTGATTTATTTTGATGTCATTAGGCTACCCATTTGTTCTTAAATTACTTGTCTTGCTTTTTTATTTTTGGTATAGTGGTAGTGGCAAGAGAACTAGGTTCGCATGCCCTCCTACGTGGTTATTTTTGGTGTAGTGTTAGTGGATACGGAATCATGTTTCTCGTGCCCTCCTATGTGGTTCTTCTTTGCATAGTGGTAGTGGCTAGGGAGCTAGATTCTCATACCTTCCTACATGGCTCTTTGGCATGGTTGACTGGGTTAAGGGTCTCCTATAGCCAAGAGAAGTGGTAAGACAAGGAGGCATCCCCACATTCTCCTTATCCCTCAGTGAGCCTTATTATGTTGGAATGTTCTTTTGGCTACCTTTAGTCTTAATTTTTTTGAAATGGTGTTTTTGATATTCTTGAATGCTTTTGTCTAGGTGATGGAAGTCTTCGATAGAAGATGTGCTAATTAATATTCTAATTGAGTAACCTAGTTGAGTGTTTTATCCACTAACCAGATCTCATCTTGTTAACATTAACCTATCGCATGCTCTTGGTGTTCACTATGCTTAGATATGGGAGTCATAGGCTCAGGAATAATGGCAAACATATGGGAGATGAGCCCCTCTTTTGATTGGCCTTACAGGTTGTATGTGGAATATACTTGAAGACTTTTTATTTCAATAATTTTATAACAATTTTTAAAAATATTATTGATTTTTTTTAATCCATTAGAATGTAATGTTCAATTGTAATTATTGTTTTACATGTAAAGCAGAAGAAAAGTTGTGATAGTTAATGGAATTAAGTGTGAAGACTTTCTCTCTCTTGCACTCTCTTCAAAACAAATGGTATTGGACTATGAATGAAAATAATAAATTTAATTGTAAAAAATAAAGTGTATTCATTCTTTTGATATATTAAAATACATGTTTCTTTATTCATAACAAAATATTAGTATGTAATTAATTTGGAAAGTTTGTAAAACCCGTTATTTGGTTTAAGGCCTTAAAGAGGCTATTCCAGTGTTATAATTTTTATGAATAATAAATTTTCCCTGAACCTCCCTAAAATTATTTATCCTTAAACTAAACTCTACTAAAAATTTGTTGAAATTTTTAAATTAATTTTTAAAGTCGTGGAAAGAAAGATATGAATTTTTGAAATTAAAACATATAATTCTTCGTGGATCTCATTTGTAATATGCTCCTACTTCACACAATTTTTAAGTATGCAATACTATGTCAACTTGGGCCCAAAATAATTTTATAATAAAATTAGAAAATTTTAGGATCCAATGCCACTTGTTTCATAAATTTTGGGCCTACGGTATGCCCGTTGTGAATTTTGGAAAGGAAATATGCTAGTGTGTAGGAGAGTTTGTATTATTGTTCATGTTTTGTAGTGAAAATGGTTGTATAGCTAGCGGTCGGTCATCCATGTGGTTATGGAGTGAGAGGTCCTATGCATATACTTCGGTGGTTACCGCTGATTCTATTGGTGTAGGCGGTTGGGTAAACCATGTGGCTAATAAGCCAAGTGTTGAACCTTGTGGCAAGCAATCAACTAACATTGACGGTCAACGGTTTAAAAAACCCCTCTTTTATTTTAATATAATAGTAATCTATTAAATAGAGTTTTTTATTTTGTTACCACCAAATGAAATGAAATTTAAAGCAGAGCTTTTCGAAACAATTAGACTTTTGTGCTCGCTCGCTCGCTCTTATTTACTTACGCGTATGGAATAGGTTTTAGGACTTGAAGTCGCACCATTTTTTAGATATCTTACTTTCATCGTCAAGAGGTCAGTTTCGATTGTTTTGTTTTGCCCGGAACAGGTTGATCCCAAAAGGGACTGCCATTATTTTATTTTATTTTTCCTTTATCATATAAAACAATTTTTTTAATTTGAAATTAATTTTCCTTTAAGCTTAGTTTGGTGGTCATTAATGATTATAAAAGAGTTTGAATCGACAATTGTGAGAGTTCAAGAGCATCTAAAGATTTTTCATCGAGTTGGGTACTTACAAAATGATCCCACGCATCTTTGTATCACATCAAATTTTTTAAAATTAAATAATTCTAATTGTGCTAAAAACTTGGAGACCCCATTAATGGTAGTTATTCAAGGTGAGGAAGGTGGAGAGGGATGGCTATGGACAAGTCATTCTCTTAACACTTCATCCCCCTTTGCCCAATCTAAGTTTGTAACTTAATAATTATTTTAGAGCCTTTATTGACCTCTATAAATATGTTTAGGGTTTCTAGACCTTTTACCCAATTTGATGATTGAGGTTGATCAGATTTGATGGTAGGGATGGGTTGTTCCATCCTCAGGGAGCTTAATTGAGATATTTTAGAACCCTTTGGAGGTCGTATAAGGATTATATGATTTTTGGTTGAACACTTTCCATGACTTTGAATTAATTCAAAAATAGATTTTAATTACGACTTAAGTGTAAATTGAGCCTTGTGATTAGTTGGAATCCCCTGAAAATGTTTTTTAGCACTATGAAGAGTTAGAAAGAATCATTCAAGCCAATGGTTACTTGAACCCTCCTCGCCTTAGTCAAGTGTATATTTTCATCCTTGGGGCTTACTAGGCTTGTTTAGAGAATTGTACGCTTATTTTATAGCATGTAGGTTGCTTAAAGTGGGGTCAGCATGCTTGTGTAGCCACCGTGCAACCACTTGTGTATTTCCATCCATTTCATTTAGGCATATGAGTTTATTTCGATGAATTATGTGTCTCATTCCATAAATATGGATAACTAATGGCCAATGCAGTTGTGCATAATGTGCATTATAAATTCTAAAAAAAAAGGTCTGTTTTTGTGTGGTTTCAGTGATAGTTTTTTGGTATGACATTTGCTCTCTATTAGATCTATCCTTGTGAAAAGTTTCAAATTATTTTGTAATATATCATTGCATATGCATGTAAATATGTATTCTATGTAATTTCAAAGTCTCGTTCATGTGCATATTTAGATTTATCTTCCTTTACCTTGAAACCGTAACTCCACTTTTGACACTTATTTTTCCTATAAAAAAGGGTTAGACAAAATAAGTTGGACAGCCTCAATTATTCCTCATTAAATGGTTGAACATTGATTACATTCCAATACTTCAAAGGGGACTCAAACTTCAAGTAGTTCTCCCACCTAATTGTGTGTATGCTATATAATGATCACTAGTATACAATGCAACATGCATGGTTTTCGACGCTTGACAATCTATGATTTTAACCTTGTAATAGTATTCATCCCTGACTAGGTGGTTGTTCCTTTTAGGGATTTTTAGATTTCAATATTTTATGGTAGTGCATAAAGGATGTGTAGATGTATTCTTCAATGTGCAAGTAGTTTTCAAGTAGTGATCAAGTGAATAATACCTTAGGCTATTCTTGTATATATAGCTAACTCTTTGGGTAATTTCCTTTTGAATCAAAATGTGAATCATGTGGGCTGACCCAAAGGAAGAGTTTGAATTTGAAAAATTATTATTAAGGACAATCTAGGATGGATCCAGTAAATGCAAGTGATTATGGTAACCAGAATCGTCTTACTATTATCAAATATGTCTAGGGAGGAGAAAATAATGTTATAGACAATGACATTAGTCTACTTAGAGTAATGTAGAATTTAGGTAGAGATTAGGGAGACCATGTATGTGTATGATATAAAATTGGGAAGGCCTATATATAAGTGAATGGCTAGGACAGATGTGATCAATATCCAATTGATACACACATACCGCATATGTTAAAGATAGGTCAAATCTGACATTGTCAAGTGTTTAATACCAAATCTATATGTCTACACCTTCTAAGTGTATATGTATGTGTGCATATACATCAAACTAGGCCATTATGTAGATAACTAATTTTAGTATAAGACGACTTAGTTATTATGGTATTAGTGTGTTTTTGTATATGTGAATCACTAACTCACATTAGGCTCTTATTGACATGTTTTCCCTTGTGTTGGGCCCTATATTACTTTCTTTTTTTGGTGTTGTCCTTACAACTTTACCCTTGCCTTACTTTGGATCTATGATAATACCACCATTAAGACTTGAGCACTAAAAAACTATATATCAACTATTTATTTACCTTTGCATTACCCCCCAAGCTTCCAAAATGTCAAAAACATTATTTTGGGATTTGGGCCAGTCTACCAAAATCAACCCTTGAATCTCGGTTGTCAAAATTGAGTCGTTTGATTTCTCTCGTGACATAGATTGAGCCATTTGATCTTGGTCACTTGTGGTTCCCGTGACCCATCTCTGAGGTATTATTAGGGGATATTTTCTATCAATTGGATTTTTTTTGAAAATTTTTCTAAATTTAAGATTCATCAAAGAAAATTTAAAAAAAAAAAACTCTTTGCCAAATGTTCCTATAAAATGTCTATAAAGTTGTTAAAATTGTCAAAATATACATGTATTAATAGTAAATTCTATGTTTTTCCTTATAATTCAACTACCATACATATGTTTCATAGTTTTCAATACAAAAATATTCACCTATAATTAGACACTTCTAAAAAACTCATTCCTTAAAAAATAATTTGCCCTTGTCCCTAGATTTGTTGGTCTTGTTTGCCTTGTTTATTGCTTTTTTTGCCTTTTATTGTCAAATTTGAACTCAAGAAGTTTATATATACGTAAGCATGTTAACACATTAAGACACACATGATAAAACTTTAATGGAAACTCCCATGATCTATTGTACTCTACTTTTTGTTATTGTTGCCATCTATTGAAGTGTATGCACCCCTTGTACCAAAAGCTAAAAAAAGTAAAATAGAATATAGAATGCACTAGTTAATTGCATCTCATACATAGGGATAAACATTGGGATCTTCATATTACACTTCACTATTTGTTGGACTGAATAGATGTTGATTGCCAAACTATCTAAAAACAGGCATACCCTTCATAACTACACTCATTTTTAATTCTCTTTCAAGGTCTCTTGGAGTGGATTAGGGTTTGGAGAAAGGAAAATGAATTTTGAAGGATCCACAACTTAAATCGACAATTCGAGAGAGGTTTTTTTAAGCAAACACAAACGAAGGCATTCGTAAAATTTCAAGATGATCTCACATCATCTGACTGAAATCGAACCTTGCAACCGAAATTAAACCTTAACTTGCACAAATCGACCCATGTGATTTTGGTCAAAACCAAAATCGAACAGTTTGATTTCAGTTACTTTACTAGAATTTTTTATCTACACCAAATTTATGGGTTTGTTATGGGACTGTTTCCAAACTTTTTTTTTCTTAGTTTCAACATTTGACAATGCATTTAGGTAAGTCAAATTTTAGGTATTTCTCTATTACTTTCTTTGTCAATTCCAAGTCTATTTAATTCACATGTTTTGCACATTTCAAATTTAATTTCAATGATATTTTATTATGTTTGAATTATATTTGAATTGCACATTCCCTTATGATGATTAGTGTAATGTCTCAAGTATCCTAAACCTTTTTCATCAAAGCAAGTATGTGTCCATTAAATATTGTTGAATAAATGTTGCAGATAAAGGTAACCGTTCACTATGGCCCCCTCATGTGATATAGATTGAGCCATTTGATCTTGGTCACTTGTGGGTCCCGTGACCCATGTCTCGGGTATTTTTAGGGGATATTTTATAAATTGGCTTTTTTTTTTGACAAATTTTCTAAATTTAAGATTCACCAATGATTTTTTTTTTTTTTTAACTATTTGCCAAATGTTCCTATAAAATGTTCATAAAGTTGTTAAAATTATCAAAATATACATATATTAATAGTAAATTCTATGTTTTGCCTTATAATTCTCCTACCATACATATGTTTCATAGTATTCAATATAAAAATATTCACCTATAATTAGACACTTCTAAAAAACTCATTCCTTAAAAAATAACTTGCCCTTGTCCCTAGATTTGTTCGTCTTTTTTGCCTTGTTTGTTTGTTTTCTCGCCTTTTTATTATCAAATTTGAATTCAAGAAGTTTATATATACATAAACATGTTAACGCATTAAGACATACATGAAAACAATTTAAGGAAAACTTCCATGAGCTATTGCATTCTACTTTTTATTACTGCTAGCATCTATTGAAGTGTCTGCATCCCTTGTACCAAAAGTTAAAAAAATAGTAAAAGATCATATAGAGTGCACTAGTTACTTGCATCTCATACATAGGGATAAACATTTAGATCTTTATATTACACTTCACTATTTTTTGGAGTGAATGGATGTTGATTGCCAAACTATTTTGATTTCCAAACTATCTAAAAATAGACAAACCCTTCATAACTACACTCATTTTTAATTCTCTTGTAAGGTCTCTTGGAGTGGATTAGGGTTTGGAGAAAAGAAAATGAATTTTGAAGGATTCACAACTTAAATTGACAATCTAAGAGAAGTTTTTTTAAGCAAACAAAAACGAAGGCATTTACAAAATTTTAAAATGATATAACATCATCTGACTGAAATCGAGCCTTTCAACTAAAATTGAACCTTAACTTGCACAAATTGATTCATATTATTTTGGTCAAAACCAAAATTTGAACAATGTGATTTAGATTGTTTTACTATAATATTTTTATCTGCACCAAATTTATGGGTTTGTTATGGGATTGCTTTCGAACTTTTTTTTTCTTAATTTCAACATCTGACAATACATTTAGGTAAGTCAAAATTTAGGTATTTCACTATAACTTTCTTTGTCAATTGCAAGTCTATTTAATTCACATGTTTTACATATTTCAAATTTAATTTCAATGTTATTTTATTATGTTTGAATTAAATTTGAATTGTACATTCTTTTATGATGATTAGTATAAGATCTCTTATCGTAAACCATTTTCATCAAAGCAAGTATGTGCCCATTAAAGATTATTAAATAAATGTTGCAGAGAAAGGTAACCATTCACTTAACCTCCTTATTTTATATTGGAATATGATTAATTTTCAAATATTTTCTTTTAAATAGATGTCCTTTTTATTTATTTTTAAATTTATTAGAATTTCATAATTTTAACCTTTCATAATCATTAATATTATTATCTTAATTTTAAATTATTAATTAATATTTTCTTTTATATTTGATAGAGTTATGAGTCATGCTTATACTCCCTCTCCCTTACTTTATGTTATACATTTTTGACTTCCAAGGGCCAGTTTTGGCTTAACATGAACATCACATCAATATCATTATCATGTTTTATCCATTTGTGTTGGTGCTTGCATCCCTATCTTCTATCGTTATTTCATTTTATCTTCTAAACACAAGTGTATTTTCAACTCGACAAGTACATATGGCAGACTCCAAACTTATCTAATGTCATATTTATGCAATGAAGAATGTCAAAATATAAACCCAAGTCTGATGACATTTTTGCCGCTGATAAAAATCCCATCAGAGTAGAAAACTAAAATATTTGATGATACCCAATTGAAAAAATGATACTAAACACTCCTATTGATCTCAAATGTTGATAGGAACTGTAAATAGAATTCACATTCAAACATTAAGGCTACAAAGTGCATCTCAACTAGAAGCATTAATTTATGACAAAACTACCAAATGGCTCACAAGCTGCACTAACAGTAAATCTAAAAATTGGCACTCTCCAAGGCTTCAAAATAACTACTCTGAATTATATTAAATTCTAATTTAAAAGGTGATTACATATGATAGTACAAGATAGAGCTAAGAAATGAAGGCTAACACAGTTAAGGCATGCCAATTATTGATAGATGTGTAGAATGGTAATTGTATGCAATGCAATCCATGTAGAGAGAGAGTCAAAACAAGCTTCTTCCAAATAATCAAATCTCTCACTCGATTTACATAAAGGTCATGATAATGTTTCATAAAAACATATAAATTTTACTGGGCCATTTTTAAGTGCACATGTCTAATTAATTAAATTGATGGACAACAGTGTATCGATCTTGAACTAACATTTAAAAAAAAAACAATAGATTTTTCCTTTAAATTTATATCTATTTTATATTATGTTAAAAAAAATTGAATCAGCGTAAGATTCCTTCAATGATATCGTTTTAGGGCTCTCCAATTTAAGATTCTTTCAATGATTTCATAATTAAAATTAATTGAGAGAAAATTTAAGTAATTTAAAATTTATGAAATTTTTAAAAAGTCAAAATAAATATTTAAAATTTATTTTTAAAATTAAATATAGAGAAATAATATTTATTAAAATATTTTGGAGTTATTTTTAAGTGTTCACTCCTAATTTAAAATTGTTATTTTTTATAAAATCTCAATATAAAATACATTAATAATTAAAATATGAAAAATAGAAAATTTTATAAAATTAAGATTCTTTAAAATTTATATCTATTTTTTAATATGTAAAAAATTTTGAATTAGCTTCAGAACTTATAATAAAACATCTCAAAAATTGCTTACTAAATTTAAAATTCTTTTCATAATTTAATATTATATATGGGTTAAAACTTAAATTTGATATTTTAAATTTTATATAATTTATAATTTAATTTTAAAAAAATTAAAAAATTAACTTAAACTCATAATTTAAACTAATGAATGTGATTTATCCATATTTTTAGAAATACCCACAATAATATAAAATTAAAAAAGATTTGAAACTAATAAATATGATTTAACCACCTCTTTAGAAGTACCCACAATAATATAAAATTAAAGAAGATTTGAATAAAATTAAAGAAGATTTGAATTGTACATCACAAAGATACAATTTACAATTCAATTAAAATCAATTTGAAATCTGAAAAATAATTACACCATTCTACAAGTCAAAGATCCCCCTAATCAAAGACCATGTCAAAGAAGTGGAAGCCCAAACAGATTCACAACCATTATAAATATAAAACATTTTTGAGCTTCATCGCTTATGGGGAAGGTGTGGCCTTTTCGAAACAAAACAAACATATAAAATAAAGTCAAAACCTTGAGTTTTTATTTTCTATTAAAAGAAATACTTCAAGTTCTTGAGTCTTATTGAATGAAACTCAATACAATTTTCTTCTTAGAATTACTATTTGGTTAAATTTCATAACGTTTTATTTGGAGAATCTGTATATAACCAACAAATTCATGTACACAATACAGATAAAATAAAAATACACTTACAAAGATTTCAAGAGTCCGAACTCATCTTTAACTTTGGCTTTTCATTGAATACCATGTTAAGTTCCTTGTCCTACTTAAATCATTATAGATCATTCTTCTAAACCGAAGTTGCATATATTTTTAAAAATAGCTTTCTAAAATAAATAAGAAGTTTAATCTTCTTTTATATTGTCAATTTTTTTTTAAGAGATTGAAACCCTTACAAACATCAATGATGTTTTGACTATTTTATTTTGAGAATGTTTACATGATATTTTCATTGGATTGTTTTTCGAAGATTGAGTAGGAAGCAATTTCATAACAAATTTGTAATTAGACAATGGAAGATATGATTTGTTTTCAAGTATATTCTTTTGAATGCTTGTCTTTACTAATTTATATTTTCTTTTAAATTTTTAGAGATGAATATCATTATCTTATTTTTAAATGAAGATCCATTTCTATAGGTAAATTTTAACCTTCCATCAATATAAATATCAATATCTTATTTTTAAATGAATGTCTATCATTATCTTATTCTTAGTTTTAGATGAATGTCTATCTTTATCTTATTTTTAAAAAAATATCTTTATTAATTAATATTTTTTAAAAATTAATTATAATTACCTTTACACTTCATTCTTCCTTCCTTACTTCCTTACTTTTTAAGTTGTACTTTTCCAATCTTACCATCACATTGGCATCTTATCTTATTGTATCTTATCTTATCTTAACCCCCTTTCTTTCTTTCTTTCTGGGATCGTTATCCTCTATTGTTATTTTATCCATCTTTTATACACGGGCAGATTCTAAACTCGGCATAAAAAAACGAATTTAGTATCGCAGATTCCAAACTAAAAACGCTCATCAAATTTAGTACGGCGGATTCCAAACTTATCTAATACAATATTTTGCAATGCTAACATTAACATTCAATCTAGAATGTTGAGTCAGGACCCTGAAAATATAATCAACATGGTCTCAGAAAAGGTCGAAACACTGCAAGACCATTATAAACCCAAATCTGATTGACATTTTTGCCGCTGATAGACACACAATCAAGGCAGATAGCTAGTTTTTTTTTATTTTATATTACTTGTAAAAGGTGGTGATTACATGACAGTAAAAGAGAAAGAACATTCATCTCCAAATTGAGATCTTCTTCTCACATAGAAAAGGAAGGCTTTAGCACCAGCCCCAATCCAAATATTTCCAAATCCAGAACCTGAATGGCTGGATGCATTTCTTGAAACAAAGAAGTCTCCTATGTACAAGGTCCTAAATAGAAAGTTGATTTGTGTACATGAAGTCTTAGGCAAAGAGTAAAACTACCTCCCAAGACTTCAAGTGTAAAACTAGCTACCATTGAAACGTAGTTAATGCATACCAACTATGTCCACAGATATGCACAACCCATCTAGAATGGTAGTGTATGCAATGAAAAATATATATACATAGTCAAAACAAGCTTCCTTTCCTTCCAGAAGACGAAACCAAATATTTGTACAAGAAGGAATTGACAAAGTATCTAGTTTGTACAAAAGTAATACATAAAAGTAAAAGGATGCCTATGCCTATGAGGTCCATGCAAAGGAGTGTCGAGCATATGCTGATCCGAGGGAAGGCATGTCATAAACTTGAAAGGGATTTGCTTCCACTCCATAGTCCATCAATGGCCTATCTTCGAGTTGATATTCATGGTCATGGACAAAATCAGGAATTTCAATTTGAACCTTCCTAATGTGTTCCCACAGGGATTCCAGACGATTCACATACTTGAGTTTCTCGTATAAGCTGCAAAATCAAAATGTGTTAAAAATTAAAAAAATATTACCACATCAAGACCAATCAGTTGAGTTCCCATGAAAGTCAAGTAACCCTTGGGCTGGCTCTAGCAGCCTAACACTCACCCTCCACTTAAGAAAAACCAGCCAAAGATTGCAAATAGCAGTCTTGACTGTAGGCCTGGATGTAGGAAATACACTACTTGAAGCCTTTCTTTAAAAACTGGACGTAGCTCCTCATAGATCCACCTCCATGTAGACACCGCAGGGCAATTATCATTCCTCTGTACTGATGTGTGAATATAAACAACACAAAAAGGCCCTTCAGGAATTTCATTTGATATCTTATGGTTTACATATTTCTGCAGTCTTTGCCCACTGACAAGAGTCGCTGCAGGCATGAAAGTTAAATTGCATCAATAGGGGAAAGTCATACACAATCTGAAAGGGAACCTACGTTTCAACTTGAGATCAAATACACATAATTCCTGACTTTTATAATACAGATCAGGTACATGTTTTTTCACTTCCGCTACAATCCGAACTACCCACACCAGAAAAGTAGTGGTGAACTAAGGCAGGGGTCTATTGCCTCTATATTTTTTCCTGAAGCGGTTCCATGCAACTTTGAAGTTAAAAAAAAAATTGCATAAAATAAATCTGTCTGCTGAACTGGGAGCAGTGGCTGCTTCAGATGGCGATTTGTAGAGAAGGGAAGCAGTGAGGGGCTCAATCTCTGAAATGCCTGCAAGAGATTTTACACGAAAAATTGTGCCACATGACAAAATCAGACAGTGTGATATTTCTCTCCTAGAATATACATGCTCAATGTTTTATTTCATTCCTATAATGTTGCAGCAGAGCAGAGATTTAATTCAGCCGTGGAACAGCTTTGAAATAAACTGCTCCAATATTTTCTCAGCAGCACAAGCTCAATAAATTTCGGAATTACCCCTGCATGGGACCACTAGGTAACCAAGCAAGCATGACCCTAGTCCAGGCAGGAAATGTTGGAATATTTTTCTTTCACTAGATTAATCTTTTCTGTTAAGAAAAAAAGAAATTTCGTTTTGTAGATTAAATCGAGGAAAAAAAGAAAAAGTACCACTTATACTTTGGCCAATTTAATAATTTTATGTAGATTTTATAAGAAAACTCGGCAAATAAATTTATCAAAAATATGGTGATTGGCAAATCTATTTATTGGAAAAAATAGCACCTGAAAAAATAGCGTGGGCCGCTGGCAGCAGGACACACATCTTCATACTTGAAGATCCGAGTCACTGGTCTTGTTGGGCAAAACAGCAATAGCCCAATAGAAATAGACACAATAACACTCACAAATTATATAATTTGCAAACCACAAACCCTTCTAAGCTGAATCAAAAGGATCTGGCAAGTTAAGGCATGAAAAAATGCACTAAGAACCAAATGAATCGCAGAGAATTGAACTCTAAAATGGCCATATGGATCAAAGCAGTAAATACCCAGAATGGCACTAAGCAAAGAGGTTATGCTAAAAGCTAGGTCAACCATCCATTCAAGGCAGACTAGTGCCATTCTTGGTGATGATATTTGTGCCGTGTGAATTGCATGACCAGGGTGAATAATGGCATGTCCAGATAAAACATGAAAACTAGAAGAATAAAAAGGAGAAAAAAACAATGAAGTATAGCAAACACCATATGGGTCAAACAAGCAAAGGTCCAAAATGACACCATCAAAGAGGATATGCTAAAAGCTATGTCAACCAGGCACACTGCTGCCATTCAAGACCCAGAAAAAAATGTAATTTTTTCTTACCAGGGAAATACTTGCCAACTATTCTCAAAATCCTTCTACCAGCCTTGTCCTTTCCCTCCACCTTCAACACCTGAACATCTTCTAGATCAGAGAAATCGTCATGATCTTCCACAGGAGGATGAGGAGGAGGAGGAAGAAGAGACATGGGTGAATCACATTCATCACTTGCATGGCTTCCAAATGAAATAGATCCCACAGAAGCCACTTCAAACATCTCTGAATCCTTCAGATTCTCTATAAATCTCTTTTTTTTACAATCTTCGAAGGAAGACTCCATTGCCATTATACAAGAAAAAAAATCCTACCAGATGACTGAAACGGTGCCCAATTTAAAATGTTTAACAAGGCGGGTAGTACTGGTGGAGGGGTAGAGGGTGAGAGGATGATAGGAACATTATCCATTATCCATTTTCCATTATAAATGCAATCAAACAGGATGTTAGCATATTCTCAGAATCTACTCGTCCCCTCAGGCGGAGGAGTAGAGAGATAAACGTACATTTGTTGATTGGATCCCAATACCAGAAATTTGAACTAACTATTTCGCAATCTTTGTCTTTATGCGGGAAAAAAATAGGATGAAAATGTTTCACGAGCAAAACCCAAAAAACAGTATGATACGATATATAGATGGTTTTGAGTGAGCGACGTTGGTAACTATGGCCCATCTTCTGGGTGGAGGGTTGGTTTTGGAAGTGTTTGGAGTTAAACTCACGCACTTGGCTGTTTCAACAATTAGATCGATCATTCATGTCTTCGATGTGGGTTTGTATGATTCAAATGAAATGAAATGCCACATTTTTTTTGAAATAATTGTCTCTCATAAATTGAGGGATGGGGTTGTTTTTTTTAAAAAGAAGGTTCTTTTTTCTCTTATTAATTGGTTTCAGATTCTTTAGAAGTTTTTATTCTTGTTTTTTCAAACAAAACATCTATTCTTAATATTTTTGTGTCCCTGACTTGTATGT